>QVOA01006696.1:0-369628 GCA_014825685.1 Pseudomyrmex cubaensis | reverse complement strand
TCTTGTCAATATTTTGATATATTATTACGCATATCGATATTGCAATTATTCTAGAAATACAGATTTCTTGTCAATATTTTGATATATTATTACGCATATCGATATTGCAATTATTGTTTTTCCGGAGAACAAAGTGTCTTGTCTCTTGAACGATTAAATCGGGTTGATAAATCGGCAACGCCGCTTCTCATCGACAATCTACGGTCTTTTGTGTCGAGCGTCTATCGCATGAAATAAAGCCAATAGCTTTAAGAGTGCATCAAGAAAAACTGGCGAAAAACACGCAATATTCCGTGAAGTACATGTATAAGTTTCACAGAAAGTGTTTCGCGCGAGCAATTCAGATTCGTTCAAAAGCGATTTTGCTTTAAAATGTAATATCGCTCCGATTCGCGATAAATTTAAATATGTAGAACCAAGAGATTTTATTTTTTTCTTAACAATACGCAAATGCGGCATAACTTTTATCACTTGCATCGTATACTATTGTTTTTACGCGTGAGTAGACATGAGAACAGAAATATGATGAGTTGTTTACGTATCACTTTGCTTACGATGAAAGGTTGCGCTGATTGTGAGGTATAACGACAAAAAACAAGCGATTAGAAGGTGACCGAATCTTATCAGCGGCGCGACTCGGCAATCTCTCTTATCATATTATTTGCAATCGACTCAGCCAAATTACGATGAGTCATTGCTGCCATCGGCGAGGCGATGACAGCAGCGCGACGAGATTCGGCTTCGCGCTATCACCTTCGAACAATTATTCTGATAAGACCTTCTTGACGTGATGCGAGTCACACTTATCGTAAATACGTACTACAAATGTACCGCAAAGATCTATCTATTTGAGTTTGTAACAATCATTTTGACAAGTGTTTGATAGAATTTTTGACAATATTATACCTATGAAAGTAATTACTGACGTATCGAATATTGCAACCTAAAAAACCATGACAAGTAAAAATATATGTCTTCTAATTTTTATAAATTATCAAGTATAAACGCTTTCTGTAAGTTTTAAGAAAATAATTTTTTTCTTATTTCTCTTTCTTTCGCAATATTTAAATTTTACATAACTTTGAATACTCTTTCCGCAATTGTATTTATCTCTTACTGAAACTTGATATGCGGATATCTTGATCTTGTGTTCACATATTGATTCGCCTTTAGATTGCTTTGATAAATACATGTATTACAATGGTATCTCTGAAATAATGCAGATGCGTTAATGTCGATCGCGAGACATTATTGTCGCCAGATAATATCAGTAGGGAATTATAGTCACGTTGAAGCGCGTCCCCGATTCAAACGCGCGCGCAAACGTCATGTTTTAAAAAAATATTGTTACCAGAAGACACAGCGTAAGAAATCTTTTTGTCGGAATGATTTTGTACAACTTTCCTTTAAGGCAGAGCCGGCACGATTTTGTACTGGCTTTGCTGTTCAGGTACTTCTTCACACTTTTCTCGTTTTCTCAATTATTTATCGTTACCTGGAGCTAGTAGAAGTAAACGGCGCAAGAACGAAAAAAATTGAGAATGAGAACGAATAAAGTCTCAGTGATGTTAAAGAATTCTCGTTTTGACAATAGAGTCTGCAAGTCTTATTGATGAATCATCTCTTATTTTTTACTATCTTGCTCTTTTTCTGTTTGTAGCCTTTTTCAGAAGTTTTCTTTACTTTGGGGTCATTTTCTCTCTTTCTCTCTCTCTTTCTCTCTTTTTCTTGCTGCCGCTTTTTTTTGGAGACCTTGTCTTTGGAGATACATACACACACTATGATAATCCTTGAATCGATTTTTAAGTTTATTTTTATGTGATAGGAAACATTCCAAAAATTTAGCCTGAAAAACCAGAATTTCTAGATTTTAAATAGACGGTGGGTCAAATTTTAGCCTTCTTTTATACATCTTTTTTTGTGAGAAACCTGTTTTTTTGTGAGAAAACCTGTTTTTTTCCTATAAAAGACAAATATAATAGACTGTAAAAAAATCTCAGGCTCTTAAATGCCAGGAAGTAAATGTGTGTACACATGCATATATCTATGCAATTATACAGACACACATGTTGTACAGTTAAATTTAATAGTTCTTAAATTTACTTTATTAATCAAACCAAGTGGATTGTAAAAGAAAAAATTTTGATTTTTTTATGTGTAAATAAAAAGTCGGAAATTAGGATATATTATTAAGGTAAATATTGAAATTTGTATACAATATTGAATGCACTACCTTCAAATTTTATATTATTTTATTTTTAAGTGAAGTTTTTTGCTAATACTAGTAGACTTGTGAGCGTTTTATGTGAATCGCGAAGAAAGGAAGGGGATGTATGTAGGAGAAGAAGTAAACGTAATGTCCGATACATATGTGTTGGGGCAAAAGAAAGATCTCAAATCACGATCTGGCCCTAAATATTGCTAGAAGTTTTGCTAGAAGACCCTCTCCTATCTCAACGTACGTATATACAGATTATCGATTCGGAAAGGAGGGAAAGGACTATAATACCGTAGTTCACAAACGATGCGCAAACACGAGGCGGTAACGATAATCTCAGGTGTACATACACGGCCAGAAATAAAAGTGCGGCGTTAACGAACGGTCTTTGGTTTGACGATTGTCACGAAATTCAACCGACGCAATGCGTCACTTCAGACTTTGGTCAGACGGATTTGGCATCTGATCATTTTTTCTTGCGTGTTTCCCCAGAGGATTCCGAAGACTGCGAATTATCACTCGCGATTCTATCGATTCTGATAATTTGGACGTAAATAAATCCTTTCTTTTAAGTCAATTGTTCTAGTCAACAACCGAAGAAGGAGTTTCAATTTAAGTTTTAATTTAATTTCTCAAAAAATTAATTCCTTTTTTTATTTAGTTTTTATCATTGTAGTTTATTAAAATAAAAATGTTATTTTTTTACCTATATTTTTGTTTTATATAAGTAAAATACACAGCACAGTATAACAGAAAATCTCATAGAAATATTTTGTTACACTGAAATGTGCGAATTGACAAAGTGTAATCTGGTCGATAACTCCGGTTTATAAAGAACTCATAAATCGTTCCCTCTCTTTCATGTCGTCAACGCGAAATTGCGATATCACGAAAACGTTGTGGGAGCAAGTGCAGCACGGAGAGAAAAAAGGCGTACGATATGCGTAATAACCGGACGTGATAATTGATATCTCGCTGCGCTGTATCGCGTCGCGCGTAGGTGGAATCGCCTTTCATTCACTCTGCCGCTCTGCACGCGGATGCGGTGCATTTTCATACATAATGTATGCACGCGATTTGTGCTCGCACGCTTTAACCAGGCGAACGCTTATTAGATCCATTGATCCGTCGTCGATTCCGATGGATGATAATGAGATAATTGAAGGTTGATTTAACGACGTTATTTTCTCGAAAGCGGGGCGCCTGACAAATCGATGTGCGCGATGCGGGTTCCGTGTAATATATTGCATTTACATCGATTATTTTCGCCGACGCATTATTGACGCAACGCGGCTTTGCGTTTGCCACGCCAATTCACTCTTTTTCGACGATTTTTCTCGTTGATAATAAAGAGATAATTGAGAGTTATACAGCTGTGTGTGTGTGAACGGTCTTGTTTTCTGAACCAGATCGATTGACAAATACATTGCTCTTTAATAGAAGAATTTGAAATCGATCATTCTCCGCCAACGCGGTTTTCAACATCGCGAGATATATCTCTGTCATTATATTATTGCGTTAAATTGCGTTTCTGTTTTCATGATTCATCTAATACGTTCTGAAAAACGCGCGTTTGAAAATGTTAAAAAAACGATGTTAACTTTACATCGCCAGTTATTTTAATAAAACATATATACAAAGTCTTATCTCCTGCCGATCGACAGAGATTGTTGAACTGATTCTATCTAGGCGGGGTTATTGACAGCACCGCGGAGAACGCGAGTTAGTTTCCTGCGCGATTTATCGATACTCAAGCGCGCGAGAAAATGATCCTCTAACGACCGTAATTCAACGCTCGTGTGATTTCCTGAATAGTTTCACAACGATGGCTCTGATCGCCAGATCGAAATCATCGAGTTATTTATCCGTCCATCGAGGAAACGATCGCGAATTATGCGATCATATCGATACGTGTAGAATCGCGTGTGATAATCAAGGTTTAATGAAATTAGTTTCTCTGTAGACACGAAGACATTTGATGCGCGTTTAATTAGTTACATAGAAATACATGGAACTTGAAGTGAGTATAACTGAGTAAATTATGTTGCCAATTTTAAAACAGTAATCGCATATGAAAAAATATACACTCATTGGAAACTTATGTGTTTGCACATACGTGGAGTATATACGTGTAGAGTATATGTTTATGTGCGTCTCATAGAGAAGACTAGTAGATAGTTCGAAACTGTGACTAGTTCCGAAGTATTAGGAGCGAATAAGGTGAGAGAGAAGCTCGCTGATGCAACGCTCGCATACTCGTATGCATACTTGTTTGCGTGTGCGCGCATCGGAGTTAGTTAATTCCTTGAGAAAGTAGAAAGTATCGTAGATAATAAGGTAAAAAAAGAAATAAAATTATCTATCACATTAGAATAAATAATATATGATGACGCAAAATATTTAATAAATTAATAATACAATTTATTATTGCTTATTTCTCTGATGTTCTGGAAATTCTTCAGCTGTAATAAATGTGAAATATTTAATTGTTTTAAATTTTGAAATAAATTTCTTTGATTGATTTTGCAAAAACTAATTTATTATTTACGTAGTACTCGGCGAGATAATCATTGTGATATTACACTTGCTCAACGGTTACTTGACCTAACGCGAGTTAAGTCATCATCCCTTCCCGCGTTAGACGCACATCTGGCGAGCCGCGAACCCCATAGGAACGAATAAAGCGAAAGAGGAATTCTCCGACTAGTCTCCGCGAGTCGTGGTGCTACACACGTATTCTCTCTGTGCGGGTCAACTAGATCAGCGAGATCGATTGCGAAAGAGGGAAGCCGGGAGAGAAACGAGATGGTAAGAGAAGGTCGGGTTGGGCATGTGAGGCAAGGTGATACGAGAGGCCTAGCTGGTCCAAGCGCGCGCAATTTCCAACCGTTAACGAGTAAAAAGCATGAATGGACGCCAGAGCGGCGCCGTATATTATCTCGCCTCCTTGTCTCTTTATTATTATTCTCTCGGTCTCTTTTATCTCTTCGTCTCACTTTCTCGTCCCGCATGAACCCGCGTTCTCTCCTTCTCGGTCGTCCTTTGCCTTTTCTCGGTCTCCTTCCCTCTCGTCGATCTCCCTGTTTTTACCTTCTCTTCGACCTCACCATTCGAGAGCGGCTTGCTTCGTCCACTTCGTTTGTCTCGCTTGCGACGAAGTTATCTCGCTCGCGCTCGAAGAGAAGTAGGTTCGCCGTACGCCGGTGACAGAATAACGAAGCGCAACCTGCTCCTCGGCAGGACCCGGATTGCGCTTTTTACTTTACCGCGCGCGCTGTTTGTCGGGAAGATCTTGGTTATTTTTCCAAGATGGGCTGAGTCATTGAGTACTCCTGCGACGACTTCCTAGGGATGGATGGCACGTGTTAACGGCTTCGAAAAAAAGCAAAAGAGACAACCGGTCTGTACGATTCTTCTCGGAAATTTTTTTCGAAGAATTTGTAAATAAAATGAAGAAGAATGAGAGTTTTTTCTCCGAAGACGTTCTTTTAGACGTTTATCTTATAGTTGCGAAGTAAAGATAATTTTATTTTAGATTATATTTTACTTTAGTTAATATGATATTGCGCATGAAAAATATGAAGCGATATTTCCACTTCTATTTTTTCTTACTGTGCGACGTAAAACCCGGCGCGGCGCAAATATCGGAGTTACTCTACACAAAGAGAACAATTAGCTTACAATCGGGAATAAAACGCTTCGATATGATAACACAGTATAGTAGCGGCAGTACATTCACTAATGCAGTTATTGTTTTCACTTCTCATTACGTGTTCGCTTTTTCAAGCCGCTTTATCAAGTTCTTTTAAATTCTTCTGCAGTCTCAGATTATACAACGGTAACTAAATCTCTTTACAAGCTAACTAAATCTCTTTATTTCTCTGTACATATCAATATCTATTGTATATACAAAAGCATCGTGTGTATATACAGCGGATTCTCACTTCTTTATGTCGTTGTAACATCACCCTTTACCGCAACTTACATCCCCGAATACCATAGTGCCGTCGCACGATGAAACGGAATACGGGTAGAAAAAAAAGTCAGCGCGATCGCTGGCTAAGCGATTAGATGGCAGACAGGATGTTGCAGTATCAGGAAGAAGAAGATAGAGCAGACAGACAGGCGATCCGGAGAAGGCTCGGATGGTTCAAAGAAAAATGAGAGAAAAGAAAGGAAATCTTCGATGAGAGCGGGAAGAAAGAGAGGAATCTACGTAAGCTCGAGTGGCCGTGTCAATGTGTCAGAGAGACGGTCCTCTCGTGGCCGTGGAGTTGCCTTTTATGTCCACGTAACGCGACCGGAGCCCTACGAAGCCGTCTTGCAAATGGTGGGGACATGGGCCTCCGCGAGGGCATCAGACCTCGTTCAAGCGGATATTATCAGCACTGCGGGCTGAACGCATGAGCGCCAACGGAATATCAAGAAGCTTCTTTCTGAGGAACACGCGTAGGCCATTGGTGTAAGAAGACTTGAATGGAGAGAACCGTCGTTGACGACGGGTCTTGTTGAAGGGAACTGAAAATCACGTCGCTCGGTGAGTCCTGAATGAAGGAGGCCGCCAAGTCGGTCTCTTTTACTCGGCGCTTACTCGCTTTTTCTCTGCTGGAGCGAAGTTGCTGCTAGCAGACGGATAATTAAAGAGGTACTCGTCTTGCTGTTTTTGTTCTCCTGTTCCGGCGGAAGCTTGCGACTGATGTAGCCGCGGGTCGAGGTGAGAGATCTTATAGGAGCTTACTTATAGATTGAGAAATGTTGATACACTAAATGTAAATGGGATTACTTAAAAAAAGATCTAGATAAATAATGAAATAGTTGTGCAAAGATAATAATACTTAAATAATCCAACGTTCTCTTGAAAATTTATGTCGTAAGTTAAAGATAATTAATCAACATAAGCAATCAATGTATATGTATATAAAAGCTTGCGATCTTTTATCGGTATGTTCGTTTTTATTTCATAGCCATCGGAGATTATTTATGTGCGTATACTATCGAATTGATTGTACGATAACTTTTCTGTCTTTCCGATTACATCATCATTATCTGCAAAGCAAATCCGATTGGGAGTTACCGCTGATCTATCAGTGACGTAATTAGTAACAATCTTCGAAAATGCGCATTAAGCCATTAATCTTCTTTAAGAAGAAAAAAGAAAAGTGATAAAAGATATATTCTTAAAAAAAGTAATCCGTTTTCTTCATTGCAAACGGACCATTTTCTGGAAAAGCCCGATTTTTTTCTCCATGAATTATCGAACGGGATTCCAAAGCGAATCCTTACACGCGCGGAGAATATCTTCTTCTTCTGCTTTCGCATTGAACGATATTTTGTGCCGATTCTCTCCCGGCTGATCACCTTCTCGCGCGAATTCCATCGGAGAGTCGCGGTATTCCGGCAATTTCTCGCCGGCTGTAAAACAGTTTCCATTATTGGGATCCGTTCCAGGAGTCGGCACTAGAATCGGGAACGATTCCTCGTACCAATCGAAGAATCCGCACAGAATCGAACGTTTCATTTTGTTCGCGCCATTTAGGTCGAAGCTCGTTTTTTTGTTTTTTTTTCGCGCCGTTCTCGTTGTGTAGCGTTGTGCACGAAATAAGTTTAAA
Source organism: Pseudomyrmex cubaensis (assembly GCA_014825685.1). Taxonomy (NCBI): domain Eukaryota; kingdom Metazoa; phylum Arthropoda; class Insecta; order Hymenoptera; family Formicidae; genus Pseudomyrmex; species Pseudomyrmex cubaensis. The sequence goes on along the minus strand of QVOA01006696.1, from coordinate 361,801 downwards.
TTTAAACAAGAAGTTTGACGAAGAATTTATGTTGGAAGATCATCATCGAAACACCATAAATCTATTTTGCTTTTGAATTTAAATAATGCTAAATAACAAATTCTTGTGTTTTTTGAATTTACAAACTCAGTTAATCGATTACATCTTTCGGAAATCGTTTGAAAATTGCAACTACTGCATTGCTTATCGGAATTTGTTCCGAGAATTCTCTACGATTTGCACGGAACAAACATCTTCGCGCGGCGCCATTTTATTTCGAGACCGTTCTTTCGCGAGATCGTTTGAGTGTTTCCCGCGAAACGGCGTCGCGCGGCTACTGGAAATCGTTCCGCAAATACGAGTACGTGTTTTGTGTGCTCATCCGAAAGCACTCGACGCCCATCCGATGCACCGTGGCCGGGAGAATCCGCAAATGGAATTTCGTCGCAAAACGCCGAGGGAATTCACCATCGATCGTCAATATTTTCTCAGATGTACTTTTCGAAAAATGTAGAGCATAGTCACATGTGATTAATCGCTGAACATCCGCTGACACATCGTCTACACTTTCTTGACATTCGTCCAATGTTATTAGAAAACATGACTCATATTATCATTAAGCAATACCGCAAGATGAGATGACACGAAACGAATTTGCGTGTTTTATTTAATGCTGTGTTAAATAATCAGATTTCTTTCATTTCATTTTCGTGTACATACGCAAGCGGAGGAAAAAACGGAGAAGGACAAGTAAAAATAAACTTCTCTGTCAATGCTAAAAATATGAAAGATGAGAGATACATTTAGAATAAAATTGCAAACATTTGATAAGTGTAATATTATAATTAATTAAACTGTGTAAAATCTATCAAAACGCATGTCTTTGTTTTTATAGAAAGTAAGTAAAAACTGGAGGGGTCTTGAAAATAACGAAATTATAATAAAAAATTAGACTACGTAACTGAAAGCTCTTTCACGATAATACTTAATTAACGCAGTTATTTTGTACATTCTGACTGATACTTTTTCGGTGTTGAAAATAGAACGCACTTCTCCTCGAGAATGTAAAAAATTCACCAGGCGAAGTTTCTTGGTCCCGTTAAAGATCGATACTTTCTTTGACGCGGTCAAATTAACAAAGTCGATTTATCTTTCAAGATTGATAATCTGGCGTGGTTGATCACGTGCGATAATTTACTGCAACACGAGTCGTGTTTCTCGTTAAATACCAGTGCTTCTAGTTTACCAGGAATCGTTCCGCAAATAGAGAGACGTGTTTTGTGTGCTTAGCTAAAAGTGCTCGAACTTACGGCGCAGAAGAAGACCAAGTGGTTTCTAACCGCTAACGAAACACGCTCGATACAACAGATCGATAACAGTTCGCGAAAATGACAGCAGAAACGCGCGCATCGTTAATTAATTAAGATGTCGACAAGTCTGATTTAAATATGCGGATTTTCACTGAAAAATACTTGCTTTCTAAGAGGTTTAGAATTTGAATAGAAATACAAAGATCATGTCTTGATTAGAATAATAACATTTTGTATGTGATTTTGATTTTTAACGATTTTCGTAATTTTAATGCAAAATGTATTTTCTCTTTTAACGATTAATGTATAGCGGCATTTACGCAATGTTTTTTTTTCTACGGAATTCAAAGCCAAATAAGTCGGTCTATAAAACCAAGTTCAAAGTTGCAGCAAATAATCGCAATTAAATGACGACGCGTACCATTTCCCGGGAACAATTGACGTAGGGAGGCAATTATTATTCATAATGCGCACTAAGATAAACAAATGCAGCAATATGTGCACTAAGTGACATCAGCGGAATTTGATAAACAAAAGTCACGTTGTAATCTCGGAGTTTTCCTGGTCAGAAATAATCGGATCTTTGACAGCAAACAACTACGATTGAAATAGATGTTATTTCTCACATAAGTTTATGTTTTTCGTCTTGCAGTAAATAGTAACTATTAATTTTATACGTACGTTGAGAACAACTTTTCGCTATTAAAATTAAATTTATCGAACTAATCTTAAAAGCTAGGTATAATAATCCTTTCAAAGAATCACGTATATATATACATATATATACTTTTTTTCTCCGAGATTCTCTGACGTATGCAACGCAATAAATTGTTCTCCGCAAACATGTGACACATCTCAAGCGCTAATCTCGCTTTCTAATTAATAGCGCGTCAACATTTATATTTTATACAAAGTCACTTTCCGGTGCATTTTTCGATTTTATAAATGCTAGAAAAACGACCTAAAGAAATATTTATTTTCATGAAACAAAATATACAACGAAAAAACTAAACGACGAATGGAACGAGAGGTATGCAGAGATTTGCAAGAGAGATTCCTCGAAGAACCGAAATAAGCCTACGAAATGCACATTCGATTAGTCAGCTCATCCATCGGTATGGCGTGCATCCAATTTTCAACAGCGACGCTTATTCGCTCGCGACGCGATATTCGAAATTTTCTGATCTTCACGCTCGGAACAACTCGTTACAACTTTATTATAGGATTCCAGAACTTTGAGCACTCCAACTTTTCTCGCTGTAACAAACCGCGGCTGTCTACTCGCAAAAACCACTCCGTGAATATTGCCCGGCGCTTATTCTCGTGGTCGTTAATCCGGAATTGGCGACTGTGCTATATTTTTGCGAGCCTGAAATACTGTCCGGATCTCTGATCCTATGACATCGATAGTCGTTCGAACTATTATAACACGATTCGAATAATAGATGCGTCAAATCGAGATGACCGATTAAGCTGTTTTTTCTTTTTTTTTTCATCAAATCTATACGAAGTAATTTTCCTTTCGATTAATAAGTTTCAAAATTACATTTTCTTTTTGTGAAAAGAAGTATCAGAGAGAATGTCATATGATTTCTATTTTATAGTATTGTTCTGAATTAACTTAATATTCAGAATACATCTTTGATACATTGCAAATTTAAAATATTATAGAATTGCACGTATGTTGGTACTTTTTACGTCTCAAACAAACTTAGTTTTTATACATTTCGCGCGCAGTTTCACTTTTGTATCGTAACACGTTTGTGATTCTCGTGTTTCAAAAGAATTACATATAAATCGAAAAATATAACAGGTGAACGATGACCGTCGTCGTCGGCGACGATTTACGACGTGGAGCTCGGAATATTCGATACAAATTGGTCTGACGCAAATGAAGTTCCCGCTCGCAATTTCTCTGCTTTTGTTCCGGCTCGGCCATGCGCGGACAATCACGGCAATTTATGCGTCATGATTCGCGTATTCGGTTCGGAGAAACGATTCGCCACCGTCGCGGCTGGTCATGGGTCTCCTCATATATAGTGTCACTGTGTGACACAGACCGGCCGGGAATGTCGTTAATTCGCGGATAGCTCGGCTCGAAGGTCGACGTGCTGCTGTCTCCCGCTTCTATAGACATTATCATCCGGGAATGACACGACTCGTTAGAGCGTTACACCCACGCGATCGAACCATGAATTTATTCTCCGCAGCGCGTCTCCGTTCGCATTAATGCACCTTCGCCGCGTCGCGGTTAATTGTATCGGATTTTAATTAAAAATAAAAAAGTCCAGATATATTATCTGTTTACATTTTTTATATCCGAAATTTTAATAACATATATATGATTTTTACATATTAGAAAATATATTATTTTTAGATAGATTCTGTACAAACTAATTTTTATAGAATGACAATATCATTTGCTTATCGAGAAATAAACTAAAATTTATAGAAGAATGCGAATCTGGAAAGAGTAGGAGAATTTTGACATGGCGAAATAATATATCGTAAACAAAGTGTTCTGAAAATATTCGCGACACATGATATTCGGTCAGAAAAATGCGCGAGTCGGTGCCAAGAGGAACGTCGAAGATGAACGAGGCTTTCGAAAAATGTTAGACGCCTGAGAGCGCAACGGGGGCGGAGTTCTCGCGAAACGATGCCGCGGGAATTCGCGCACGCATTGGGAGTCGCTGTGGATGGAATCCCGTCGCGCGAAAAAATGTAAACCGCGTTGCACCGAATCCCATCCTCCCCCTCACTTCGGTCGTCGCGGCGCTGCGCCAGAAATATATGCGACGCGAATTTTAATGCAATGATGTTGTTGCGAACCTCTTTCCTCTGTTTCGACACGCGGCAACCCTCTCTCGACGCGATAGGACGGGAATCGAAGCCAAGGCGAATTTGTGAAAGACCGAAAAGCTTGCGCGCGCTAGTTCAATGCTGTAATAACTCGGAAGCGGCTATTTCGGTATATGTGGGTTTGCGGAAAAATAAAGCGTATAAAATTAGATTACGTGGAACATCACTTTTGGAGATGTGTATCTTGCGGATTTGCCAGGAGTCGGCAGATCGTTCTCTTTCATTATTTAGAATTAAGTATTGAAACAATGCCATTAGAAATGATACTGTAACGAAACGAGTTTGTAGCAATTGTGAACTCACATCTTAATGACTATTTTAACATCTTTGAATATTTTTCGATATGTAACGCATCGTACGAATTTTGCAGTTTCTAAAAGAAGATGCAAAATAAAAACGAGAATTATTCTGATTCCGAGAATTACGGAGTGGATTTATTCAAGAGTTATGTATTGTCGCAGTCAAAAAAAGAAAAAAATAGGTCAGTGCTCCAAATTTGTGATTTCAGCTTCCGGCCGGTCGGGAGCAGCAGCGACGCGATCCTAAAATTAGGCTCGTGAGAATCAGGGAATTCCACTCCCACGCTTCTGCATGCCTGGACGGCACGAGGGAGAGAGTATGGCGCCCTGCCAAAGTGACGTCGAAATCGCGAACAGTGCGCTTCTTCTTCAGTTATCTTATCCTTCTTCCCTCGTTTACTTCGAAACGACAACGTTTAGCTCATTGCGGAAGTAACTACGGTCGTCGTGAAAAACTTTCTTGGAAGATCTCCGATTTAAATTTGCCTACAACTCGTAACGCCATGCAATCTTCTGGATCATTGATTCTGTACTTATAAAGAAAGATAAATCTGAATTTATCGTTTGCTCTTAACATGCTTATTCATATAGTGTCCATCAAAGCGTAAAGAGACTGACGGTTATTCCAATTATCTAAAACTTTGTAAAATAGAGAAAAAAATTAGAAATTGTTCCAAGAAAATTTAAGATCTGATTTGTGTGCCGAGAATTTTTTCTTTCTGAAAAATAGATAAACTCTATAAAATATAAGAAAAGTTGTGCAATTATTGCATTCCGCTGCTTTTTATTCCGAGAAGTATTCGTTACGTTACATTATTCGCAGCGGAACACATCAGAATGCGTGGAATTCGCTACCAGAGATTTAAGGAACATCTCTCAGCGTAGCGGTGTTCTCGACTTTGTGAGCGATCGTCGGGAGTGTCGTGTCTCCGAAATAAGAATCGTGGGAAGCGAGGAATCACGTTCCCACATTCCTGATGTCAGAATGGCGCAAAACCATATCGCCCCGTACATCCCCAAACTGACGTCGAAATTGCAGGGAACGCACACACGCGACCTATTCTCTCTCTCTCTCTTTTTCTCTCTCTCTCTCCTTTTCTTCTTGTTCTCTGCATGAATGCCGTATTTTTCGAAGCTGCAACATCCGTCTTTCGTGAAATACTCACTGGGAGAATTCGCACGGGACTTCTTTAAGTTACCTCCCGGAATCGGTCTGTGCGTCACGGAAGCGTACAACTTTTCTTTCGGAACACGCTCGAGAGTTCGGGTGAAAAATCGATGATGACGCGAAATGGAGAGTACATTACGTCGTATACGCGCGTGATCGATGAGAAACTCCCGGAGCAAAGACGTCAAAAGCAGGCGCAAAGAGCAAGATAGATTTTGAAGCTCAGGATAATCGGATAATCGTCGAGATGAAAGATGAAGAGTATATGAATCATTTTTAGTAGATAAAAAAACATATTGAGATATAACGTGTAGGAAGGTGTTTTGCGTTCTCTGACTCATCGTATGTGTGTAATTATACATGCTTGTTATTCATGTATCGATGTGCGCGCCAAAAATGGAGCTCGATGAAGAAGGGAAAGCTTCTCCGCGATGGCGACAGCTTCCTCTTTTCGTCATTCGTTCGTGATTTAGACACGCGCTCTCGCTTTGCATACGCGCCGCATAAAAAGTTCGACGCGTCTCGCAGCGGAAGTGAATCGGCGGTTCGATCAATCACATGCGCAGAAAAAATTCTTGATAACTCGCGCGCGAAGGATGACGATTCTTCGCGAGGGATCCGCGTGCGTCACTGCGAATTACCATATGCATAAGCGATTTGTATAAACATATACGTATACAATGCTGCATTACAATTATCGATCTCACGAGAATCTTAGACACAATATTAATTTTTTCCAAAAATGGATTATAAATTCAGGTTTTTAAATTTATTCATAGGGAAGCGCGTGAGGATTATATCAAATACGCAACATCTCCAAAAAATTCATTTAAATTCAAAAAAATTTTAATTTTAAGTTTAAATTTATTTAAATTGTAAATTTGAAAAACTGGTTATATGTACGCCAATAAATATTACACGGAGTGTTTTCAAACTTGTAATACAACCAAAACGTACTCTTTCTGCATACAAATATCAAATCGTAAATGTAGAATAAAATGAAAAGAGATCATTCAGGCGTATCAAAATGTAAATATGATGTTAATTTTCCATTTTTTAACTCAGTTTTCTCGAAAACGCAGACTCGTATGCAAAAATGTATTTATAATTCTACATTTCGGCTTATATTTGCATGTAAAATTCGCAACATATTTTCAATCTTTCAATTGTTCAGAAAATATCTATTATATTTTGCGATGTCAGCATTAACTCTTAAAAGATCTTGAAAAAAAATTTCTTGAATTATAAATATATCCACAAATACAATTTTTAGTTTTATATAATTTGTTTTTAATATTTTAGTATTGATTTTTATCAGTTAAATAATTGGTTAAATAATTGTTTGATAGTATGAAATAATTTTTTTGATAATATTGTATAATAATATATAATAAATGTTAAACGCTTCTCTAGTTGTGGCTGACCTTATTCCCGTTTTAAATGTGGCTTGATTGGCACCGATAAAAGAGCTCTCTCTCTCTCTTTTACCCGAGGTCGTATGTATGAAAGTTTTGCATAAACCGATGCAAACGCACTTAATAGGGGTTGATGTCATGCGTTACTCACCGATTATGGCGGAACAGGTTCTGCTAGACGAGCGATAATCTAACGCAACAATCGATATCTGCCTTTCAATTTGTCGCACACTTGGCGACTGGCCGTTTCCTCTTGTCCTCGGTATTTAAACGCATGAATAAACTATTGATTTTCTATGTTAAATTTATTTTAAGTTTTCATCAAAGAGAACATTTTATAAAATTAAATAAAGGTTTTTTATGGAATACATTTCTTTTCTGTCCGAGCATTTCTGTAAAGTGATTAATTTTTGATAGCTATATATTGAAACGTTAAAAAACAATAACATATGTTAATAAATAAAATATTACTCATTGGCTAATAAAAAGCTTATGCGAAATTGAACAAAAATCGTTATTTTTCGTTCAGTTACCCTTCACGAGTGTATAAGCGATATAAATATATATTCGATGAGAAAAAACTTTGAAAATCTTGAGAACATTTAAACGATTCTGCTTTACTTTAACGGATTTCTCTAATCATCCGTGATTATCGAAAAATTATTTTTCTTTCTGAGCACTGTAATGTGAAAAAAAACGTTGGATGCGGCATTTGAATACGCGTATACCTATATCTGGTTTTATTAACAGCGTCTTTTACGATGCATATGTCTGAGAAGAATTGTTAGCTTCGGTACTCATTATTTGTCTTCTTGCAGAATCAACATGCGGGAATATTTTTCCTGACAGTTCTAGATCGCGCAATAACGGCGGTATACGACTTGTCAAAATAAAATCAGTATATGGATTTTCTTATTGACAGTTTTGTGTAACGTTTTCGACAAGAAATAAAACATTGTCTTCCTTTCTCGAACGAGAAACAATAAGAAAAAGATTGATTTCCTCGCTCTGGTCTTTGACTTCCCGACACTGTGTCGTCACGCGATATTTGTTGGGAATTCAAAAATAAATGAATTCACATTGGCAACGCGTGAGGATTGATCACAATGAACCACGTGAGCCGTCAGACTTTTCGTATATAGCTATCGTCTAATGGGGGTTGATGTCACAAGCGTTACTCATCTCCTGTGCAATGTGGAACAGGTTCGTCCGAGACGGGAACATTAGTCGCTGATGTCATAAATGCAAATCGAGAGGGATCTTCCGCGCTAACCGCCGACACACATGTTCCCTTTTATTCGCTATTCCCGGCCGATCCGAGAAACCGTGAGTTCTGTGGGTTTATTTTCACTTATCTTTCTCTTTATCTTCTTCTGTCAGAAACGTCGTGAAAGATACGTCTCATAACGATGACATATCGTATTAAATATATTCAGAATCCCGGAAGAGTTGCTTTCCACGTCGAGAGATTTCTATCTACAGGTCGGTGACACTAAAAAACTAACGATTTAGACTAACCGACGATAATATGTCTAGGTATACCATATACATAAGTATACATATATATTATAAACATGTTCTTAAAAATAAGAGATACAATTATAATTCGACGCAATAAAAATACATCATGTACGTATATAAATTGTTCAAGTGACACGTAAGATCAAGTAATGCAATATTTTTCTTCGTTTCACCGTAGATAGACAATAATAGCTTATTTTGAGCAGCCTAGCAAATTGAACGTCGAAGTACGTTCAATACAGTGTCGGTCAACAGTGATAATTAAATTGCCGTAATAGCCATCGATTCTATCCCTCTTCATTAACTGCCGTTATTTATTACGTTCCTCTCCGTCTCTCTCTCTCTCTGTACATTTTCCGTGTAATTCTAATAAATGTTTAACCCGAAAAGCGGTTGTTTATATATCTCCATTAATCCCGTTTGGCAAATACTCGAAAATAAGTGACGTATTCGGAGCAATACGGCGAGAATGATCGATTTTATCAAAATGACACGCCGCGAGATCGACGCTATTAAAATGACACCCGCGATCGACGCACTATCACTTTGCTCGGACGACCCGTCATCGACATTACGCTTGTATATTATGCAATTAATTTTTCAACACAGACTTCTCTCTGTCAATAAATCATCATCGATTTCAAAACCCTTAATAATTTTCAGTCATATTCGTTTCAGCGGGTGCGATCGTTCTTTCTTCTAATATGGAAAGTGATCGACACATGAAATTCACGCGCGAAGAGATAAAAATTCGGAAGACAAAAATTTGAACAAGAAGCTGGACAAATTATAAACACATTGACGTGCCGATACACTTACTTTTCTTTTAATATGTAGAGTGAAACATCCAACGATCGGCACTAAGCCCAATGATTGACACTTTAACGATCTGTCAATATTTTTTCAAAAAAAAGTATCAACTAAAAGGATCCTAGAATAATATAATATTGTCATAAAAAATTCAAATTAATCCTACTATAATGCCAAAGGTAAAAAGTTCTTGTAAATAAAAATGTTAACAACTTAGAAAAAAATCAATAAGTGCCAATCATTGGAGGGATACTAACTATAGGTTCGCTTACTCTGTTGAGAGACATAAACTACGCGAGAAGGAATCAATTTGTAAGAGAAATCAATTTTATGACGAAACAAGTTATGCTACACTACTTTTTCTAACATTTCATCGTTCGTGCGCTCTCGCATTTTCTTCGTAAAAACACTGTTTCTTTATTGTTTGTCAGTCTCGCGATCTGCGGAGAATAGAAGCGACAAGCATATTCATCTTCGTATAAAACTGCCGTAAACACTGGCATTATAGAGGTTTCGTGGAAGCGAGAACAAGGAAAGAGAGAACGAGGAGGGAGAGGGTTGTAAAAGGCTGCCGCATTGAACTGCACGCGATACGAAGAAACCGAAGCTTTCCCGGAACTTTATATCTCCTCCGAGTTACGTCCTTCGTCAGCCCTTGCGCACGTGTCCGCGTGTGTGGTGCGCTTCCTTGCCGTATCTGCAGAAGTTTGAGAGAAACGTACATTCGATTTATCCGAGCGCGTAAGTTTTATTCGATAAGAGTAACGGTGACGTTACTCCTTAGAATTATAGATACAGTTACATCTGAGGTGATAAGACGTTATTCGCTTCAAATACTTTTTCGATGCCGCGCATTCGAGATATTTTCAAACGAATCGCGCGCACGTGTTCAGTTTCCAACTTATATTCGATTTAAATTTTTCTTGGTGAACTATTCTCTATTTACAATTACAAAAAAATTATTTTTTATCCACAGACAATATTTTTTTTTTACTTTTGTAAATTTGCATCTGTTCTTTTCAAAGTACGTGACTCGTTTGTAAGGGAGAAGATTACAGTAAAAGCTTTTCGAGAGAAAGAGAGAGAAAGAAAGAGAAAGAAGAAAGAGAGAGAAGCGTACGCAATTTCTGGAATAACGAGCCGGCCGAATCAATGAAATTAATGAAACAGCAATTTGTGCGAAATGTCACGCTCAGCGAGTACAGTGAAGGACTCATCGAATCCACGAATTGGAGACGCGATATTGTTTCAATTAAAGGGTCGCGTCATTGATCGGCGGACGAAACACAATGGTTTGGATGCGACAATATGTGTTCACTTATATCAATCATATCATTGGACTTTACATTTCTTGGCATTTATATAAATATTTTATCATTTGTAGCTACACTGTGTATTAAATGCTTTCAGTCGAATTTAACAGGCTATTTAAGTATCGATAAATGAACAGAAATCTCTCAATGCCGACAGTGTCAGCGTGAATCCGCGTCTTCCAACTAAATGTCAAAATAGTCATTGAGAGAAGCTCTCCGCTCAAGATTGCCGTTGTTTTGGGACAACGGCCTTTTGTACGTTGATCTGTTGGCCGGCCAAACACGCATCTGCTTTCACTTGAGAAACCTGCTGTACATGTCGTTTACATTATTCGCGTTATATTCGCAATCCTAGAAATGCTGGCAGCATCCGGCGTTGTCAGAATCTGTCAACGCCCTCGTCGCAGACTTTGAAACTACATAATCCAACCGGTGAAATTTTTTGTTCAAAAAACTTGAGATTTTTGTGTGTTTTGTGAATTGTGAAAAATTTTTAACAAGAATTTTAGCTTTGTGCAATAAATTAAATCTGCACAATTAAACTTTAATTACAATTTAAGTGACATTTTTTAAATATCATAATTATATATTTCTCATCTATGTATTTTTAATATTTTCTAAAGATTTGAAAGCTGCAAGTGTGTATTTATTTGAGATTATCTGTAGAACGCGAAGTCTCGCATGTCGAGACTCGCGATATTTGTGACATGTCTTTTAAAGTTGTCAACATGTGATCGCGCTGATTGAGACATCTTCTAAGAATCTCGCATTTCTTAATTCGGCAGCGATTTTCGCATACGATTTCTTCCGGTTAATCACGGATGAGATATGTTGTAAACACTAATAGAAAAAAACGCCATTTCATCATGAGTTAGTAGTAAACACGATTTTGCGGTGACGCGAAATGTGATGGAAAATAACGAAACGTGATGATTCACTGGATCCGATAGCAGTTCGGCAATTATCTCGCGTACTATGCTTGTCGGGAGAAGAAGTTGGTATTGTAAATCAAAGACAATCGCATAATTTGTAAGAGATATACTAAAAAGAACGATTCGCCTTCACTCACGTGATTCACACTGGTTGCACTGTAGCAGCGCAGTTCTCGAGGAAAAAGAAAAAGAAAATAGATTCCTCTGTCCATCCTATCAAGGGGACTTACTAATGAGCGTGTAGACACAGTTGCGAACCAGTGTGGTGAATTCTTAGGAATAGAAACGTCATCTACGAGAAAGTGCAAACCTCGTCAGCCTGCATCCTTTTCGATCTGCCACACCTTTCCTTGCGCATTCTACCTTTTCCGTCGCTCCTGAAATTCTCAGGAAATTCCTCAGCAATCGCTTGATCGAACGTCATGTTTTTTACAAATATATCATTTAATTTTTCAGCACACAATCTCGTAATTTTATAATATACTTTTAATAGTCCAATAATATGTGTATACATATATATATGTGTGTGTATGTGTGTGTGAGTGTGTAAATCTAAATGTATATATATATTTTTAACAGATAGAATTTCAAGGAAACTTCTTTTTGCGAAAGCGAGTCACAAGTTGTTTACTGAGATCAATGCAAACACTTGAAAAATTATAAAACCAATGCAATATCTACGTAAATGGAATTTCCGATATAAACAATATCAAGTCGCGATAACACGAGAGGATATAAATTTTATTTCTTCCTCGTGGCGACCGAAATCGAAATTTTCTGACGTTTGCACAAGTGCGAGACTCTTTTGATAGCTTTTTCTATTCTTACTTTTTTTTAGAGCTCAAACGCACTTTTGGCAGTTACATTCTATCCCATTGAGAGCCCGCGAGAGTCGTAAGCTATATACCGGAGCCGTTTCGTTAACTGGATACGAAGGTTTTACGAGCCTTTTTACGATTGACGTCATTATTTTATGAACGCCCGTTTCCCGAACGTCGGCACATCGTGAGTTCGCTCTCATTTATGTTGACATACACGCCAGCTTGTGTATATGTAAGTGTGTGTGTGTCCCGCGATATAGATTAAACGACGACAAATTCTTGGCATTATGACAGACACGAGCGGACGAGAATTTCTCGTAGCGCGAAAAGCGGAAGTTGGCATAAATACGGAAATTGGCGTAAATATGATCGTGTCAAATATAATTCGGCAGCTTTATTTCATTTTAATTGAATTACGCGAACGAACAAGCCTTTGCCTATCCAAAATCATAATTATGCTGATGAGCAGCATCTGCATTCGATTTATAGCCCAGGATATAATTCAAGCGTGACATAATTACACCTGTTTACAAGTAAATCTTGACACTCAACTTGTAACATTATTGAGGCTGGGCTAAAAATCAAATATTGCTGTGATTCCTAGCTTTTAAATAAAAAATAAAAAAATAATCAATTAGATAGTTTTGGTTAGAACATATTTTACACAAAACATTGTCATTCTGTTTTACTGTGCGGCGTGACAAAGTGTCGCCGCACGTCGTACGCTCGTTTTGTTTCCGTGAAAACAACGTGCGAAGCTCATGGGATACGTTGTCGTGCCAATTCGCGCGCGATCGAGCGCGTTATCCGTCACGCGGAAAGAAACGTCCAACGATGCAATTATGCATCTCTCTCCGCGTGAGACAGGCGTGGAACGTGAGATTGCGACACGCACGCGTGTGCACGCGTTTTTCAACAATCGCTCGTGTGCACATTGTGTCGAAAGTGCACCGCTTAATTCGCCGCCGGCGAAAGCGTAATTATAGCGTTGCGCGCTGTTTGCGTGTTGCAAATCTGTCGACGGAGTTCTAGAAGCGGATACGGTGCGATCTATTAACGCGCGATTTTCCTTGTGAGCTCTCACTGCCTAAACTTAGCGAGCATCTCTCTTTCTCATTTGCTTGTTATATTATTTATACATCAATATTTTGTATTGCAAAATAATTGTAAAATACAAAATCGTCGAACTTTATTTGTTGTGCGAACATTTTCTCTTGCTTTTCCAATGATTTCAGAATTTAAACAAAATAGAATTTTATCTTTTTGTCTTTGAATTGTTTTCGCGATTTTCATGTTCCTGAATGTGCTTTATCAAATATTTAATCTGAAGCTGGTACATTAATTGTGAAAATCGATATTTTCACTGCAGGAAACTGTCGTATTTGCATTTAGTTGCTTCTCACCACGATATACTGCGGCGAGATTTATACCGCAAGAAGGATGTGTTAACCCAGTTACCGGTTAATTCGCACACAATTCAAGCACGTCGACCAACCCGTACGTAGATAATGGACGAGTGATAACTAGCTCTTTATTTTTGCAGCATGACGTTTAAAAGGCTCGTTGCACTTTGATGAAATATATTTCGGCTACGTAATTTCTGCGAATTATTTCTGGCAGATGCATCGTGAGTAATGTACTTAAAATAATTTCTCACTGCGTAGTATCGAACCACGCGCGAACCGGACAAGACGATCTTTATGCGAATTCGCGGAAAAAAGCTCGATTTAGCTGGCGCCCGAGTCCAGCTCTTCTCTGTCGTAAGAAAAAAAGTATGACGGAGGAGAGGCTGTAACAAAGTATCGGGTGATTTAATGGCTTACGAGACTCTCGAAATACCTTCTCGAGTCACCTCTCGGGAGAGTTTCTCTCTCTCTTTCTGTTTTTTTTTTTTTTTTTTGTTTTTTTGTCTCTGGCACCGTCGAAAGCGCGATGAATCAAGACGAGGTCGTTCGCATTTATCACATTAATATGAACACGTTAGAGAATCGCGTTCGTATCTTCACCGATTCCGAACGAGAGAATCGAGATGTTAACGATCGTTAAATTGCGATAAGTCGTCGCGCTACTTATCATTTTTTAACAAATCGCGAAAGTTTGTTTCTTCTAATCTATTGTAATGTATCTCGACGATAACATATTATTGTCGAGTTTAAACTTCATTTTTTTAGCGAGCGCCTCGGTAACAGCCCGTAAATTACCGTTGTTCTGCTAAACGCGAGCGATAAATTGAATTCAACGCTCGAATGTGTGTAGGATTCGCCGGCGATGACAGATAATAACTGCCGTCCAGGAATAGTGCGCACACATCTCGTGCGCGCGCTCTTTACGCAGAGAGATACTTTAAAATATCGTCCTGACGTTTCTTCGCCTAGCGCGGAAAGAAGAACGACACACCTCTTTCAATTTTCTAATGTTATTTTGAGTTTATTTTAATACCAGCTTATTTTACATGTGCTCTTTCTCTCTCTTTCTCAAAACTTTTCGCGACAGCAATAGACACAAGAAAACCAATATTATTTTTTTATAAAGATATTATTTTTAATTTCCATTAAATCTAGAGTAAGTATTGATACTGTTAATTTAAAATATTGGAAAAGGAATTTTAAAAGAAAACTTAAATAATTGATATAATATATATAATTTTATATTGAAACTTTATCTAACTGGATGTATCTTCTAGTTTCGAGCGGGAATAGGACGTGTGTCGTTAAAATTTCAATGACATCTTTATTTTTGAAAATAGGACGAAGAAAATGTTCTCTCTTAAATCACAAAATATACGCGCATAAATAGCAGGTATTGGATTTTAACTGCACGATATTGCACGGATGTTTTTCTTGGCGTTGCGCGCGAACATTGCAGCAGTTTTGCGGCTACAATAAGGCAAATCGCGGCGGGAGATTTTTCAAATTGATCTCGCATCTGCCTAATCGCCTATTTCCATCCTTCCTGGTGGTGTTCGTCGATGCTTTCGCCTCGGTTCGAACTTTGGCGAACCTCCAAATCGCGGCTGTCGCTCACGCATCGGGTCGCTCGGGGATCCTGTACTCGGTGTCTATTTTAATGTCGGGTCGTCGATTAATCATTAGCTCTCAGTCCCCGTCGGGTCGTGCCACGTCGCCCTCCCTCACAGAAGAAGAATGAGAAAAGCTGATCTCTCTCCTCGATCGGCAACGGCGTGACGTCGTGGTTCCCGTTTTCTTGTCTCTCCTCTGGCCCCTTTCATCACGAATTATCTGATACACGGAATTAATGGGATCGGTTTCCGCGATATCCGGATTCACGAGTGCTCAACATTGAATCTGATTTTCGCGTAGCCCTCGACGGGAAAACGAGTAAGATGTGGCGGCGTCATTAATTAGACGCTGTTTGATTCATCAATTCTGACGACGGTGTCTCTTGTGCGCGAGAGTCGGTGAATTAAAATTAATTACGAGGGAATTACATCGCAGTTAAGAATCAGAAAGAAGGAGAAAGCTTGTAAAAATTTAGCTATCGTACTTGTCAATAATAAGATTACTCCTGATGTAAAATTTATTTGAAATTCGTTCTACACAGGAGATTTGTTAACAAATGTTCATTTTTCGAGAAGAAATAGTTTTGTAACTAGATCCTTCCACACTTTTCAGATTTTGTCAGTCTAGCTTTAAGTGAGTAAGTAATTAAAATGCCATTTGAAGTGAAAATTCTCGCGCGTCATAAAATCACGGTTAGTCGAAGACGCATCCGAGATATTACCATCACCATCTTGTCAGCAATTAGTTGTTATGCGTCCGTGAACGCTCGGGATTTACAGTTAAGATATGTACATACAGTTATATATGTTTGCGGGCTGTACTTTGCCGCGGCATCGGAATGCGTAAATAATATCCACATGATGATGTATCGCGCGTTTCTTTAATAATACAAGAAAGTTACAAATCACGGAAAAGAAATATATCACGTTTTTCTCACGTAAACTATATTTCACATAAAAAAAAAGAAACATTTATCAACGATGAAAACAGAATAACGGAGCACGTGTTTAATAATTGATAACAAGTTGATTTAAATTCTAGAACGCTATCCGCGCGCTATGTATAAACTCGAAATTATTCTGAAAAATAGAAAACAATACACGCGCACACGATCGTCAAAAGTGATACATCGAAGTGCTCGGCACATAACTACGCGAGATATAACGTAGTAAACGTCCCGGTGTAATAAAACCGGTACGGGGCGAGACGCCGCGTGATTTGGCGCCGCTCCAAGCCCCCATGCGAGTTGGAAAACTGAGATTTCAATTTTGTGCCGCGATTTTATTTATGGTGCGCTCGATCGCGCCCACTTATACTTTATCGAATTTCCGCTTATGCTAATCGCGTCTAATTTTCCGACTGGCTGCGCAAAATAGTCCTATTTGCATTTTGAGGCGAGATGTAATCATCGTCCGATGTTGCATTAAATTTCGCTGCTGTAGAACAGACATGAATCGAAGACAATTGACATGCATTGCGTAAACTTTGTCTCATTCTTTTATTTTATAACCGCATTTAATTGTATAGTATGCGAATCAATTGCGCGTAATTATTGGCATAAAATGAAGCAATCGGCGTTACACCGTTACCTGACGTTCCCCTATGACACTTGCGCTTATGATAACCGCAGTCAATTCCGTATGTGCCACAACACGTCGCTTCGTAATGGCATTCATAACGCACTTAGGTGTGCATTACGATCGGGCACTTACAAAGTGCGTGTCGTAACAGCACTACCGCGCAACATTTACATTGAATGGTTTTCTCGGATGATTTTATGAGCTTTTTCTCGTCACGTTTCTCATCTCTCATGTTTTCTATCCTCTCCTGTGCGTCATTATCTGCGGATCGATTACCCGCATCGTCTGAAGTAATCGCAATTAATCTCTCACCGTGCCCAGACGTCGTGTAATTGTGCGTGGACGCAGTTTATCAAGTCTATCCCTACTCGACTACCGTGTACTCGCATAAATCGCTATTTAATAATACTAATCCTATCACACAGTGATAAAGCATACCTTTGAAAATATGCATTAATAAATACATTGAATAATATGCTTCTCCGATAATTAATAAGATAAATTACAAGGAGCACAAGAATAAGCCGCGATCACAACGTCACCGTTTTGTCATCTAATAAAGTATGCAAAACTTCCGAAAATAGAAATATTAAAATTTAATGAATTTCTTATTCTGAATATTATCACTATCAAAATAAATTGTTCTAAAATATTATAGTACAAATATAGTAAATCTGTCTCGTAACGGAACTTGTATCTTTCTAATTCTTTCTGAGTAAATTCTAACTTTAGATCAGCAATATTTACACGAAACAAGTTAAGTTACGAATAAAGTTATCTGAACGGTATTGCACACACATTTATTATTTCGAAAGCGAATAAAGAGTTTAGAACGCAGTTCTTATGCGCGGAAATAACTCGAGGGTTACACATATTGCTGCTACTATCGTACGCACATAAACGCTGAGCGGAATTATTCTCGCCACTCTACTCTGTATCGTGTTATCTTGTCTTTGCGACATTTATTGTTGCACATGCACGTAATACGAATGATTTATCGATCGATAACTGCATTTCGAAGTTCCGTTTTATAGCCGTGTTGAACATAGCCGCGTTGAACGTTTGTTTTTCTACTGGAATTTTTTTCCGATGTAATTGCATTTCGGTTTTCCCAATAAGAATTGCAAAACAGTGCGCTGTGTAATATCCCGTTCTTCTAGTTTCTCTTCGAGTCGATGATATCACAATTATTAATTGAGAGGCGTATTTTCAAGCACGATCGATATTATCCCAAGCAGATGATTTCCATTTGCCGGCAATTAGAAGGCGCGCGAAAGAACAATTATAATTACCACATCGGCACCGGTTTCTCGATCAAGGAAGTCGAGATACCTACGTACCTACGTGGCAAAACAACGACTTTACTCAACTTTCATGGAAATTGTTGTTTCCCTCATTAACGCGCGCGTGTTCCGCGAAGAGAGAAACGGCCAACTCGCATACCGGCCACAAACGCGCTCGTCACTGCGTGGAATTCCTTTCCATCGCTGGAGCGATATTGATTCATTCGATTCAATGCGAGCTGAGCTTTATTTATAGTTAGATCGTTAAAATATTTCAATCAACGCTTTGGTATAATTACCACGTTAACATCTCAATCAACTTAAATTTTAATAATTTACTAATACTTGCAGTATTAATTAATATTTCATTCGATTTGCCGATTTAATTAATATCTAATTCTATTTGTGCGATGTTTAATAATTATTCAGCTGTGTTAATACATGTCTATGACATGTATAGAAACGTGTGTAGATAATCTTAATTCCTTGATTAATAATCGGAATAAGTTTTTATATTTATCTGCGTATCTACGGGATGGAGATTGTGTAATCAGCGTAGCAGTACAAAAAAGATATTAAAAAAAAACAAAAGATTTGATTGTATCGTCATTAATCAGTAGCCAAATCACCTTGTATGTCGGATATTCATATCGTTATTCATAATGATATTATCACTATATCTGTAATTTTTCAGCATTATCGTTATCTTTCATCTTTATTGTTAAAATTATCTGAACAATGTGACTTGCAGTGTCACAACAAACGAATTCTCTAACAGCCACGAATTACAGAACTTCTCCAACTCAAATATCAAAAGGGAACGGACAATAATTCAGGTTATAGAGGCTTTATCTCTCAAGAGCTTTACGAGAGATACAGAAAGATCAAAATTTTGAACTAATTCGAGTTGTAGAAGGAAAATTAGGGAACTCTTCCCCTTTTCTCTCCTTTCTTCTCTGCGCTATCTCTCTGGTACGGTCATAAATCGCAAACGTCTCTTATATAGTAAAGTTTTTCGAGGTAGCAAAATTTGAAATTTAATCTACAAAAGATATATGTTAAATACTTATAATACTATATAATATCTATTATATAAAATATCTCAATCAAGACTTAAACGGAACACTCTTCAAAATCTATTTACGAGTTTTTATTGATATCTCGTAAATTGCGAACTTTGAATATCTTTTGCGTATCTCATTCTCTCTTGAAAACATTTTCGAGTGATCCAAACTTATGCAAGTTTTTTGTGATGTAGCGGATTTTAAATCAAAGCTGATTGATCACAAATTTCTCGTAAAAATGATAGTTTTTTTGCGTATTACGATCACCGCGCCAAAGCCAGTCACGGTTCTGCTATTTTCTTGCGCGATATATCGCAGAGTGTGTTTCACTATATCGCACATAATGTACATTCATCAATATGTACATACATATCATCAATATGTACATACGTCTATTGTGGCGATTATGCTTACGTGTAACCAATTTCAGGTTGAACAACACGAAACGTTATATTTTGTTAATCTTATTGATATTTAATGCGCAAAGGATTTGATTAATTTTTCTCGTGACGCTCATCTCTCGTCACGTAAACCACGTAAATAATAACGAGTTTGTTGATTGCATATGAAATGAGCGGAACAAGATTCTGACCGCGGAATCCCGTGGATTATTCCCCGGAATGTGTATGATCAGATCGGATGAATGAAAAAATATTACGTAAGGCATCGCTAATATTCCCGTCGTCGTCGTGAAAATAATATATGACATAACGAAATCGTTTTGCGCGCAAGAAAGTTTTATTCTCGAGTTCAATCGCGCTAGATCGTTCGAGGAAATCGCAACTTCGCGTCCCGAAGCGCGCGGCTCTCTCATGGGAGAATCGTTCCTGGAAAAGATGCACGCGTGCATGATCTAAGTGCAATTTAATATGACTTCACGAGTCTATTAATCGAAATGACCGACTAGTTCCTCGGATTGACGATTCGCGGAAACCTCGCCGCAGGTTTTAATGGAAAAGCCACCTTTTCAAGGCAAACGTCGCCGCCGTCG
Organism: Pseudomyrmex cubaensis; assembly: GCA_014825685.1. Lineage (NCBI taxonomy): Eukaryota > Metazoa > Arthropoda > Insecta > Hymenoptera > Formicidae > Pseudomyrmex > Pseudomyrmex cubaensis. The sequence continues at coordinate 341,433 of QVOA01006696.1, read as the reverse complement.
CCGTCGCCGCGGAAGAATCGCCGTTAAAATAAACTGATAAAAACGCTTTGTATATGTGGCCGATAAACGTGGCAATTATAAATCATAAAGAGTGTTATTAACGAAGTCTGACAGTTTTTTTTATCGAAACCAGGATGCAAATCCAACCGTCGTTCTGCAGCCGCGTGAATAATGATTATGAAAGGAAAAGTATAGCACAACTTGTTAATCCGAAAAATTTAAATGTGCGTAACAAATCGAATTTACCACGATTCTCAAGTAACAAAAATAGAATGTGCCGTAATCCGCGGCCTAATCTTATCAATAATTTTTGCGGGGAATTTGGAATCGATATTTCCTTATCTCTGTTATATAAAATATTTATGTAAATATATAGGGATTTTAAGAAAACAGTGTAGTGTTCCGGTTTCTCTTCCTTTTTTACTAATTTAAGTTATACGATAAACGCCTTTTTTCCCGCGAAGCTTTATGTTCGCGCTTTTTATCGGATCTACATATATGTCTGGGAAATGAATTCATACGAAACGTCGGTCGAGTCGCCGAGACGCCACCGCATAGCCTTGGCGCATTCTAAGCAAGGTTACCGCACAGGTCTCTCTACTCTGCTGCATAAGCTGCAATACAACAGACGCGAATGCATAGAACGCGCGCCGACGATGTGTGGACGTGTGTATGAATTACGTACGTTGTGCGTGCAACAGGCGTCGGTTAGGAAGATCCGTTTCTCTTCGAATGTTTCCGATCTGAGACGGTCGGTGACCCGCGCACGTCTAATTACAATAAAAAAAGCTTCATCGCGCGTATATCTGCTTATCGCGTAAACATCGGAAAAAAGCTCATTCTACATATTCATCTCTTCCCACGCGACCTGCGCAGATATTATCACGTTATTTCATGCCGCATGCATTACGAAAAACGCCCCGGTTGTTTATTGCGGCGCGCGCGTTAATTAATCATGTTTTAATCGCGTATTTGCACGAGTAAGTTCGCATCGCGATTAATGTCAGAGCGGAATCGCAATGCGATCGCGCGCTGGATAGCGGAAGTGACTGGGATAATAACAGTCGCGCGCCGTTTCCTTTTCCCTCCTCATCGTTTCCCTACTTGGCGGTGGTTTCCAGCGAATTCAATGAATAGAAATGACAAGTCGCGCGCAAGTCTTAATTAGAGATGACTTTGGAAAGTGTTGGAAAGAAACTTTCAATTGTAAATGTTTTTGCACTTCGATTTGGAATTCGATTGTTGTAGTTACAACATATGCATATGTTAGGTAACATACATATCTATTCTTCTGTATTTTAGCAAAGCAGCAATGACTGTTTTGCTGAGTCAGAGAAACTTCTTACGTATATCTGCTCGAAGTGGTTTTTTTTTAAATAGTTCTCGAGAGACCTATATACTGTTAAAGCGCAGCAACGTGCTCCGCTCCTTTTCGCCTGCAGCGAGTTTCACTAGAGGCAAGTGCGCCATATAATTTGGTCAATGGTACCGATCCGATAGCGATCGCAATGTTACCGAAACCATTATTTTACTCATACGCGCGCGGTCAGTATCGAATTTATTGCCGCGAACTCTCTCGGTGCTAACACCTGCGATCGAAATTCCTGTGCGCATTCGAAAATTTCAGATAAAAGAAAAGCATCGATAATGCCATTTGGGATTAAAAACGCGATTGTGCTTTCTAAAAATAATTATTACGTTCATATGCCACATCCAACACGTGTGAGAGATACGTGACTCGGAAATTCATCGATCTCGCAAACTTTCGCCTATGTAGATATATCTCCATTATCTCGCGCGCGTTTTCCTCGACGTCATCTTCTATCGAAGTTCTGATGCGAATAACCTGAAATTCCAAGTTTGTGTGTATGTGTGTGTGACGCGGAAACGGAGCAGCGAAAGGAATTTTGGTGAAAGATAGGGAGAAATAGAAGAGAACGGGAGGAAAAGCGGAAAGATGCAGAAAGAGAGGAAGGGGGCAAAGTATAGCGTACGTCTGTGCACGCGGATTCTGATAAAGCGTCAGGCGGCTCGTAATAAGAGCCGGCAGAAAGTTAGCTGAACCGTGAAGTCGAAGGCTGTGAAGAGGGCCACGACGGCAAGAGAGTTCCAGGAACATCGCGTTCCCTCCGAGAACTCCTCTCTCAAGAAAGAGAGAGAGAAAGCCAGGAGGAGGCTTTGCCTCTCGGCGCTTCTTTTGCTCTTTTCTCTCTAGTCGCGTCTCTCGTCCGTTCTTTCTCTTTCGGTCTTTGCGCTCGCGAGCAACCGTGGAACTTCGCCGGACCGTTTAATTCTTACCAACTATATAGAATCGACGTCCTGAAAAGAAAGGGAGCCGTTCCACACGTTAATCGTTGTCGCTCGACTTTTGCTCGCTTGACTCGAAAACTTGTTATCGAAACTTTTCCGATTGATGTTGCAAAAAAACTAGTATTTTATTCACAGATCATCGAACACAAATCAAAATAATTTTGTATAAAGTCACAATTTCTAGAGATTTAGTTTACGTGCATCTTGACGTAAATCTTTCAATTATTTATTTTTATACGACTTTTAAATATTGAAATAAAAAGTACATGAGATGTATGTTGTTTTGTTTTTGCAAAAATGTTACCGCGACACGCCGTGAAAACGATTTTCAATTATGTAACGTGTCGGTGGGACGACTGATCGACAGGTCGACCATCTTGTACTTTGTCACGCTTCGTTATTCGCACTTAGGTGAATTTCGCGCAATCGGGATCATCGGCCTCGTTCGAAGCATTAAACTATTAACGAAGGCGTTCTTTTGTCGGAGAGGCCATCTTTGATTCGTTCCCAGAATCGAAGGAGCCAGCAGGCAAGCGTTCTTCCTCGGCACCGGTCCTCTACCACAAGGTAAAGACCTTACCCATTCTTCTTCCCCCGGCTGCTTATGCTTCTTTACTCTTCATTATTCAGGATGAACCTCGCTTCTTTCTCTCCTCTTCACGTCTCGCGCTCCGTTTTCATTTGCATTCGGCTTCATACGTACGTGTCGTTTTGCTCGACGTTATCCGCACCTGGCTTTCTAGCTGTTATTTCGAAGACATAATTTCATCTACTTTGCAGAATTACGTTAAAGTATAAAGCCTCACAGATTTAAATAACGCGCCGAAAAGCCAGTTTTTTTAATTCGATTTGTTTGCTATGATAGTTTTAATTAATTAAATTCTCCACTCGCGTCTACGTACTGCTTATATTCATTAACGTTAGTTGTGCAATTATCTAACGTATCGTCGGACAACTCATGGAATATCGATATGTGGTCGATTCATTCTCGGAACCGGTAGAATCAGCAGGCGGTCATCTTCCGTTGATCCTCCTCGAGCGTATATGCCGTTCCTCGTTCTTTCTTTCCTCTTCAGGAGAGTCCTTTCCTTGTGTTCTTTATTTTCACTTATTCTCTCGCTCACAGAGACAGGAAGGCTCATTCTTTCTCCTTCCTCACTCTTCTCTCTTCGATTTCTTTTATAACCAAAGCGCGCATTCATGATTCTGCGAAATGGTTGAATGTTCGGTTGAACCAAACCGTCTTCTTTCTTGTCTGTCTGCCTCTCTCAGCCGGCATCGTGTGTTGTAAATTTGCGTGAGTGCCTTCGATAACAGTGAAATATCGTCATTTCTAAATGGTGTTCTCTTGAAATTTCGTTTTTCGCAATATATTTTGTTTGTCTCGAGACGTTTACGGTCACAATTTATAACGTAAAGCGACGAGTACTTCTCAGTGATAAGCGATTTTCAACGATTTTGTTAACATAATGTGAAACATTTTAAACGGGTTGTTCGCTTCTTGTCTTTGTCATACTTCAAAAGTGTTTGACAATCTCTTTCTGTGTGTGTTCTTATATGAGTAAGTAACAGTGTTACACCTTTCGTTTGTAGAAAACAATTTGAATTAGACCCGAAGCTCGAAGACCCCGAAACATCCGGCCATTGTCTTGTTCGGTTGACAATAAATCACATGGTGGGATCGATTGTATTTAAGTTTATTTCAAGCGTTCGACACGCTCTAAAAGATAAATTTGTTTTCCTCCAATCTGGAATTTGCTGTTTACAAGAGTATGTTTAAATTCTTACACACAAGTTTGATTATATAAATTATATATTTAAATTATGTTGTTTTTGTTTTTGTTATATTTTTACAATCTCTGTTAAAATATTTGGAAACGTAAGTTGAAAAACATGCGGTGCGTGTCGTTTGTTGTGTCAACGCGTTGGATACAAGCAAAGCAAAGGGTGCACGGAGATACCGTTGTGTGCGATCCTTTGCATTGGCAAGGGCTATTTATAACGTTCTCGATGCGACACGGGATGTTACGTAAGTTTACATTATTCATATCGCGTTTTTATGCTTCCTTTGTTACGCGCGTGCGCGAGACCAGACGATGACGGTGTTAACCCATGAGCATTCGTGTGTCACATAAGCATGGTTTCTGTTTTCTAACATCACTGCGACAGATTTTTACATTTCGTTTGTCGCACTTCGGTGTTTTGTATTTTTCAACATTATCTATTCGTATGCTGATAAGGCACACAAACGCGTCTCAAAAGATCACTTGTCTGTATTACGTGCGTAATTGTTACCTACACAAACGCGTCAGAATAAAAATCGTGATTGTTACTCGTAACAAAATAATTACTGTATGATTTAATCGTGTGTTCAATTTATCTCTCTTTAAAAAACAATAGCATTAATTTGAACTATTATTATTGCGGGACAATGTGATTAAACACGGAAACTGACATGTTGATTTATTATCTTTATCGCTGCGTCCTGAAGCTTTTTTAAAGAGGTTTGTGCGAGAGTGCATATCGATCCCTGTGCAAGCTCACGGAATAGGAACACGCACACTTTATTACAGCGCGAAGAATAGCTGAGATATTTTCTAGAGAAACGGAATTTATTTGATTACGCGATGTGTAGCACGGAGGCTGGCGCGGGAGGGTTCGTTTAAATTGATGACAGGGAGGAAATGAAGTTGCGCGAACTAATCGGGAGTTCTTTGGGCTTTTAACCTGAATTATGCCACGCGAGGAAGTCTATATAAAGCCGCGCGCGCACCGCAGGAGCCGAGATAAAATCGGTCCCCCAATACTTCGCGGAAAGTTTTACTATGACGAAGAAATAAGAGAGGTGTTTTTAATCGATGGTAAGAGGGAAAATAAAATTGTACCGCGGTAACTCGCGGTTGATGTTCGTTTCGCACGTTTTATTTTTGTTATTTTGTTCGTCGCGAAGAATCTATTTTTGTTGTTGTTGTTGCATATAATTGACATCCTAATAGCGTTACGTTTTTTGATGAAAAATCCAGTCGATATTGTTAGATATTGTCGATTGAGAAATTTAAGTGAGAAAACAGTTCTGTGTATTTCGCGTTTTCTTTCTGATAAATAAATCTTTAGAAGTACTATTTATAAGGATGAATGTGTGTGTGAAGAAACTTTATCTATCGATATTAAGTCGTATAGTTTTTATAGTTGGAGTTATGTTTCTTGTAAATATCAGCGTAAAAAATGTGTACAAGAATATATTTTCCTAGAAATAATTAATCAGAAATGTATTCGTGTAATATATAAGTTTTTACAATTTACTCGTCGACGTTAATCGGTTATAATTAATGTTGCCATCTCATGTGTGACTCATCCACGCATGTTCATGGGAATTTGCGGTTTTGACGTCCGTTAATGCGATAATATGAACGGATAACGATATCGGAACATAATTACATCACGAGAATGACATTATTTGAACATTGAACACGATTTTAGCAAATTTTTTTTACAGGATTAAACATTCCAGGATTGTCGCAAACAAAAAAACATGACGCGGTTACGTAATTGAACTTTGTCTTTTATGCGGCTTCCTTTTTTTTTCAACAATCATCATTTGCGCACACATGGTAATGTAACTTCGTGAAACGCGCGTGATAGACAACTGTTTGCTTTTCCATATTCATTGTCGATTGCTAAGGTCGGCAAGTGCAAAGATAGACTTTGACCCGATTACATTAGATCCGACTAGTTAATGTTACGAGTTCGAAAGACGGCTTAAATAAAGTTGGCTTTTACAAGACCTAAAACTCTCGATCTCTCTTCTTAAAACTAGAATCTAAAGAGAATAAATCTACATAAAGAAAATTCTAAAGATAACGCGTTTTAAAAAAAAAAAAAAAAAAAAAAAAAAAAAAAAAATGTGCCAATCATGTCAAGCGTTTCCGTCGTAGAAAGCTGAATAAACTCAAAAGAAAAAGCACGGCAGTATTTGTAAGAAACGGAGTAAATAAGACGCGACGCGCTCGCGAGTTTTAGTGTTCTACCATTCTAACCGATTCCAGAGAGAGAGAGAGAGAAAGAGAGAGAGAGGTACAATTAGAGCAGCCCTGGCTACTGTTACGTCTGTTCTATGAAATCCTCGGAACACGCACGAATGGAGAAACACGACATGCTCAGCTGAGAGAGAAAAGTTAATTCGTAACACACCGTATGATGTGTCCGGTAAATAGCGAGTATGTATTTACGTCTTGCGTGCAACAATACCGTTCTTATGAAATAAAGATATACACGTCTATAACGCTCGGAACTCGTTGAGAGTAAATATTGCCGTTTAAGTTTTTTATTTTTAATCATTTCTTAAGTGAGTTTAATTGCGAAACTTTTACCGGCACGCAAGACGTGACAAATAAGTAAAAAATCATTTCATAAATCCAAAGTACATATTGTAATATTATTTAATTTGCCTTTCGAGAGAAACTGTACTGTTGCACTTTTGTTTTGTTTAAAAAAAAAAAGCGTTGAATAACACTGCGCGTGAAAATTTGTGCGCGACGGAGATTCTCTCTCGAAACAAACACCAGGAAATGCGACGACACACGTCAGCTCTCGTGTGGCGGAGTGGGATTTTTTCCGGAGATGTCATACGGACATTGCTCGTGTGTGCATGCACCACACGCGGCTTCCTGCGACGCCCACTGACGGTCACTTACAATTAGCGTTCGAGTCAAGTATATGACTCGTCACCAGCGCAAATTGCGTACTAGCAGCCGTAACTGCCGCGGCTGAATGGGGCTTAATGGTGGTGGCGGCTTAATTCATCAAAAAGGATCCGGATATCTCCTCTCCCTCTCTCTTTCTTTTTTTCCCTCCCTCCCGACGCAGCGAGTTCACGGTTCGTCGCGCCGATGACAACGTCACGTCGCGAGTTTTGATGGGTGTCCCAACGCGAAAGCGCCGTGTTTCACAACTCGCGGCTCGTTTTCCCGGCGCGCATGAATGATCCAACTACACGATCAAATTACACGTTTGCACGGCTCGTTAAGTTGCGCGACTCGTCGCTACGAGAAAGAAAAAGAAAGAGAATCTCGGGGCGCATCGACAAAACTTCCCCTATCGATAAGACTAAATTATCGCGCCGGATTATGCGAGTGTATCATTAAGTCGGCGAGCTCGCTAATTACGCGCACGTCACATGCGCGATAGACATCTTAAACCGCCACAGTGGAGAGTATAATTTTCGCCTCGTTAATTATTTAATCAATATAAAGTTTTTGACGCTGTTTTTTTTCATATCTCGAGAGTGCATCAAGGCTAATGGTTCACCTTTTCCGCTTCATGGACCATTAAGCCGTTATTAGCGGCGATTTTGTTTCTACCTCGATCTGCGACATTAACTCGAACGACGACTGCGGTTATATTTAATATCATCGATCTTCTAATTATTCATTTACATCGAACGTTAAAATTGTTTTTCAAGTAAAAGTTTTTAAATCTTTTATCTCTCTTTCTTTCTCTGGCCGAAATGATACTTTTTGCTTTTATTTCTTTAAATTATATTAGGATCAGGAATTTATATAATTACGAGGATGTATAAGATCTGCGTCTGTAAATTAATTTCGGAATGCGAACTAGCTCGAAAAATTTGGAGCAATAACTTCGGCGAGAAGTATCATCGTTCGCGGTCCCGACGTGTTTGCAAATGCGCCGCGGATTTGAATGCGTGCTGTGCGTACGTAATTACTTGCAACTTCTGGCCGGGTAATATAACCGGCGAAACCAATTTGCGGTTATACTTGGAATTCATGAATGAGGCGCCACGTATGTACAGCGTTCCTGCCTCAATGAGGTCTCCGTGTCGGTCGACTCGGTAATTGCCATTGTCCATTGACATTCCGGAATTTTCAATATCGCTTCCTACATGTCGGATACGCACGTTGAACGCGCAGTTAAAATCCTTTGCCGCGAATGTACGGTATCGGAATAGCAAAGAACACGCTGTCACCCGTCATCGACGTTCGGTGAAATCGTAAATTACGACCGATCAGAAAAGACTCATCGAATGACAACAAACTGCTTACAGAAAATGCAATTCTATCTAATCAATGTATTATTTAAAATTATTTTACCAAAAACATATAATTGGAAATAAAATAATAAAAAAAGTAAAATATATCTGTCAAAATATAAAGTATTTCTTAAATTACAAAAATTTTCTTGCAATTTTGACAACAAAATTGATTTTTCATATTTTTACGATCAAAATTGATATTTATTTATGTAACTATAAATTAAGAATTTAAGAGAAGAGTATTTTCATCTGAAAAGAGAATCGCGGTTCGAAGGAATTCAACCAAAATTACATTCTCGTAGAGAATCGCGACAATTTCAAAGATATATGCGCGCTTGTGGCGTGTTGTCTTCACCGTGTTGCATCTGCTTCCCACATAAGCACGAGTTTCTCGTTAATTTAACACGAGTCACTTCAATTATAGCGGTGCCCACTAGCCGCGAAACTCGCGAAACGAAATTGCCGCGATACTCGGAATTTATGAATGGACGTACCTAGTTTCGCGCTCGTTAAGAAATTTCCGCGAAGCGTCCTGTGAGAGTCGCCAAGCTCGCTACTCGCACGATGAAGGAGTGAAACTTGAATCTGACGCGACGTCGCGTCGTCGCATATTGCAGCGTGAATTTCTATCGCAATCGTCGTTGACTTTCCGCGACATCGATACGCGCGGAATGAAATAAATGAGAACTCGCTTATTAAACCTATAATTCAAAGCAATAATTTATTGTGCATGTACGATGAGCAGCCATATCGTCTATAATTTACTCAACTCAAAATGAAGTGCAAATTTCCACTCATCATTGATGCACATGCACGATAGTCTAGCAAAGATTCAGATCGAGAATCTATTATAAATTTGTATCTACGAAAGTCGAGATCGTGTTTTTTTATTCATAAATTCAACGTCTGCCCAGAATATCACCGTCTATATTTCGATGCGACAGCTGCCGAATAGATCGCGCGTTCAAATTTTGTTTGTACGTAATTGCGCGATGCACATGCGCGAAGCGAGAAACGCGCGAACTTTGTGAATGAAATGCATATCGCCGGTATCGGCTTGTGCGGATATAATAATCGGTAAGCGCGTGCATATCCGCGCTGCTCGCGTATCGCGCCATATGTTTGTCGCGTCCTTCACGTTCGCGGAAACGAGGCACGCCAGATGCTGCACGAGTTTGATTCGAGAACTGGATATAATCGTGGCACTGACCGCAAAGAGCAGAGAGCCTTTCTTTACACGACATCGAAACATCGTTGAGAATTCCGCGAAAACGAATTGTGCGTGACGACACCGCGGAAGAATCACGGCCGATTGATGCGGATGCGCGGAGACGTTTATCGCGGCATTAAAATCTCAAATAGCGTTTCGAAGAATAATACACGGAGGTAAAAGTTACAAGGCGCGATTAATTAATCACGACGATTTAATAATCTTATCCTCGCCAGACGGACTTCAGGCCGCTTATAGACTTATCTGCACGCATAAACTTTATTTTCGCGCATAGTTCGTTATATGTTACACGTGCAATAATATACCAGCTCGTCACAGAGAGAGTTTGAACTGTTGTCTGAGATGTTGACGCGGACAGACTGGCGCCAGACATGCTGCGTAATATACATTCGAATTATCTGAATCACGCTCGAAAAAAACGAAACGTAAAAGGAACGTAAGAAGTGGAATTTTTTAATGACGGCTTCTTGACCAAAGGTTAACGTATATTTAGTTACATCATGCGTATCCCGTTACCGCAGCGATGATAACGTATTTTCGAAGGATTGTGATAGCGCGCGTGTGGAAACGAAACGCGTCGCTGGCGTTGTGTCATTATCGTGCGCCATTATTATGTAATGTCGTCGATGCGCGTCGCGAATATTGCAACCATCGCTAAAATGTCGGCGAGTTAATCTCCGCGCGGCGGCATCGCCATTTATGTTTACCTATATTAACGATTAATCACGTTTGGTGCATGATCGAAGCAGTAATTAACGTAATTGTCTGAGTATATAGAAATAATTATTCAAAGGCTTTGACAATAAACCTCGCTATAAATCACTCGCGCGTTTTGCCCGAAGTGACATTCGTGTGACTGTATCGAGACTGTGATAGCGAACGCGCTTGCAACAGGTCGATGTAAGGTTGGGTCAATTAGGCTTTGCTTGGGTCACGTCACGCTGATTGCTATGCCGGCCGCTCGATGGTATTCGCTATTTGTTACACGAGCGAAATAAATCCCGCGAATGATAGTTACTCACGCTATATCCACCTGTTAAATTCGCACCGTTTTTCCCATTATAGTCGACCCCTCGTGATTACTACCGACAACTTTCCACTTCCAGATCGTAAAGTATATGCAAAAGAATAAGAGAATTTATAAGCTCTTTATACAATATATGTATTTTGTTTAACTTTATAAGTTTTATCCACTTATTTCACTTAGTTTTTTAAGTAGCATACTTCTTATATGTTATCGCGCCGCGCAAGAGATAAAAGAGAGAAAATAATATAAGTATTTAATTTACATTGATTAAATTGTTGCATGTATTTGCAAAACTTTCTGTTTGCAAGGAAAAGTGGATTTTCCCGGTTTCACGTTACAAAAAGCCATTGTCATCATTTGTTTTTTATTCATTTATTCAGAAACGTTAATGTAATTCTCTTGAAATTGTTTCTTTAGAAATGCAGCCACGGCGCGCGCGGTTCCTCACCCAATGTGTTTGGCGATGAATGGACTCGAAAATGATATACGATAGCGCGCGACGCGTCGCGCAAAGATGAGATTCGCCGAATCCTCGCGAATTATTCCGCGAAATAATGACTTCCACGAAAGCAAGTCGAGTCATGAATTGCCGCATAGTTTCCATTCACGACGCGGCCTTTGAATCAAGATGTCTGTTCATGTGGTGTTCAATAGCATTGATTGAGTCATTTTCGATAAGATATGTAAAATTCTAGAGGAAACGATCGAGGATTATTGAACATTCGATAACACGTGAACGCAAAAACTTCACATAACGGCGGTATTTTGCGTCATTTACATAACGCAGTCTCGATAGTGCATTTTTATTCTAAAAGACTAGTACAATATGTATTAATTATAAGAAAATTCTCCTCCTATCCTATTTTTGTTTGTTCACTTTTGCAATGCTGTAAAGTAAAACAATTAATAAATTTGTCGTTGAGTTTAATATGCGCATATTTGCACGTACAAACGCATTGGTGCAAAAAAATTCCGATGGTATCGAGACGATCTATGATTTCGTATGCAGAACGAATCGGCGCATTCCATTGACAATATTCAATAATCATTGTCATTCACATTTGTTCGTGTTGGATGCTGCCGCGTAATCGCTCGTAGCGCTCCGATAAACGTGCGCGCGACGATTCATCGCTACACATCGAAATTCGCAAGTATGAAGCTCATTTTGCGTGTACATATTTTTTCGATTTATTTTTGTTAATTATGCTCTTCAGATTTTTCATTAGTGAGACTCTTCTATATAAGTCTCGCTGGCTCTCTAAAAGAAATGCCACGGTACCTCGTTACTCGTCAGCATACGCGTGCTATTAAGCACGTGATGGCTTTCTAATGGCTCGTTTAATCTCGTATTCATTTGAAATTCAACGATCGCTCCGCGGATCTCTCAGCGACCGTAACCCGTCGATGCCCTTTATCATTGCGCAACCGTAATATCAAAGTTGTAACTCCAGTATACAGAGAGAGAGAGAAGAGAGAAGAGTACGAATTACGCCCACGTGATCTCATTAGTTTGCGCTACGAAATTAATCGATCGCGCATACACTTTCTCTCTCTCTCTCTCTCATTCGTTCTCGCTATCGATGCAAGCCGCGTCCTCTCGCAAACGATAAATTATCCACGCGTTCAGAATCATGAATTTTCGGAACTGCGATAGACGACGATAATTAATTAACGAGCGACGTTGCGCGAACACGCTCAATTTAGATTAGGACACATTGACTCGCCGATATGATTTCGAAAATCCATTTCTGCGAGCGCTTTTATATGCGTTCTTCACGCGCGACAAATATGTCAGCAGACAAACGTACGCGGAATTGAATACAATACGCATTTTGTTTATTGAATAACGCAATGACGAGGTGCTATGGCCTTTTTTTCAAGTGAAATGATTCACGAGATGATTTATAAATGATTTAATGGCAAGACATTACTATCACTTCACTGAGATAGATAGTCGCAAGAAAGTCGTTTCAGTTGCAAAATATTGCAAAGAGAATTTGCGCAAGAAAGAACATTTGGCATGCGCGAGCATCTAAATGTGCTCTTTGTCGGTGTATTTATTCTGGCTTTTTGACATCCTTGTTACGATACGCGGAAGGCGATACGAGACATATTATAATGTTCCTCGCAAGTCGAATTTGATGACGAGTCGAAGCGCATCGGCAGCGAGCGGTGATGCAATAATAAACTGCAGCGGCGACCGCATCTCGACGGCAAAGGGCTACAGGTCACGTAGGATGTACACACCGTGACTGTTCTCCCCCAACAAGAGCCGGTTGTGGCATCAGGTTGATTCATCGATCGTCTCTCCGCGGCAATATTTCTCGTGACATTTCCACTATCTGACCGGCCGCGCTTGCTCGATCTTTCTCCGCGGAATCGACCACTAATGTAACTGTTATCTAAGAATGACACATTACATGCGTGCACACATGCATCTCTGGTAGTTATTCAATCATTTTATCTTATATCGTAAATTGCTTCCCGCATCTCAGAATATTTCCACCAAAGCTAAAAAAAAAGTAACCCTTTAATTTTTCAAAGAAAAAAAGAAGTGAAATGTAGTGTACTTTTTGATTAATTTAAAATCAAAACTGTTGAGGTATAAAATTGTCAGAAAGTTGTTTCCGCGATTTTCGAGCAAACTTTTAACACGAACTGAGATGAGCTTATTTTTCTACGTTTGATTACTATTATTATGGTTATTGCTCTCGTTGTGCCAAAGAGAATATTGCGATGCCACGGTTGCCCCACTGTGACAATTACCCCGATTGACCCCACACTATTGTCACATCGCGGTCGATCGCTGTCTAGCGATAAGCGACGTGTCACGCTGACGTATCACGGCGCGATACCGCAGCTCGGCAGATTGACGCATATGACCGACCTGCGAATATGTACTATATGTATACATTATGTCGCGCGTATAGAGACTGGGGAATATGCGAACGTGAGGTTATGAGATTGACCATGCGACGTCGACACACACGTTAGCGCACACGTGCACGTTTGCTACGACGTTGCTACTCTAATTCGAGATAATTTCATGGCCGCGTCAGTGTTTCGTCTATTTATTTCCCTCAAGGCTGTTCTCTCGCAAATCATGTCGCATGTATACATCACAGTATTAAGGTGCATTGTCGTTCTACAACGTGTCTTACGTAGACTGCCAACTTCTTATATTTATGTATAACATTCGCGCCAAATTTTTGCTCGTATAGTGAAGTAGTTTCTTTTTGTTTTTGGATTTCAGTGCGTAAAAACAAGCTTTTATGAGTAGTGGTAGTTTCGGGAGATTGAAATTAATGCGGCTCCTAAATTGATTTTCGAAGCGTGAAACGGCGATATCTCAGTGCAAGTTGCATGTAACATGTGTATACGCAAAAATCATTATGCGACAGGAGACGCAACAGAGCGCGTGTGCGTGAAATCGTGCGTACGCAAAAGGTGCCGATCGCGAAAGATCCATTTGCGCGTGAGAAATGGAAGAGGTCAATGCGAGAGGGTGAGAGAGAGATCGCTGGCGTATATTATTATTTCCAGTCGATGAGTTTAGCTAGCGAACGCAACCGGAGGGAAACAAAGGCAAAGAGAAAAGCCAAACCAACGTAAACAAATGATAAAAAATTTTAATTACTATATACAATTATTGTGATTCTCTTGCAACATAATATGCAAAATAAAACCTTTGTTGAACATTTTTATCGATTTTTTCGTTTTTTTAAAAACATAATGAGAAATAAAAGAGCATGAAAAAAGATGTACTAACGTAGGTTTTAATATTTCTTGATGAAATATAATCATAATAATAGTTTTATTATCAAAGAAAAGAAGTAAACAAAAATTCTGATGTCATCGTGGAAGAAAACTGTATTTGTGCGAAGAAAAATATAAGTATATCGGTTTTCGCGAAAAACTTTTCAATCTTCTTTGCGCAAAACACTAGCAATCGCATTCTGAGACGACGAATATTGTAACTAGCCACTTCGTAGACACACCGGGAGGGCATTGCGCCTCGGTGTGCGTAACTGCGTGAGATCATATGTATGTGAGCTTTTGCGTGAGTGAGGGGATTGCACTCAAGTTATTTCCAATCTGCGAGACGCACACGAAAGCTAATAAGAGCGACAGAAGAAGAATTGAGAAAGAGGAAGAGAAAGAGAAAAGAAAATCTATTTATTATTCTGAAGAGCGAGTCCCATCGAGATAAATCAGATTTTGTAACGTGTAACAAAAGTTTGAAAAAAAAAAAAACAAATATATAAGAAGAGTGAATATATACCTTTAAGCCAAAGAAAAGTAAAAGACAAAAGATAAACTATAAAAATGTTTTTACACATTATATAAACAATTTTTGTACAAAACAATTAAAAAAATGTCTGAAAATTTTTTTTTTTTTTTTTTTTTTTTTTTTTTTATTGCTTGTAAGAAAAATCGCAACTGACATGAAACTCTTGTCAAATAAAAATAGAATGAAAAGGTCATAATTTGATTTACACAACGATTTCCCAGTGGCGTAGAGACGCACAAAGAGAAACGTATTTCTAAAGCCCGGTTCGAGGAATTCGAAGCGCGATGCGGCGAATAATTGAAAAGCATCTCGCTCCGACAAGGGCGACCGAGAAAGTGAGACCGCGCAAGGGAGGACAGCATACCCAAGAAGAGAAAGAAGAGATCGTAGACTCGATGGGCATCGTAGGAGCGCAAAGAGGAACCCAGGAGGCCCGACAGACTGACGCCAAGAACCTCGCCGAGCGAGACGACCGGCGCCCCGTCAGTGTTGTGCCTGCGTGTCGCGTTCCACACATGTGTGTACGTCACTAGTTGTGTGCATATAAATACACGCACATCTGCGGTGACTGCGTCTCTTCTTCTTCTTCTTCCTCCTCTTTCTCTTCTTCTTCGTTACACGTTTGCTCTTTTCCTCTTCGCTCTTCGAGAGCACTGTTCTTTGCCGTCATCTGGATTCCGGCGTGAATCATGACGCTTATCTCTCTGTTTCTCTTGCATTTAACCAGAGAATCGATGGAAGTCACGTATTGCAATGGTATGGAAAGTGTGACATTTCTTATAAGAGCAAAAATTTACAAGTTCGTCAAAATGTACCCTGTGTAGAATCTATTGTAATTTAAAATTGGGTAATTGTTTTGGAATGCTTTTTATATTGCCTAACGACTATTGCTTTTGCCAGAGAAGCGATCGAGAATCGTTGAAGAAAAGGACGCGAATCTGGATGAGATCATTATTCATGCGCGCCCGCGGCGGCGCCGCGCGAGAGATCGATCGACGGAGAGATCTCGTCTGGCACAATGCATGCCGTCACGAAACGCAATTACAGTGCGATCGATGCTTGCGATTACACGGAAACGACAAATGCGCGTTACCGTTGCTTAATTAACCGCGTACACACGTTGTCTCGCGTACACGCTGACGCCAAGTGCAATTCGAGCGTGCAAATGTCTGTATTTTTGAATTCATCTGGCTTTGAGAAAGAAGAAAACAAGGCACTATCGAACTTCGCTTCGCCTCGTGTTTGATCTGCAGAAGGCCGCGCGATTACGTCACAAACTAAATACCACCACGTTAGATTATATGCGCATTGTATTTATGTATGTGTTAACATAAAGTATAAATAAATTGCACAAACTGCAAGCTTGCAACGGATACAATTTAATCTTGAGAGCAGCACAAGAATATTTTTTTTTTTTTTTTTTCATTAGACAAGAAATCCGTTTTGCCGGATTTCTTCATCGGCGAAGAAGTCTCAGAAGAAGACGAAGAAGGAAGGGGAACCGAGGTTGCTACAAACGGGAAGGATCAGGGTCGTCTCACGTTCACATTGTAACGTCACGCTCACGTTCGGTCGAATTCTAGTCCCGTTGCTTTCACAGAGAGAAAAGCCCGTTTCTGAAGAACATTTAATTTGATTTATCGTAGAATGCGTTGTTGGTTTGTCAGGTCCAAAACTCTTTTCTGATGTGACTTTCTTTAAATAAAAATCGTATTTTGAGAAAGAGAGAGAAAGAGAAATTGAAAATGTTGTTAACTACTTCGACTTGACGTTTTCTTGACGGTAATCAGAGAAAATGGAACAATTACTGAAGTGGAAATAAAAATTACAGGAAGTGGAAAGCAAAAAGAGATTTTGTGCCATAAGCAGCGACAAAAATATCGCTGAAATTCACTTTGCATAATGCACTATAGTTATGTACAAATTTGTAAACAAACGTAACAATACAAGATAGAACTTTTGACACTAACGGATTTTGAATAAATACTTATTTAAATTTGAGTCATATATGATAAATTTTCGACGATATTAAATATTTTTCTGTGGGGAGAAGAAAAACTTCAAATTTTTTTTTTTGATGTTTTTGAAGATAAGATATTTTAACGTTTCAATAATATCCTTATTATTAGTTCATGATTCATCTCTCGCACATTCAAATACGGGATATAGATATAGCAAAAAATTCTGTGACAATTAGTTTTCGAGATTGATGATCGAATCCTAGCCTTGATTGCTTGGAAAACGAACGCAGAAGAATGCAGTTTAACCAAAATCTTGTTCGTCTTTGAGAATTCTACGAAAATCAGAGTCGGGAAATTACGATTCGTCCAGGATCGTTCGCACACTAAGTTGTGAAATGTCTCAGATTCATTTTTCTTTCTCTTTTTCTCATTGTCCCCTTGCTTTCGTTAGCTCGCTCACTGTGTCGTCCGATGTCGACCGTTGACAAGAGCCAGAAATAACTAAAGCGACTTTGTCCAGCCAGGGAGGTCTTCTCTACACGAAAAGATTATAGGTGTGGTCGACGTAACAAAAGAACGAATGCGCGCACAACACACACGCAAATAATTAAAATATTTTTAAATTAAAATATTTTTTTAATATAATATATTTTTTTCGACGCTGACGAAATGTCATTAGCAAAACACAAATGGTAAAATCTCTTTGTTGCAAATAACAAGAAAATAAAAATAACTTTATGAGAAGAAAAACCGTTTCGAGTCATAGTTTTGTATAATACAATCAAGCTTCAGACAAGTTTTTATCGGGAAAAGTACAAACACTCGAAATTACCTAAAGAATATTACATTTTTACATACTTCTCTGACAATAAGTGGTAAGAAGTGTAATTTTCAGCAAAATGTCAATATGTTTTACTTTTCTTTTCCCTTTTCTGACGCTAGACAACAAGACTCTAGATAGGAATTTCGAAGCCGATGTGTGTTTCAAATCGTAAAAGCAGTTTACATTCTTTTGTGACCGTCTTCGACATTGAAATGATCAGAATTTCTAAAACAGACTTACTGACGCCAAAAAATCCCGATAAATTCTTAGGAAGTCTGTTTTGTCTCTCTTTCTACCTGCGCTTGAAAAAATAGACCGTAACTTTTAGTTTTTTTTTTAAAAACTTTCCATAGGAAATTTTGTACACATTTAAAGGGACATTGACAAGAACACCTAGCTGGCGGTTGTCTTTTTGAAGAGAAAAACAGTAGCGTTTTCGACAAAAATCGGTGCAATTGTGAATGGTACCTTAGTTTTTCTTGAGTGAACGAAGAAGTCAGATGGCTAATCGTCCTGTAACAGAATCCATTCCTAAATCCCGACAAGTCCCTTCCTCTTTACCTGCTTCGCCAAACTTTTTCGAGTATTTCCTGTCGCTCTTCAAAAGAAGTACTAATATGTTTTCAATACTAGTTATTATTTGTTCACGTCTTTATTTCTCGAAAAAAATCGGTGTTCATCTAATTATCATTTCTTTGTACTTTATAAGATTTTATAGAATAGCAAATTGGAAGATAATTATGAAAAAAAGAAATTGAAAGTAGTCGTAGTTTTATTTATATTTTATATTTTCTTGATGTTATTTATTTTATTTTTTAAAATTTTATTTTACTTTTTTGATGATGATAATGAACTTTCTCCTCTTGTTTAGATCAACCGTCCATCAATAATGAACCGGAGATCCGGTACTTCCGATTACTTTCTGATATCTCGACTTTTCCAACCCGCGCCTAATCGTTCGAGAATAATGTCCACCCAACGGACCCGTTTTACACTCGCAAGAGAAAACAATAGAAGGTGAATCAATGTGCGCGTTAACCTTGCCGCGCAATATATACACACACGTGTATACGTTTCCACGGTGATTTCCATACAATTAAACGCTCAACGCGCGCCCGCCGCCTTTGGTAATGCGACGCTCATCAAGCCGTGCATTCACGATCGATCCTCGATCGATTTATTAGAAACTAGGCTGAAGTGACCTCGGAAAGATCGCGCCACGAGGCAGATCGTGATTCCTACCACGTTTATAATACGTAAGTGATCCCCGTGTTTCGCTTTACTCGAGACGCGCGCCAATGAGTCACGATACGATGAATATTGACAGGATTTCAGGAAATGCAGGTGTATATCGTGATCAGACAAGTGTTTCCGTAGCTGTTGATAAGATTATCGCACTGAATCACGTTATTTTTATTGAGATAAATAGATCAATTTAGTGAAATATTACTCCTCGAAGATATCAATTGTCAACATCGGTTATTTTTAATTCTCTTAGTATTTTATAATTTTATGAATTTATTCAATTTTTATTACTTTTTTTATAAGCGCCTTTCTTGGGCTTGTTTTCTCTTTTCCTCATATTTTTCAATTTTTACTATCGTATTCTTGATGTCACACGTCGCGGATTGATCTTGTGTCTCTGAAGAAAAGCACACAGTCGCCGAAGTTCTGGTGTAAACGTCTCCGGGATATTATATCGATCGGGATAACAGCAAGGATGGAATTCTCGCTCCTTCGCGAAGGAGACGAATAAATAATTGGCAAAGCGCGCGCGTTCCACGGGCCTTCGGGTTTTCGAGCGCGAGGCACGCGTGGGCACGCCTCTCGCCTTCGAGGTAACGCTCACGCGTAGATGCCACGGGATAACTCTTGTGTAAGAGAATTTACGATAAAGCCGCGCTTAGAACCCGTCCCGTTCCCTTTCCCGTCCCGTGTTCCTACCCTTCCTTTCCCGTCCCGTCGAGCGGCCTTTTCGCTCGCGAAGGCCGCGCGAGCCCAGCTCGCGTCCCGTTTATTTACGTTTCAACGACGAGCTAATGGGATATCGTCGGCGCCGTAATGTATGCAACCGGTCTGTCGTAATTCACGCTTTGTCGCGCGAATGTATATTCGCGATCGACGCCGCATTCGAGGACCATTCGCTCGGCTTCGCTGACGATGAATGATAGTTTGACTTGAGATTTGCGGCGCGCGAGATATTTTACACTTCATCAGTTCGAGAAGTGTCATCACATTATCGTGAAAAGTCGAAATTGGCCGAAGTAGATAAACTTCAATGTTTTGTTTTTAATTACAAAAGTTTAGAGAATGCTTTAGGCCTTTTTAGTTAAAACTTATCATTGCTAATTTCACAGGAAATTTCTTTAAACGCAGAAATATCTTTAAACGTTTTTCTTACATCTTCTCATGTATAAAAAAGAGATGGGATGCAAACAATATAATAAGTGTACATATTAAAATTACATCAAGTATCTATAAATATCTATTCTCTTCTGCATCCGGGATCGGCAAGTATTCCGTAAAGATATTTGCGTATGTGCATCGAATAAACATTAATCTTTTAGGTACGTCCATTCTATTATAGTCAGAGTTATTCTTAAAACTGTAAACCTATGCAAAACCGGATCAAACCCGGAAATATACATAGTATAAATAGAATGTGAGAGATAAAGAATCGGGGAATCTCTTTTTCCTTTCTGAATGGACTCATGCGAATGCATGCGGCAGAGTTACGTTACCCGATAATGATTCGTGATGAAAAATCTCGATAAGTGCGAGAGATTACGCGCGGCAAGAGCAGGCCTTGGAATTATGACTTCTAGACAGTTCAAGGATCGCGCAATAAGCGCATATAATTAAGACGCGTAATAAAAACATCGTAATGTGCGAGAAAAGTCTTCCTCGTCGCGCTTTTAACGCCATGCATCTCGCAATGTATTAATCAACTGCAGGAATTGTCCTGTAATCTGTACGTGCTCGGACTTTATTAAACAACCGTATCGTTATCTTAGTCGCCGGAGAATAATAATAGTAGCAGTTCTCTTTTTCTCTCTTGTTACAGTTAGCCAAGTACAGCAGGTGCATTTCTCGTCGCGGAAGTTTCGCCATACACGTACATACTATGCAATCATTGACTTTACATGTTACATTTCACCGGTAATACTTATGATGCTTGCTATCCGCGCATTCTTAACCCTAATAAAAATCTATAATACTGTTTAGTATAATTATAGTATTATATGTGAATTCAAAAATTTATTTAAAGAAAACAAAATAAAAACCGTATTAAAATGCATGTAACTCTGCCGCGTGCGTTCGGATAAAATATTTATTTAGATTTAATTTTAATACTATGATACTTCGAATATATTATAAAACTAATTTTGCTCTTTACGTATCCTATGTGTCTATTTATACGATGTAACGATGTACATATTTGAATGTCGTTTGGAGTCGCTGAGGTTGGAAGATATCAAAGCATCCGAAAACGCTTGCCAGATTTTCTCTGAGGTTTTCCGAAGCTTTCCCAATCCGGCTCAGTGAGCTGGCGAGCGTTGCGCGCGGAAATCTTAGAATGACTCGACGTTCGTTCGTCGGACTCTTACGCAAGCGGCCGCCGTTCGGTCGCGGCATTCAGGTGTGCGTGGGGATTCCTTGTGGCGCCGGTCGTCTGGCGCGCTTTGTGCGTTGCCACATATATACACACATACATATACACACGTACGCACACAGACGAGTGTTGAGCACACAACGTTATAAACGCACTGGCGTATTCTCGGTAGATATCTCTTTCTTTTTCTTCGTTCAGAAACCTGAGATTATATTTCCAGCACTCTTCGTTGTAAAACCTGTGCCACTATGCAACTTACGATCCGAAAAATTTTCTGATAGTTATTTTTTTCGAATTATGTTCTTCTTTCTTTATGACATAAATAAAGTTCAGATTTCTTTAGTTTATATTTTGTTGAGCGTTACATAGAATGAAAATTAATATTGTAGACATATTTATGTCCTACGAAGTACTTATTATCGCGTGAGTAAAAACTTTGATAGAAAAAGTTGTTGTATAGAGATAATAAAAAAAGAAAAAATTGGAATGCGCCACTGTATGACCGAAGACATATGTCTTCAGCATGAGCAACATTCGGTGGCATTCACGGAATTTGTCGAACGCAATTTATTTGAGATAGTCGATCATTACGATTCAGTGTTTGAGATATGTGGCGAGTAGTAGTGTTGTTAGCACTATGGATCCGGTTATGATAAATACTAGCACGCGGCACATATTTTGCTACTTTTCACGTCTATAAAAAAAAAGCCAAAAGTAGCTGTAAGTGTGCAAACGGCATAAAATATTTGATTACATGCGAAAAGAATAAATAAGACTACAAATAGAAACGACAGAAAATCAGATATGAACTCGATTTGTGACTATAGTTATGAAAAGTCTTGAATATGAAATTCTGCTTTATTTCACTGTTAAAAAAAAATCAAATCGTGCACCTAATATTAATTTGATTCTTAAATAACTTTGTAGTTATAGATTTCGAGTTTTATTACGTAGAAGAAAAAGGATTTAGCAGAAATTTTGCTGCGTTGCGGCACATCTAGTTTTATGATATATACACCCTACATAATTTCCAGCATCCTTGCAAATAAAGTCCGTAAAACCGATCGAGATACTGCACGATAAATTTCGAGCGATTCAATTAAACCTTTGACGCGCCTCCGCTATCTTTCGTTAATCGGTCGATTTATTTTAAAATCGATTAAAAAGCCGATGAGAGAGAGAGAGAGAAAGAGAAACCGCGATAACGCTGCGCGGCGGCGCGAGATTACCGAGGACCGGTTTCCCCACGATTTGCATAATTTGTCCCGTGTATGGGGGTCTAATCGAGCGGCTTTTCCCTCGTTGATATAAAACGTTCGTCTCAATAGGTAACCTGTCTCGGACCCGCGCGGCACTGATAACACGTACGTACACATACACGCGTGCTTACGACATGGCGACGGTGGCACGTGTCTGTGCCGATAACACATGCGCGGTGAAAACGCGAGAAAATCCCCTTACTTGGCAAAGGCATAATCTGTCCGGTCTCTTATCCTCTCCTGACGTTAGCAATATCCACCGTATGACTCGACAGACCGCGGCTATTTTCAATCGCACATTTGCGTTATCGGAGATAATCCAATCGCGGCTTAAACTGTCATCCGGTTATTGCATATTTTCGCGCGCAAACTTGTAATTCTGTAAGATTATTTTATAAAATATATTATCTATTCACAGTGTGAATTAAAATAATTTCGGATTCTCAAAACTTTATAAAAACATATTTTTGAGAATATTGTTTGATCCGCTCTAAGAAATTATTTTTAACTCATGTCAATACACAGTCAGTACACCAAAATTGTATCTCGTAATATTCTCTTCTGGCGCCAAAAGAATGTTTTTTAACTTAAGAGAATTGTTTGAAAAGTAGTTCATAAGAACGTTAAATCAGAAAATTTTAGTTTATTTTTAACAAAACTGTGTATCCAAGTACTGACCGTGCTCGACGTTGCTTGACTTCGGTGATCGGACGAGAACCGGTACTTGACTCAACGTGATATGACCGTTGACGAAAATCTCTCTTTTGTGTCACATTATAAAGTATACTAACATCACTGTTCTCATCTCTATTCTTCTTGTTTTTTAATATATTTATATACTCTTAATAAACAATTGACACTCGAGAAACAGTATTAACTCGAAATTAAAAAGAATGTAATATAGTTATTTTATATAGCAAAAATATATGACAGTAAGAAGTTATAACTAAATGAAAATGAGGAAAACTACATCTCTCAGAGCAGATCAAAATTTAATTTTCCTTATGAACTAGATGCTCAAGAAATCATTTTAACAGATTGACCGTTTATTCCGGGCGCTTGTCAGAGAGATTCCAAAACGACGGCATTTAATTGAGAGCGTACGTGGCGAAGTCAGAACGTAAGTTTCTTTAACTTGGCAGCGCTAACTGACATGCGAATTCCGTCTATTCTCGAATACGTCGTCGATGTTTCTCGGCATTTCGGGAGACGTCACATCTTGTCGAATGTTTTATGTTTTGAAATACTTCGTTATTCGCACACATACTTATTTTTATATAATTAATACAGTCTGCTTATTGGAAAACGTTGTGATATCTGCTCTATTTTTGAGTTTCAATTTTAAGCTATTTGAAATGAGTCTTAAATAAAATTCAGGATATGTGTCATTTTTGTATTTTTAAAAATGTATCTAAAAAACCTGTATTTTTGTTGATAAAAGAGATAAATTATATTATTTAATCATTATAATTTGTGCTGTGCGTGGGAAAGTATTTTTTTGCTTGCTTCACTTCGTTCTCCGCCGGTGAATAGAACGGCTTTCACAGGGCTTTTTGGAAGCAGTTCGTGAGCAAAATCCGCCTTGCCGCAGATGCAGTTGATGACCTTCCGTCACGATCCCTTATGCGTGAGAATCCCTCGGCTTCCTGGTCTCGTCGCTGGATAGTTATACATTTCTTTTCCGACGCGTCTTTTACATCTTCCCCGCGCCGATGTCGTCGCGAAACAAATGCGGGTGCCCGTGGACCAACTGATCGTCAATTGTATGCGCCATAAATAATGGAGTAAATCCGCCGAAATTTATAACCCTCGAGTGCGCAAAATCCTTAAACATCAGCCAGGTTTTGTCAGAATTTATTTGCGTCATTGTTTATTCGAATTGCAGCGCACTTCTACGAGTAATTAATTATTTGGTGAAAATATATAACGGCAACAGAAAGATGAAAACATACGATATAAATTCTACATAACATCTGTATTATCGAGTGCAATAAAGAGACAATCGCGTCCTTTCGGAATTATTTTTATTCAAATTTACGAGATGCACGTTGTGGATATTGCATGAAATCGTGCAATTTACAAGCTCGTCGAAAGATATACCATTTATTATTCTGTGAATATATCGCAAATGCAAAAATGTAAAAACACACACACACACATGATACACAGGTTTTAAAAACATATCGACCGAATTTTAACGCGAAGAATGCAACGAGGTAGATCGCATGAATTATTCGCTGAATTCTAGAGGTTCAGTGTGCATGTTGTTTGACGTCAGTCGTGTTTGAAAACTCGCGTTTCGTGCATTTGTGATTGACGCCCTCGCGTCGCGCATCGAGCGCGACTGGCGCCTGTACGATGGTTGGTTTAATTCGACGTGACCGAATTTGCATTTCGGTCAAACGTTGTCGTCTGCGCTTCGTTTCACTGTTTAATCCCTTCGATTTACCCATAGAAACGCGCTCGGCTGTTTCTCGTCGTTATCTGTATGCGGGATAAGCACGATTTTAGATTTGCGTTGACTAATTTTCAACTATCTCTTCGAGACATTTTCTTTTCGCGACATCATTACTTGTAGCTATGCTCGATTAACTTTCTGTACTTAAAATTAATTTTTAATGAATTTATTTTAAGAATTTATTTAATTTTTATCTGGTTAGTTTAAGTTTAGTTGAAAAAAATAATATAAATTATTAATTATGCACAGAGCAGTGTTTGAAAAAGTTCACGCAACACTTATTGACCTTTTAGTTCAATAATTGTTATAGACAATCTTCAGTCGGCGATACTCTTGTAGCACAAACAAATATAAGCAGCTTGATTTGATCTGACGTCTATCTGACTCCTGTAAATCATTTTGTAACAATTGGTTGTGTCAATTTCGTTGAGTCCTGACAGCGACTCAACCTGGGCGCGGTTGAAAGGTCGTCATGCGGCCTCCACTAACACCAAAGAACACAAACCATTCACCGCCTACGCGAACAGGAGCTCCCACGAATGCGAGACTTAAGGTCATTCATGAAAGTAGACAAAGTAAGAGACATTAAGTCAATCAATGACTTCTTTGTCGAAGACAACATAAAAATTCACACACAATCTTTGTCTCAATTATAATTACATGCAGTTTTTACAATTTTCATAAATAATAATGATTTGTACTATATTTTACTTATTATCACACTGGTCATGGTGTTTTGATAGACAGTTGGAAGATTGTTCATGTCATATTCAAAGATATGAGACGGGTTTTTTTTTTAATGTATTTTTTAAAGTGCCGTGTTTTTGTGGTGCAAAAGTTCCGTTTTATTCACCTGCATCTCGTGAATGTAAACGGCGAGAGGAATAAACGCTGGCATGCCCGTTAAACGATAAATCGTAGGCGGTAACGTTTCAGCATCACGCGTCGCTCACATCACGATGCTTCGAATCAACATTTTCGTGCAATCGTAAACCGAAGTTTTTGGCACGGCGTGGCTTGGTGAGCACCGCGTGTCACACACGTGAATTGGCCACACACGTGCGCGCGACATGCAATTTTACACATGCACGTACATACATGTATATACGTATATGCAGTCCGAATATCCGCTCACGTACAATTCATACGCGATACGTGCAAGTGTGCGTATGTGCCTACGTTTTCGTGGTGTGCAATCACAACTGGTCTCTCGAGTGCGTATATTTTTACGTGTGCGCTCTCTCTGTGCGCTTGTGAATGTAGGTGCGCACACACTCACATCGTGAATACAGCGAGTTTATCGCGTGCCCAGCTGGCTTCGCTTCCATAAACTGCGCTCGTAAAAACTCCCCGAGGCTTCCCCGAGAGAGCTTAAAGCTCCGGCCGCGTCGGAGCGAACGGAGGACCGGAAGTCGACAGGCCGCGCAGGTTTTTATGCGTGCGCGCGGGCGGCGAGGTATGTAGGTCGAAGGACGGGTCCTCTCTTCGAGGACCCTCAATCGCGCTCCATCGATCCTGCCTGGTCGTCGCGAAAGGGCCGGGCCGCGCGTCCTTTCTCGGTGTCTTGCTTCCTTCCTTCCTTTCTTTCCTCCTTCCTTCCTTCGTTCCTCTTTCGTCCTCTCCCCCGAGGATCTCCGCCCTTTGTTTAGGGTCGATGTGCGTGCGAGCGACGTGATGTAAGCGGAGTGCTCCGATTTCATTCGTGGTCATTAACTCGAAGGGGTTGGGGCGGAAGAGCGGATTGCCCCGAAGGGTGTCAGTAATAACAGCGCAGAATGAGACTGAGATTGAAATCATGGCGTCGGTCGATTATTATTCTTTTCTCGCTGTTCTATTTAAGAATAACTCTTGTTATAAAATCACGGCATAATCACGTTGTAATCCCGAGATTACAATTGAGAAAACGTTTCAAAAGTTGAAGATGCGCGATTTTTACTGATATGCGATTATAATACCCACTTTATGGTTTTTATTTCTAATTTGGTACGATCATACACAGATTATACAAGTGATCCTATCGAATACAGTTCGATGACCAATGAGCAAGGAAATGAACATAAGATTTTCAGAAGCTCGTTCAACAGATCCACAAATTGGGAAGTATACCTATATGAAATTGCTATCAACTATCGGGAGCAAGTTCAGTATGCGAGTGGAGGATTAACGAAGGCGAGAAATCCGACAACTGCATAGGCTATTGATCTTTACGTGAGATAAGCAAGTTGCCCGAAAGGAGAACCCGTATTATTAGTTAGAGCAGCGCGACGTTGTGAGTGCCGCTTGAGGATCGAGGTAAATCCCTCGTCACGGCCACAGAGGGTTAAACCTCTATTACTTACTAAGTCGAGTTTGCCAATCCCGTTTCCCCTTTGGAATTCCTCGGCGCAAGTTCGTGCCAAATCGTAAGCGTTTCCAGCACCCGGCGCGGACTTTGCGGAAATGCAATCTATCGCTCTCATCTTTCTAAGAGTACTAAGCTCGTCGAGCGGACTCCCGACTGATCTGGTAAAACGAGAATCCGTATCGACCGAGTAATGGTCAATAATGCAATTGACTTGTTAGATACTCGTGATTTCGATGCGAGTTACGCCTCGTCGCGACTTGGCAAGTTACATATTTATATACATGTAAGTTTAGCGATTTGTGCAAAAGTAGCAGACAACGTAGTCACACATTGTAATGCCAAAAATTATTTATATGTAATTTATAAAGATTTCTTTTATTACTTATATTTTCGCAAAATTATAAAAAATTGTTAAGTTTTGTTATCAAGAAAATGACATTTTGCGTGAATATCTTTTGACAGAAAAACCATAAGATTAAACACGGATAAAGTATTTTCCAAGACAACTTTTATTCCATAAAACGTCGCGTTTAAAACATTTAATTACTTCTGCAAACTCGAGAAAAGAAAATAATTGTCGCGACAGCGTTTCTCGCCTAACTTTCATTACTTTCTGCGTTTGCCAATGAGCTGGTTCGTGCATGAGCGAGCACACACGTAACCGCTTAATGCAGCGGAGTCCCCTATGATGCAGATCTAAAAATAAATCACGTACCCCGTCTGTTCATTCAATTGACACTATAAACTAAATTGGGGATTTTCTTCCAGGCGGTGTGCTCGGCGCACACGGACGATGACGACGGGCATTCGTACATGTACGTAAGTGGGCCACATTGTTCGCGTGAATTATCGGGTATTACACCTCGTACGAGCGCTCGCAAGCGACTTCGTAAGATCTATTGAGTGATTATATATATATACATGCCGTTACGTAATGCCACGACGAGCTCCGACAAATAAAATGCAAATTGGATATTACATAGGATTTCGCACTCTTCTCGCGTGTCTTGATTAAAATTTACATGAAAATTTAATGCAATTACGAAATTACACGAAATAAATCAGGTCGCAGTTTTGCAACAAATCTAAAATTAATTACATCGTATCATCTCTTTATGTGTAATTGGAGTTTTGGCATGTGAAGTTTTTCCAAAGGATTATCTTTCTAAATTGAACCGGAAATTCGTACCGGAGGTAAACTACGTGATTTTTTTATACACGTTTTTGGGATGTACGGCAATCTTCTAACGTTATTACTCACGTATCTCACCGTCCGCTTTAGCGAGACCATGACGGCGTAATGCAGCGTGGTCTGCCGTGGTTAGAAGTCTAAAAATACAGCACCGTCCCTGTCTGTCCATTCGCCTGTCCGTCCACTCGTCTGTCTGCGCTTTATTTGTGCCGGTCGCCACGATGTCGCCAACCACGCATACGACGAATACATTATGCGTTCTACGGGTTATGGATTATGCTTCGGGATAATATAATAGGAATACCGGAGAGCGCAAGTCTATAATCATCATTAGTGAAAAGACGATAAAGAGCGTCCTAGAAATTCGCGACAAAATTGTTTTTATTATTAGCGTTTATTTTCTCTTCTTATATTTATAATTTATTATTTTCGTATTAAAAAAAAACAATTTAGAAACAGAGAGAAAAGAAAAATTTTGCGACAATCTTGAAGAACACTTTCGCGATTGCTCCGATATGATTTATTGTTCGTTCTTAATCACTTTCAATACACGACGCAATGACACGAAGCTGATAGGGAAGTCGTCATTTCCCTGCGATTAATCAAAGCTCCCACGATACCACTGACCATCCAATCCGTCATTTGATTAATCAATGTGTGCCATCGACGCTCGGGGATACCATAGTTACGGACGAGGTTAGCGTATCTGTCTGCCCGAACGTTACGATCGTGTACCTACGTATTCTGCCTTTGAGGGAGTACGTTACAGAGCCGTACCGGACCGCGGGGAGCTAATTAGGAATTAAGCTCAGTTTATGGTCCTGCACGAGTCGCTCGTTAAATTAATCTCATCGACTGGCGCAGAGCCCTGATTCTGCACCTCCGCTCCAGGCTTACGTACACCTGGTGCTCGGTGGCATCGTGATTTTACACCTGGCCTGGCGGCGATGAGGTAAAATCAGAACCGTCATTGCATCCGTAACAATAATATATTCGTGAGTTAATTGCAAAAGTCGTTTGTTCGCTACGAATTTGAGACAACACGTGAATTGCGCTTTGTAAAAATTCATCCTACGATAAGAGAAATCGTTATTGCTCTGACAACTTTGTGAAACAAAAATTTTGTGACTTTAATATTTATTTCAATATAATCATATTATAATTTAAATAATCATAATATTATAATTTATTTCAAGGTTTTAGAGTTACTTTTTTTTAAGAGAGTACCGTTCCGCGGTACTTATTCCGTTTATTGCACATATAAGTCTTCAATTGAACTAATAATAGCTCCCGTCACATCTCTCTACATCTATTTTAATGAAGTAGAACAATTTCGTAGGCGAGGAGTCATTAATGCGAGCGTCATTTGTAAGGGGAATTATTCTCACACGTTTCCTCGCAATTTTCTCGTCTTGATGTCACGATTTAAAATGGATGATGTAGCTGCATAATTCGAATAATGCATCTAATATATACATGTTTGTATTTCAGTTTTAGTACATAAATAATCTACGTTTGTCTGTATTCACAGAGTTTTAAAACACTCGACTCTATTGTTTTTTTCACCGATATCAGAAAATCAAGAACCATTAAAATTAATTGCACGTACAAGCATATGCTTCTTAGATTTTCGAATCAAGTTTTAAGAAAAACTGTTGTTTAGTGCAAACGCACTGACCATTGTGTTGCCATTCTATTGTATGCACGCGCGCTTGCATCATTATAAATCTGGATCGCACCTTGCATCGCACGCAACCTCGCGCGCAGAAAGACGAGTAACAAGAAGAAGAGAGCGGTACAAATTTGGGTGCGCGAACTCATGCGTGCGTGCGATTTCGGTGCGTCTCTCGTGCACCTTGCAACAATCGGCGTCGCAAAGAACGCGAGGAGAGAGAAACATGAGCGGCAGAAAGAGAGCGGGTCCCTCCGGAAGACTGGCTGCCGGCAGATGGCCGGCAGATGTCTACAATCTTGCCCTGATTGCAGGTCCGGGCGAGGAGTAGTCGCCCGTGAAAGGCGAGCTGCTATCCGCTTGCACGTGGGGCCGGCTTGGTAGCACCGCTATCCGCATCGGGCGTGGATCTTCACCGATCGATCGAGCGATCGCACGTAACGATTTCCCCGCGCGTCCTGATGATGGTGTAGCTTCTCATGCCGACAATATTCCCGCGAGCGATGGAGAGACAAGAAAGAGCAATCGTATTCCAACAAAAGTTTCGTAGACCGATATTCCGAGCAGAGACTCGTGAATTTGTCCGAATATATCGAGAGAAAATTTAGAAACACGTACACCAATTGTTTGTTTTATTCTCTTTGAGATTCTTTTTTTTGACAGAAGATAATAATTTTTATCCGACGATGATCTGTAATTTTTGATATAATTTTTTCCTCAATCTGGACCATAATCAGTTATTTTCTCGCACAAGGACGAGAATTAAAGACTCGTCAGGAGTGGTCAATCCCGAGACTTGTTCTACCAAGTAATTTTACATATCCTAATAATTCCGTGCTATATCGGACAGCTTTCTCGGTGCAACCCCGAGAACACAATGGCGTGAAATTCCATAGCGGAGCGTGACCATCACGGGGCCGGTTTGCATCGGGATCCATTTACTCGAGAAATTCGTCCATCGGCGGAATCCATCGGGTTTGCCGTCATTGCGGCCAGTCGGCCTTCTGCTCGGAAACGGAATACCGACAAGCCCGAAGGAGGACTCTCCGGGAGGAGGTCCTTTGTCTGCTACACGAGAAAGGTGCACCTGCTCGTCGTCAACCCCGGCGGCAACCTGCCTGCGCCCCTCCTGCGTCCTCCGATCGTTCCTTCGCAAAGCCCTGAACTGGCCTGGCCACCAACCTTCCCCGAGCGAAACCGTTCCACATCCGTAGATTGGACCACTTACAGTCTGAACTTCCCTCGAAATCTTCCCGTTCGAATTTATTTAAGATAAAAACGCGCGAAGTATGTTTTGCTTCATATTTTTTTAACTCTTTTATATAATTATTGCGATTTCGTATCGTGTTACGTTTCTGATATTTGTGTCTCAGTATATTTTTTTACGTATGATAAAAAAAATGTACACTTTCTACAATTCCAGTGATAAAATCGTTTCAACAATTCGAACTTGAAGCAAATTCACAAAACTATTTGTTTAATTGCTGTTAAAATTTCGTCTTAATTGCTTTACTAAACGAGATTTCCCCGAAAGTTTACGGGCTTAGGTCAGATCTGACTTTCGGTCGCCGCGCGGTCGGGGACTCCGGCCGAGAAGAGATTCCGGTTAATGACGATAACCGGCCTTGCCGAAGGTACGAGGTGG
This sequence comes from Pseudomyrmex cubaensis, assembly GCA_014825685.1. NCBI lineage: Eukaryota > Metazoa > Arthropoda > Insecta > Hymenoptera > Formicidae > Pseudomyrmex > Pseudomyrmex cubaensis. Next base: position 309,555 of record QVOA01006696.1, on the reverse strand, counting down.
TTATTCACCTGGACCTGGTAGAGGGGAGCGCAACCTCATCTCAGGAGAATAAAGAGAAAGAAACAGCGAGATCCTGCTGTTCGCGAGACGATACAAGAGCGTAGAAAGCGGCCGATGGCGTGGCCGAATGACGTTCTTTTCGATTTATATCGATGGCGGTTCGCGTATGCGAGGGTGAAACGAAAAGGTAGATATATAACTGCTGAACGACACAGAGCGGAAACGAGTTCGCGGCAGCTCGTAGCACGCCCGATTTGTTATTCATACAAACTGACTAGAAAATAGCTTTTGCTCCTTCTTTCGTTTTTCATTTTTTTGGGTTTGCGCGAGCCCATTTTTATTTACGCGAAATTGTCGGTCGTCGCTTTTATCTCTGACCACGGCTGCGGCGTGCAACGATATGAATTTTTCATCACCGCAACAAGTCCCGGCCATTCGGCCCCACATTCTGATGCCTCACGTTTTATAATGGATACGGATCGTGGGAGTGTGGACGCATGTGTAACACACGAAAGCTTCGAAAGATTCGGCCACGCGCGTAACGCGACCGCGCTGCTTGTATTCCCGGATGATTTCACACGTGTTTTTTATTGTTTTCGCGCGGGTACTGACTTTTATCTGTTTTTTCTTATTTTTGCTCCGAAATACACGCGCGCGAAAAACGTGAAAATTCTCGCGACAGAATTCTCGAAGTTTTTCTAAACACGCGATAACTCTATCTGAAATTACATAGATTGCATTCCGATATTCATTGCCAGTATTAAAAATCTATACTTTACGTTATATACTATAGATTTTCGTTACTGGCAGTGAATATCGCAGTCATAGAGTTGTTGGAAATTCGGTTTCACTATTACTTTGGCTAAAAAAATAAAATAAAATAAAATTAATTTTATTATCGAACAAAACTAACACGGAATAAAATAAATAATTTAAGTTGTGTTGAAATAAATTACATACTTACTTCCGTATTTATCACGACAGACTGTGATTAATCTGAGTAGAAGAAGTTTACCTCGACATAATTTATCACTTGAAGTACATAATCAGTTCTTGCAAAAAAATGAAAAAAATACGCCGATTTTCTCTTGCTAATTTCCGGGGAAGACGCGATCAAGTTTCTCGACTGCATTAAAGATCGCTGCAGTCGCGCTACTAATTGTTCTAAACTGGAAGCGACAGGAAAAAACATTGGCAATTCTAGATTAATCATTATTTCAGTGCGATCCAGTACGTCTGTGTAAGTGTGTGTGTCTATAAAGAGAAAATTAGTTTGCGAAGTGCATTGATCCGTTGCGGATTGCATGTTTAAAAGCATGCATTGAAAAGATAAGTTAGGCAAGAAAGAAGAGGTTTAAAGGACATGTATAGAATTGCTTTGTTTATTTTTTTAACTACGAGCCTATTTAGTAACTTTTTTTTAATTGCATTGTATACGCGAATTTTCATGTAAACACACAATAGATCATGTTATACAATTCTTCGCAACGTGTCATTGTTTGCTGAACCACGCTACTTAATTCGAAACTAATAGCATCTGTATTCTCCATTTGCTCCTGTGACAAAACCAGTCTCGAACCTACGCGAGTTTTGAATTATGCGAGGTCCGCGGGACTTGCGAGCATCGCATAAATCGCGCCGCGCATGAAATCGAAGCAATTTATCCCGTCGGATGCATATGCGTTTCAGCGGAGCTCTCTGGACGTCAGTGAGGAAAGAGTGTGAGGAGAGAAAGAGAGAGAGAGAGATCGGTCGCCTAGCAACTCACGTAGCCCACGCTCGTTCGCGCGTTGCATCTCCGCGAGGTCCGTATATGCCGCGTTGCGTGCGACAGATGCGTGCGCGAACGAACGTATACACGTGGAAACCTGTTAAGTTGTATATAGGTGCGTATAACACACCGCACATTTATGGCATACACGCGTCTCCCGCCTTATAACCCGTTCAACATTTCGATCTTCGCAGAAGCGACTGCGTTACTCGACGAATCTTCGTTATTTTACTTTTTTTTCTCCTATATTTACCTACATTTGCGTAATCTATTACGCTGGTGTAATTTCACGTGTTAATAAGGCAAAAAACTTCTTTTCTTTTTTTAAATAACGATATCAGAATCGATAATCACGAATGCAGTTGTTATTTATTCACGCGAGAGAAAGAGTACAATTATTATTAATTTGTCGATAAATGTATCTCTGTGTATGTGTTCATGAATTAGTAATAAAATGTTATTTAATGTATAATTTATTATTTTTGTATCATTTCACGTAGGATAACAACTGCGTGTTCTTATTTTTCCCGTCACTTATCGGTTGCAGAGCATTTTATTCTTATATTTTCTTCTTTCACTTCAATTTGTTTTGATTTTCTGCACTCATAGAAATATTGAGATATTGACGAAAAAAAAAAACGACGCACCTGTTTCTATCAAAGAAGAGCGAAGAGTATGACGCGGAGAGTGAAAGTATAAAAACTCACTACATGCGCTACGTATCCGATGCATGTTAATTTGCACAAAAAGTCACTGTTCTACATGTCGCTTTTATAAGACTTATGAAGAGTCACAACTGAACGCGCGGCCTTAAAAGATCCGCGTCTGCAACTACTGAATGCATTCATTATTAAACTGCACCGTTGCAATTAATTCCGTAATTAAACTCTATCGTAAGTCGCAAAGTGGCAACCGTCATTAAATAACTTGCTTCGCGTTAATTCGCGAAACTTCCGAGAGCGAATACGGAGACAAAATAGAGTTTTTCGTTTTACTGACGTTTCGACGAATGTGTTTATGATGCATTTAAACGTTAAAGTGAAAAAATTAGCAAACACAGCGAATTAAAGCTATCTCTTTTTATATTGTGGTGGATAGATAAATATATAAGAGCGGAGTAAACTAGGGCGAAAATAGTGTGTTCTTCCTTCGAGAACGATTAATTCGGTCGTCACGGATCCAAGTCACGGATCAATGACGCTGCTATCAATCACGTCAACTTTCGCGATAAGTTATGGATTCCAACAAGAGGCTTTTCTCGCAAAAGGCGAAATTTCGAGAGAAGGTGCATTCCCTCCGCACTTCACGACCCCAATAAATTTTCCCTAAATTCGTAATAGATTTCCAATAATCGGATTTTGGGAATCGCAAGTCGCGATATATTAAAGAGCCTGCGCTTGTCGACGGCGGGATTGATTGTCACTATAGGCATCGCAAACGTGGAGAAAAGATCAGGCCAGCCTCGAAGAGGACGAGGGAGGAGGGAGGAGGGAAAGAGAACAGCGAAGATCATTTTCTTCGTCCTTGTTCAGGCTCTTCGTCATGTCGTATCCCGCGGAATTCTTGGATAGAAGAGAATCCAGAATGGCTGCCGGGAAAACGACCTCGTCCCGACCCGACGTGTGCTAGGTTATGACCTGAATAGCAGATTACCCGTTTACGAGGCTACCCCGTACCTGCCGTCGCTTTTATTGAATCCAGAGAATACCGCGCGTGCACGACCGGCTTTCATGCTGTTGGTGCGGCAGCCGCTCCGCTGCCCGGGCCAGCTTCGTATGTTGGTATCTGACGCTTCAAACGGTCGATGGTAGATGAAGACGCATCGGTTACACTACTACTGTGAGAATCCTAGATAGAATGCCTTTTAGTTGTTGTATACATCTCGGACACGATCGCGGGAGAAAGTGTCGGCACGTGTTGGTCAGCTTCGACCGCAAATTCGATTGCGCGATCGTGTTCTAATTGGCTTTACGTAGGCTGGTGATATACAGGTATATTATTTCTGAGATCTCGACAGCGCGATTGAAATTCGATGTACGTTATAATGTAAATCGCGAGTTTACCATCGTGCGGTTGTTTTGGTTCTCCAGCTTTTAACACGTTGTATAATCTTTCATCGTTATACGGATTTTGCGTGCGTATAATTTAGAGATATAAATTTTAATCAGCGGACTGTATAAACTCACGTAGCGCAAAATTAGCGGTGAATGCGTATAATTAGTTCACCTGACGTATAATTACGTCAAGTAAAGCTCGCGCGGAAAACCATGAAAACTGGAGAACATCGCGTTTCCTAATTACATCGGGAGGGAGTGGGCGACAACGGCTCGTTTTGTTGGCTATAAAAATGTCACGGGGCGAGCGACATAAAACACAGTGTCTATTTTACCTTAATTGGATGAACATGATATATGACACAATTTTATCTGTTTCGTTTCTTTTTCGCAATTGAAGCAATTCGTTAATTTTACGAATTTTTTTTCTAAAACACTTGATAAAATGCTATCTGCTTGATATCTCGAACTTCTTTGCTTTTTACAATAAACCACAGTCCTAATCTGTATGTTGCACACCACACGCTCTGGCGATTCTTAATAAAAGTTACACGAATCCAACGATGAGAACGGGGTTGCTTTCAAAGGGGTAAGGACGTTCGCAAACGATCCAACTGCAGTCATTTCTCCGACGTCCTCTGAAAGATGCAACTTTCAGAGTAGAAGAATGATGCCTTCAAAGAGGACGCTTTTTCGGGCTTCCGCCTTCACTTGGTTTCGCAGGAGGGCACGAGACTACGTGGCGATTGCCACGGTCCAATTAAGGTGGCGCCCACCACTTGACGATGAGTCGAGTGGCACGAGGAAATAAAGCCCATCTGCGGGGATAGGGAAAAGGTGAGCCGAGGAGAGGTTGGGAGAGAAGAGTGGACTCCGGAAAGAGAGAGGAAAGGAAAGGATCTCGACTCTCCTGTGTCCTCTTTTCCTCCGAACTGCGCGTTGCCAGGCGACAAGGCCACCGTCCTCCTCGTCGTCAACCCTCGAAGATGTCACGCAGGGCGAACGCAAAGAGAACGAACTTTTGACCTTTCGAGGGCCTCGCCTCACTTGAACGGTGGCGAACTCCATGAGGCTTCCGCACGACGCACCCTCCGGGCCAACGCACTCTGCCACTCTCTCTTTCTCTCTCTCTCTCTCTTTTCCTCTCCGCAGAAGAAAGGGGTTGATGATGCTTCCCGATTGCGAATCCTTCTAGCTCGAGCTTGCTACATATATTTGCATTTACATTTGTACCTCGTATTTACTGCTGGATGAAGTGTTTCGTCTATATATCAGGGAATGTTGACGCTAATTAGAAGAGATTACTTGAGGAAAAAAATTCGCACAAAAGATTTCTGTATCTTTCCGGTCTAAAAAGGAACACACAGGGATTTATATTTTATTTTGCATATGCAATTATTTGTTTTTTCTTATTGATTTTAGTAAAAGTATTCAAAGCAGTTTTATTTTATTGCTTTTGTACACCTCCGTTGTTTTACGACATATAAAATAATATATCAACATCGACAATATTTTGCGCACTATGAATTTTTCTCATCCATCAAGAACGGTCGTATCATTTTTAGCAGTCAATAAGAGCGCGTTGTCTTTCTTTCGCTCTTTTCCCTCTTACACTGACGTTCGCGACCACCTTTGCCAATCGTCGCGGCGTCACCGGCGAACTTTATATCCGTCTTTCTTCATCCTTCTCGCCTCGCGCACGCATATGCGCGTGTGTCCATGCGCAAGCAGAATAGGCCTCTAGAATCCGCTCACCGGGCATTGTTTCCCCTCGTTCTCTTTTTTCTTCTTGCCAACAGCGGTATTCTCTGTTCCCTCGCTCTGTCTTCTCGTTCATCTCTTCAGAATCGTGCTCTGGCTCCCTTTGGTCTATTGTTTCACCCGCACATGATGAAACACGCGTCGGTGTGCGTTTCCGCGTAGCCTCCCTTCTCCGTTCTTCCTCCTCTCGTTTTTCTCTCTTTTTTTTCTACCATCTCTACTTTACGAGGGCGTATTTCCTGCATCGCGTCGAGCGTTACAGGGCGTCGCAGCGCATAACCTTTATGAGGGTCTCGTGAAATTAAACGGATCCCTTGTCGGATATCTCAGGAAGGTTTCGCCACAGAGCCGAGCTACGTCGATCGCCCTGGAGAAACGGACGTCGTAAAATGTGGACTCCTCGCCTTAAACGACGCACTGATCACTACTTAGTTCTTTGTGTGGTTTCTTTGTACGGAAAACGTTGCGAAAGAGCATATATATTGTTTAGCGCTGCGACTAGAATAGCACTTTATTGTATTTTCATAAGTCGTTTTTTCAAATCATCTCAGAAATCATCATCATGTCTCATGTTTGGATTCGATATTACGATGATGCGGTTTTCGATTCACTCTGTACATAACACGTATAAAACAACGCATGCATAAATAAAGTTACGCTACTAAGAGTCTCAAGAACGGAATAAAGCGAGTAGCGGAATGTTATATTTAAATATGGAGCTTTCCAGAATCTTCTCGTAGCAAAAATTTAGTCCGACATCGTCTTTTGAATTCTCGACGAAGGAATCTTGATGATCAATTCGGGAGGTACGTGTAAGATTATCCATTAAACTTCTTCCGCTGATCCGAAAGACACATGGTATTCGAGAGAGACGTAGTGTAATCTAATATATCCTATCAGCAGGTACATGTAACCGAATACATTTCGCCGATCGTTACTTGAGGAAAGAAAAGAAAAACATTCTCTCTCGAAGAGAAAAATAATAACACGTTCGTTCAAAACAAATTGAAGATGTACGTGAAGATAGGCAGTCGCGAAAATATTACCGCGGGAATAAACATAGAAATCGAGATATTTGATAATTCCGTGGTGCGCGAAAAAATTTTCGCGGAAATTGACGAGGAAGCCCTCCCTCTTCAAAGGCGCGAAGTTCTATCATTCGAGAATCTTCTTTCCCTCTGTCTCTTTCCATTACTCTCGGTAAACTGATCATCTCTCCCGTCTTTGAAGCCGGCTATGCGCGCGTTCGCTTTTTCCCCTTTCATAACTGTGCTAAAAGCTGCGTCGTCGTAGCGCGAAAGGCATCCTCGCCTCGCTTATACCCGATGCCGTTTGTTCAGTGTCATTAAGGGGATGGAGAACGGATGGATTGTGTCGTAACATCAGGTGGATGCTTCATGTAAAAAAGAAATTCGTGTCTCCTGTACTTCGGCGAAAATTTTTATGGAGTGCCGAGCATATCGATCGCGGAAACGAGACTGTAGATGTACAAAATCAAAGAAAATAGAAGCACATTTATATAACGTTGGAATAATTTGAAATAAAATTGTATTTAATAATTACATCAACACTCTTGAGAGATATGCCGCGATATAGCGTAACGTAAACAATTGGTTTGTTTTAGAGGAGTTTTATAAGAGCTGATTCCAAAGTGTAGCGCGCCGCACGTGCTAGTCGCCCAATAAACCTCCAACAAGAATTAGATGGCCACATTTAACGCCGAACCTGCGGCACGGATACGGCCCATTAAATGTAAAGTACAAGTAGGAAACTCGTCGTATCTCCGAGATAGCTCGAATCGAACCCGCGACGTCCGTAATTCGATATCTATCCGGGACGGAATTGCAGCGCGGTCGGCGCGCCGCGCCGTGCAATGAATGGATATCGAGCGCGATCGCGGCGGTTCGATCGGCGTGTTTCACGGCGTGGATTGCGCAACGAGACAGATAAAACCGGGTTACGCTTTCGTGGCGAACATTCTCGCGCTGCGCGATTAACGTTGCAAGACGCAAGAAACGAAGAACGACGGGATTTCGCGCGCGAGTCGTTCGCGTTTCGTCCCGGTCAATTATGCAATAGCAAAATATCGACTATCTGCCAGCGACAGGTAGGTAGCGAGCGTATCCGCGAAGAGCGAGTACGATGACTGACCCGAGGATAATTGAATCTCATGAATAAAGAGGTGACCGGGAAAATCCGTTTTTGGAACGACGAGTGACGTGTATATTTTCGCGAGCGCGCGAAATATCTGTTATCGAGCGAGCGCCGCTTCGAATCTCTCGCGGTTACATTTTAGGGTAGACGGAATGTGAAGGATGAGAGAGAGAGACCCAGTGCTGACCTAATTCCAGCTGGAAAGCTCTTCGATTGTGAAAGCATTCCGTCAAGAGGATTGAACCGTTGGCTTAAGCTCGAAAGCGGAAAATAAGAGATTTTATTTCGACGAATATAATAAATCCGACATCTCCGTGATTGTATTTTCCTATCCTTAAATGTATGTATACGATGTGTATGTAAAATTGTTTTACAGTTTTATATTTCTTTTATAAGTTTATTCCGGTCTACTTGCAATCTTTTCTGCAAATACTACGGTCACTTCCTCTCTATGTTTCGAGAAAAATCGTGTCCTTTGAATCCATGAAAGACTCGATCCCCAGAGCGAATCCTGGAAACGTTCCTCCGGGAACTCAAAACCGGTGTTGCTTTGATTTCGTCCGGGAGAAAACTCGTTCCGGGAGTTCCGGGAACTTTTGAGGCTGTTCCCGCTCAAAGTACCGGCAGAGTGAACTTACTATTTCCAAACTCCTTATGTCGCGGAGTCCGTTCCTCGTGGCCCTCGCGGCTGCGAAATTCGGTCCGTTAATCGGCTTTGCTCTCCCGGTGGCTTCCACGAAACACTTGTGATCGTTCTCGGACGACGCTCTATTTCCGGCACTAACGACGGCGTAATCATCACGGGCGAAGACGCTCTTCATAATTGCCGGCGTTACAGACCGGCCAGTTTAATTGACGTGGCCGGTTCTTCTAATGATACCGCACATCGAGCAAATACCCATTTTTCAGGTTGTATTTACGACGATCCTTCGCGGCGTATGAAGACACAAACGTTCCGCGACGCAAACACGAAAAACGGCGTTTTATTAATCAATATTTCACGGTTGCAGCTCGAACGATTTGCGCTCTGATGTTTTTTTCTTTGCCGAGAGTAGCTAGTTAACCGTGACTAAACATCGCTAATCGTGAAAGCAGCGTTCTGTTTAGTGCGTTTCGTAATGTCTCGGCGCGGCAAAACGGTAAGAGATAATTGGAAGGTCGTCCGCGCGAGGGAAAATGAGAAGCAAACTTTATGCGGATCTCAGTAGTATGCGCTGTGTATTGCGAAATTGTAAATTTGTAAATTGCTGTGATAGATTCAATTCGCTCCGATAAACAAATTTATAAAATTAATATGTCTTGCCTTCATATTCTTATTTTTCATACACACTAAAATATAATCTTGGTTTTTAACAGAAACGTTGGATTTTCTTTACTGTGACGAATGTTCTTCAGTGACTTTTTGAACGCGTAAACACACGTAATTTATACAAAATTAAATATAAATATTATTATAAAACAGTAACGTTAGAGATTTTCTCTACTTTTTTCCTATATTTTATACAGAAATATGTCGTATGACTTACAAAATATCAGAAAAACGTGGTTCTCAGTTTGCATTAAGCTAATTGGAAAAGTGGAAATAAAATTCCCCATTGTCCGAACTTTCGTATGCATGTAGCTATTCAAAAAGCGGCATTAGTATTCGGTATGCAGTGGCCGCCGTATATAGGGTCGCTTTAAACGTCTTCAGAAAATGGAGTAATTCCGAGGGAGGTGAAATACAGCGCCGGGGAATCGAGATGGGGGATGAGAGTTGTGCGAAGGGTTGCAAGCTAGGCGAGGCAGTTTGAGCCGGAAGTCGTAAAGTGGCACAATGCAGCATCATAACGTCCTACCGCCGCCGCTCACATTGCCTCGCGTCCCTTGCGCACAGGTACGCAATTCAATGTGGGCGGGTTACTCCTTAAAGTCGTTCCTCGCGTCGCTATGTTCATAGTTTCGGTATTGATCTACGTTGCGCAAAGTGGATGCCATGTAACCGGCATTCCGAGTCGCTGTCAGAATTTTAATCATCAGCGTACCTAACTCCTTTATGACAGATATATATATATATATATATATATATATATAGATATATATATATATATATATATATATATATATATATATATATATGTGTGCGTGTGCGCGTCATAAAAGGGAGACAATGTTACACATAAAGTTTTAGGTCCGAAGATTAAAAGTATATAAAATACATTGTATACTTTTGAAAAAAAATACAATGCGTTTTCATCTTCGCGCGCGTTTTATTACACATTAATCATGTAATTTACTTGTAATTTCATCAATTTATAAATTGATCAAAGGAGGAAGGCACCTGAGTTTGGATATTATAATTTTTTCATAAAACTGATGTAAAATTATAATAAAAACCAATTAAGTTTTTGGAACGCAATAATGATAATGAGAGTACAAAAATGTCGGCAAAATCTCAGAGAGCCAACACGACGAAACCAGTTTACGGCGCCTCATAATTACCTCGCTGTCTGATTATTATAATCACTGAAATTACCGTCGAGGCTAAGCGCCGCCGTTCGAAAAATCATTTTCTAAGTAACGAATCACCGTTTCATTGGCGGACGGATCATTATATCCCGAGCCGCGTCGGGCAATTAGGAGTTACGAGAAACTCGCTTTGTAACGTAAGATAGTAGAAACTGTTACCGGCGCTACAAAGGGTGGAGCGTAGTGCCCGTTCAAAATCGGCTAACAAAACTCGATCCGAGCATTTTGTGCGTACTTAGGTTTTACTGTTCGTACGTATATCGACAAGCGAAGTCGGGTTTTCCGATGAGGTTGGAAGGTTTTCCCGTAACGAAACGCCCTTTAACTTCTGGCGCGTCGTACGTAAAAGCGGAATATCGCGAGAATACGCTTTTGTGTGCGCGTGTAACACGGGTTACAACACGCATATATATCTACAAACCTACGCACACACCCACACTTTGGAAGGCGAGTTGCCCGTATTGGACGACGTCGACACCGGCTTCAACTAGCTTTTACGACTTACGTTCTATGCACGTCAGACTCCGCTTTACGTTTACGTTATATATATACACAACGGCGTTATGCCCTCGTAACTTCATCCGGGCGTGTCGGTTACGCAGTCGAAACTTCCACGTAAAGGTATCAGGGATAAAGGAAGGAAGGGAGACGGAAAGTACGGAAAACAAGGACGAGGGATAGGCGAATAAACGAGGGGTGAGTCGAGAGAAGGGTTGAGAACGAAGTGAAAGGAGATTGATGAGGATGAGAAGATTGGAAGACGAATAATTTACACTGAAAACGATAACGCGCGGAAACAATATAAATTTTCTGATGTATTTTTGAATATACAAAGTTATTTCAAAAATTGTTGATTATAATATAATCTTTATATAGTTAGACTTTAAGTATTACAATTTTATTTAAATCATATAAGTCACTAAAATATGTTAAATTAAACATCAACTAAAATATTAATTTTTTATGTTAATATTTTTAAACTGTAAAATGTAATATTTATATTCCGCTTTTTTAAATATGCTTATCTAATATTGTGAGTTTTATGTTGAAAACCGCGGAAACAAAACGCATCCCGTAAGATAAAGAGAAAATATCGCGGGGAAAATGTTGTACTAATTTCCATTGTACATTATACTGGCATTAATATCACGGGGGTTTATTATGGCGTGCTGCGCAGAGTCGTTCCACCGGGATATTGCAATTGTAGATTTCCATTTAAGCGGCGTCGCGGTAGTTCTCGCATTTGTATTCCGAATCGGGGCAATGCGCGGCGCGCATAGTATCAACACGATTCGTTTCGATAAGCCTCGCTGATCGATTTGTACATACGCGACAGCGTTTCCTTGCGAGTGAACTTTATCACGTGCGAACATGTCGCAATCTCTTGAGAATCGTAAAACAGTGAAGACTGCGTAGAGACGTATTTCTAAAATTCGTTGCCAATCAAAAGTGATTTTATCGAGTTTTTTTATCTTACTTGTTTTTTATTGATTAATAAATTCACTTAATTAACAGGTTTTGCGTGCACGTCTATTTCATGACTTCGCTCAATTCTCCTATATGATTATTTAATGAATATGAAATGAATTCTAAGTAGAATTTTCTTTCACGCGAGAATAAGCGCGCTATCTACTTATCGCCTCCGTAAAAACGTCACTGCATAGATAACAATTTTAACGTTATACATTAAATAACGTTATACATTGAAATTAGCTACGGGCACAATCGAAAACTGGATTTTTTTTTTTTTTTTTTTTTTTTTCAATTTTCTCTTTTTCTTGTCAATAAAACTGAAACGTCACTCTCTGTGCAATGCTTTTAGTGTGACATAGGTATGTACGTGTCGCTTAATTTCCCCGGGTGGTTCCGATAAAGGATACAAATCGACGAACCGCCCTCGTTTGTAACTTGCGCTATTGCCTCTAGGGATCGAAAAAGGAATCGAGTAACGAGACATACGGTACAGGGTGTAAAGCACTCGAGCGATATGAGATATATATCCATCATGCGATACGAGTAGAACTGCTTTAATCCGTCTCCGTAACGTAGAGAGAACTACTCGGATGTATCCAGGTATTTCTAATTCCCTCGGGGATGTCTTTGAAGGAAGAAAAGGAACGGGCGGTAACCTATCAGGAGCTCAGACACGCGGAAGGTACACCAACCGGGAAAGCGCAGACTCTCGGGCAGACCGCAAGGGATTACAGGACGCGTGGGCGGGAAAGAGAGACAAGAGAGGATGGAGAGGAGGGAGAAGGTTAATGCGCCCACATATCGAGGGGTGGAAAAGCTGTAGCTGGAGCGTATCGCGCGGAGAGGTGACCGCCTACCGCTGATGCGAAAATCATACACCACCCTGCGGCTTTTCTATCAACGGTACATTGCACGGAAAAGCCCCGACGCGGCGCTTTAAATACTCGAATTTATAGCCTCGCGAGAACTTGCGAGAGACTGGCGCCGTCGATGTTGCACGACGACGCAGTGGCCGGATGGCTTGTGACACGTACATATTGCGCGACATAGCAGGTCTATTATTTATTCCGCAGTTTGGAAGAAAACAATATTTACCTCCTGACCGAGATGATATTTTTCACAATGTTTTCTTTATAAATTTTTACTCATAGAAAAGTGAGAGAATGACATGAAACACTAATTAAAAAGAATTCAAAATATGTTTTTAATTGTCAAAATTGATTATACGCATCAATTTGTGCAATAAAAATTTATTATTTTGCACCGACGACGTTGGCTTTTACAATTAGAAGCCTTTTAATTGAATTTATTATTTATTTAACTATTAATGCGGTGGATAAAGAATTATTTTTATATTATATTATTTATAAATATTTTCATGTGCAAAATAAATAAAACATTTTCCAAATTCTAAAAATAATCAAGATTTTTTTTAGAGTTCCTTACGAAACATATAATAACGTATAGAAATACGCTAATTTGACAATTTACAAGCACCTTATTTATAGAAAAATAAAAATAGAAATGACTTAGTGTTATTTATTGTTTACCACATCTATATCTGGGAACTAGAATACTATATGAACAGGGTATCATTAAACTGAAATAACCGGATGCACGGCATTTGGTGTCATTGATATTAATCAGCTTATTAATTAGCCATTAATATTCCAGCATTCCAATACTCCTGTACCTTTCTGCTCTCCGCATACACAATTTTTTTTCCTCTCGCCTTTGTCGCATTTTTTTAAACTCATTGTCCCATCCCCTGAGAAAAAATATAGGGCAACGTAATGTAATATTCATTACGCTCATATTTATAATTTAAATGTATTATTTATACATAACATGTCGTGCGCGTAATTGTTTTACTCTCTCTCTTTCTCTCTTTCTCTTTCTGAATTCTTCGATATTTTTTATAAAAAAATATCAAGTATAAGCCACTTTGGCATTTTGTAACAATCTTTAGACAAATCTGTCAAGATATTGACACAAATATTGTATGACACAATATAGAATATATACATATGCACTTCTTTTTAATTGCTAAAAACACCGATGCCGAGCAACAATGCCGGCAATCTAATACTACGTCATGTCAACTGTATTTCCGTAATCATATTGACTTCTTCGGTGTATAGCTATTAGGAACCGATACTTTTTTTTTATCGATTAAACATACCGGCCGGTTGTCGTTGGCAATCCAGGATACACCACTACGCTCCCAGGAAAGGGAATCCTCGCGCCTGTGCAGATCGTGTCGGGCGGTGGTGAACCTCCGCGACGCTTGCTATCCTGTGAAACGGGCGCGCTTTTCGGTGTCGGAATACTGACACTTGGGGCGTAAGTCCGCGCGGATCGACGCGCGCGTCCCGAGGGAACGCGAGGTCGAACGTCGTCTCTCACCGGCGCGCGGGCAGTCACCTTGACCGGCCTCCTGGCCGCCTGATACGGGAGCCCCGGATTTTCGGGTAAATCGGCAGTTTTTCTAACGGGATGGCCCGGCGCACCCCCGTAGGACCTGTGCGTCACCTGTGCAGGTAGGCGAACGAGGTTCCCGCGGGAAGCGAAGACTCTTTCTCGTGGGAAGGGAAACCCGGAATGCGCCGTCGGCGTCTCCTGTCTCCACGTTGTCGACTGATTTCCTAATTCCGCGGCGGTCGCCGACGAGACGCGACGCGACACGATGACGACCCGGCTAGACCACGGCGTGTTCGAATCACTTTCAACGGCGCGCCGACGTCTAGGCGCAAACAGGAGTACATACCGGCGCCAGGGTGCCGATGGTAGGACGACGAGAGCGAAAGAGAGGTGGCAGGATCACACATCCTCTCCCGCGGGGGCGTGTTTCGACGCCACGTGGCAGTAATGAAATTTTAATTAATCGCTCAGTTTTTCTCGGTTTTCCTTGCATAAAATACGGAAGAGATAATGTCGACAATGATATTGATAATAGGGTAATGATATTTCTTTGCGATGAATTTTTTTCTATCTTGCGTGATTCTTCAGAGGCTGCACTTCGCTAAAGCAGATAAAATGATAGTTTCGGATCTTAAAAGAGGGCTCTTTCACATTTTTCGCACGCAGTTTTTTTCACATTTTTCGAGACATGTGAATACGATATTATGGAAGTGTCAAAGTGCAAACTTCTGCGTGCAATTTCAACGCTGGAAATCGGAACACAACGCAATGTATTTCTGATTTCCGTAAGTGCGAATCGTCACTGGGGATGAGCTGTCCCCAGTGGCCTTAGGAGACTATCCCGAATTAGGAGACTATGCGGGAACGAGATCTTTCCTTTCACGGAAAAGCCAATGAACTTGGCCACAGTTGACTGAGAAGGGCGGAACGGGGCGGATATATACACAAATGTATGTGATATCCATGCGGAGTTAAGGAAATTGAGAAATGAAGTTTCGAATGCCAGGAGTGCAGAAATGAAGAAGATTTTTTTCTAAGGTCTCTAAGAATTTACTACAATCTACTACAATAATGCGTAAGAAATTCTTTGTTAGTTTTATTTTAATTACGACGATTAATTAATTGAACGATAAGATATTAGAAAGATTATATCAACTTACTTGACTTGTTCTTCAAGTTAATAGCAGTAAATTACTACAATTATGTTTTTTAAATACACGTCTTTCTACAATGTTTACATGTCTATAAATTGTAATACTTCATATTTAAAAATCAATCTTTGAGAAGAATTAAGAAAATATCAAAAGTAAATGAATACTAGAACGCACAGAAGCGTGTTGCGCAACACTTCGAAGAGTCCTTCTTTCTGTTACATATATCAACTTACCCTACTATGGTCAATCCCAACGAACGAACCTTTCCGTTCCAAAGCCATCCCGCAGGCAACATTCTCCCAGAAAGAGAGGGAGAGAAGAGAGAGAAAGAGAGGCATTGCCTCTTACCAAGTATGACTTCCTAGTCGCGAGGGAAATTCGTTCTCCCGGTACCGGGAATTTTCTCGCCCTATGGAGACCTTGTTCTCCTCAATTTCCGGGCTTGCGGTAGGTCAGGGAAAGCGAAAGCATACACTCATTTCCTGCACGCCTGTTTGTTGCCGACCCATCGGATGCTATCACGAAGGTGGTAGAGCGGCCACGAGGCGATTTTCTGTGGAAAATAGATGATCGGATGCGTCAACAATCCTACAGGATCCCTCGACCTGACCAGACAGCTCGACTTCCTTCTCGCGTGTTTGCTAGCCTGTTACATCAGCCCTTCCATTTTTCGTCAAAATTCCATTTTCACGGAAAAGCGTTGCCACCGCAACGAGAAATGTCGATTACGCGACTGATTTCCAGTAAACATGAATCCATTTGTCAAACATCGTCTGACAAATTGATTTGAGAACATGCGGAGCACAATGTCACAGATAGTGGAATGTTATTAAAGGAAGAAAACCGACGATATTTACTTTTATACATAAAATACATTAAAAAAGTAAGTGATTAAATCTATTAACTGTGATAGATTTTTCAATAAAATAATTTTTTCATTTTGATAAAGTAAGTCACGTACATACAAACATACATACATGTATGTACAGACACATACACACTATTCAATTAAAATATCTCGCTCAAACTTATCAGACAAGATAACGCAATCAATTTATTATAGAAATTAAATGAAGAAAATTAAATAAACGTTGATTCTTTACGTTCTCCAAATTATTTCCGGTAATTGACATTAATAGATATCATATAATAAAACATAACTGATTGTGACACGCGATTTCCCGCAGAATATTGGCTTTCACGTCTCACATTAGGACAGTTAAATAACAGGTAGAACTTGGTTAGCATATAAAAATTATCGATATCGCATACTATTATAGTAAGTTTGTTGATTCAATTTCTGTGATATATAATCTTTGACGACACAATCATAAATGCTTGAAAAAAAGCACGATAACAAATGAAATTCAATTTATGCTTAGAAAAAAAAAGAGAAAAATAACGAAATTAATGTGAGAAACAGAGAAAAATAAGCAATAATCGTTACTTATCTTTACACACAAGATTATCGCAAAGTTATTGAATATTTTTTATGTTGATATACATGTTTTATGAATAAAACTGCAACGATTTCACGCAAAATAAGAAGCACGTAATGTTGTGCAACATCAAGTAAGTCTGTAAGATGCAACAATTTAGAGCGGAATTCAACGTTTATCTAATCGATATAATATTACAACGTCGTACGTCTTGAAAAGCAGTCGGATTGGCGGAAACAGCTTTCTATGCAGCCTGCATTCCTAGTAAGATCGCTAGACTTTTCGGGAATGCTTCCCAATCTACCCGCTTTTCCGCTACTTTCGGGATAGACGAGAATACCTCCACTCGCGGAGAACGTCCTGGTGAAAAGGGTGGTTCTAGCTCTAGGGGTTAGTTTTAACTATCAGGCGATAGTTGCGCCCGGAATTTCTACTGCGAACGCAAATATTCGAAGTATTTCATTGCTGTTTTATAGTTGCATACATTTTCACAATTCGCGAACGATGTAAAGTCATTAGCGTTTAGTAAAGCACATAAAAAGAAAATATATTTGCGGATTTTACGAATAATTTACAGTACTTATAAATAAAAAAACATATATAAGTTAATAAAGTAATATTTAAATGTACAATGTCGATTTTGAACTAATAACTTTATTCGTTTTGCTCTTGACGATGTCAAGAGCGTCAATCCACAAAAAATAATTGAGCAAAGCTCTATTATTTTTGTTGTCATTTTTGCATCGAGTTTGTACGCCGTCTCTCGTATATACGATTACGAAACGATATGCGTGTACACTTGGCTTCATTCTTAGGGCAACCCACAGTTTCCGCAGAAATCCGCGAGCGATTAACTCCCGGTCGCGTTAACGAGCCCGTTAATCACGTGCTCTCTCTTTCCTTCTTTCTCTCTCTCTTTCTCTCGTCTTTCTAATTATTTCTGGCTCGGCGATACGCAACGCCGGGAACGCGGCGAATTAAACGCGCGCGCGCGTGACGTGGCGAGGTCGTGCAAGGCGAGCAACCTCACGCACACGCACGATCGTTTACGCACGATCGCGGCTGCTGCTCAATCGAACGAACGTGCGTGCGTTCGCACTCGTTCGCTCGCTCGCTCGCTCGCTCACATACGCGTGTGTGTCTCGCGTCGCGTGGAGCTGGAAACCGGGGAACACCTATCGAGCAGCGATGCATTAAGGTGTATCCACACCTCATGGAGCAGGGGCTGTGTTCGTCAAGTATGCATATTGACAATAAAATGCTTGATGGAGCGTTTGATAGCGCGTATATGGAGAAAATAAATAAAATTTTGTTGTCTCTTATTTATTTATTTTTTTTTCAAGTGTTGAATATTTGCGTGTGTAGATCAAAAGCAGTATGTTTTTCAGCGTATCTCGCTTTTTTTTTCAAGTTATACATCCTACGTTAAATGACGTCTATATATTTTCAATCGTTTCAACTTTTGGGTTTTTACGCCACAAATCCTCGTAAATTTTACTGTGCTGATCTCGAAGGAATGATAAGAAGACGAGCACATTAGCATGACGCGAAACGGACTCTCGACTTGTTCTCGGGATTCTCAGGAATAGACTCGTCTTACTCTCAGGAATCCCGGATTCGTGATGTCATACGTAAGGCAGGCATACGTAAATATTGCCGTCAATGCGTATGAATAGACTCTAAACGTGACAGCACAGTGGCATTCCAACCGGTAACTAACTCCTGTTCGCGGAGCCTACAAGGATAGAAAGGTGTCTGGCCGGAATAGACTGTTCTTTTTCTTTCTCTCTTTCTTTCTCTCTCCGCGATAGTCGGAACAGTTTACCATGGACGTCCTGCCAACGCGCGGCCAACGAAACCTTCTAGAAAACGATACCCAAGGCGGTGGAAAGTAGCGGTCCACTACGCGTGGAATTTCGCGCCGATTTTATACTTAACTTGCTCATCACGGAAAGCATACATCCAATAAATGATATGCCAGTATTTCTATTCGAACCACATTTTCCGATTCTGCAATGTTCATAAAACTTTGATTTGCGCATTGTCGAAGACTGAATGATAATTGTAAATCTTCACTTTCTTTGAGCTACACCGAGAAAAGCTAGTATTCTCAAGCTGTGTATTCTTTTCTCCTGTGTATTTATTTTTATAATATTCTCTTCTAAAATAGCACCAAAAGAATACTCTCAACTCAAGAAGGAAATCCTCTTGCAAAGGGTAGATTAGCATCAGATATTCTTTATTTGAAGAAGAAGAAGAAGTCAATTGTCTTTGACGTTGATCAGTAATAAAGAATATATTCTTAATATCAAAAGGATACTCTCCCGACAAAAAGGAGATATTTTTATTCATTAAAAATGTCTATTAAAAGAACTTGTACAGTTTTCTTGCTTCGAGGATACAATTTTTTTGGTGTAACTCGCTCTACATATTTTAATAAAACGTTTCATTGAAAGTAATTTTGTTTTGTCGATGATTCTCGATAAGAAGCAAGAAGAGTCGTTGGACTGTAGGATAAACCAGTTTTAATTATAGGATGTTAATATTCAGAAAGAGAAAAAGAGAGAGGAAGAAGAGGGCATGTTTGACCGAAAACGATGGATGGATGCTGCTCTGCGGCAGTGTTGGCTGATAATAATCCATGTCGAAGGAGAAAGAGATCGAAAATGGCAGATTGCATGCGTGTCGCATCGAACGACTCGTAATTAATGGTGGCACGTATGAAAATCAGGATCGAGTTATCAGATTTCGGAAACGATATTTCAACGTGGTCTGAAGTTGCTATAGTATTCCGACCGTCGAGAGACCTGAGAGAGCGCGCGAGCTCATTACAGCTGGGAAGAGGTGTCTGGCGGATACGAATCGATCCGTACGGAGCAAAGCGGATTCTCGCCTTAACGATTCGTACAGAGCCATCAACAAGAAACGTGCCGCGAATAACCGGGGTGCTAATCGCACGGGGAAACAAGTGGTTATTGAGCTGTAATGGCCATCATAAAATATTTAAACATTAACTTATTATAAAAGATTGATATCTGTTTTAGTACGCATTAATTATACACAAGTTTTTCTAAATAACGATCAGAAACTTTTAGTTTGCTCTAATTTGTAGCAAAGTAACGTGTGTGCTAGTTTAATGTTTTACTAATTATTAAATAGTTTAAATGGAGAGATATAAAGGAACACGAGAGTCTCAATTTAGTCGAAACAAGCACGCGCATCTTAATTTTTATTAAATAATTCGAACTTCTACAATCGCGTTGTCGCATCAAAGCGAGTTACCCTCATTAAACAAACCCCTTCACGCCATCCCGGATAACGGAAGTTAACACCCGGCTTTACAGACCCTCTTTGCGATTATGTAGGCACAACCACGGATATCTTGTACACCCACACGCTACTCCTCGTTGTCGTCTATACGTTATTGTGCGTGCTAAAGTGCAGTAGCGTGGGAACAAAGAGCGCGTGGCCAATCGCGTATAGAATAAAACTCCTTTGAAAAGATACTGAAAGAGAGAGAGAGAGAGAGAGAGAGAGAGAGAGAGAGAGAGAGAGAGAGAGAGAGAGAGAGAGAGAGAGAGAGAGAGAGAAAGAGATGCGCGTCCTCCTGACAAGTCTACATCGTTAAGTCGTTGGTAGTCATTTAAAAGTGATGCTAGATTTTCATATGAAAGAAAAACGTGCAAATGCATAAACATCATCGTTTTGCAAATCTTTGCAAAACATTTTTATGACTTGAGTCTGTAACTTTTTGTCTTGTTTCTAAGAGATTGCTAAAGGAGATTTAAAAAGTAGCAGATGTATATTTTTCTCATAAATATTAAATGTCGTAGTCTTTAGTGAAAATAAATAATTTTTTAATAAATAAATATTTTGAAATATATCTCGTCTTTATATAATATTAGATCTGATTTATTATAATTAAGCAAATAATTTTAAGATGCTTCGTATTTATCGTTTGAAGAAAACAAGCACTTTTATGCAAATCTTCCAAGAATATCCTCAGCAATCTTCGTCGCACTGGACGATCTTTCTCCAACTTCTGTCCTTCGAAAATGATAAAATCGAGGATAAAGTCTCATCGTGGTGAGGAAAGTGGTATAGGCTGTGTAACACGGGATTTCCTTGCGGTTTACGCCTACAGGATGCGCTTAATTCTTTCGTCCTAACGTGTCGCACTACACGCGTGTGTATTTTTACGTTAATTTATATCTTCCCTCTTGGTCTCTTAATTACGATCGCGACGTAAATCACTTTGCAGCGTTCTAAGACCGCGGATGTACAGTCGACTTTTTTATTGCTCCTTTTTATTTGCGCGGACTTGCGGCGAATAATAATAGAGAACATGCGGAATCAAATTGCGAGCAAGCAGATTACCTTTAATATCAGAATTTTCTTGCAATATTGTATGTACGCGCGCGAAGCAGCTGATACTTTTCTTAATGACTACCGTCTATCGCCGCGCGATGAAAATCTCGGAAATTAATTCTCCGGCTTGACGTTGATGCACCTTTACTTTAACCTTCGTTTCGCGCGACGACAACGACGGCGACAAGCGAGACGAATTGTAGCGAGTCAAATTAAAAAACAGCGTCATTTATAAATAGCAAAGATCAAAGTGTCACTAGTGAAGTGTGTTACGCGATTCTTATTAAATCTTATCTGTAAAATAGTTAGTTAATTAATTACACACTTGAGATACACATACAAATGAGAATTACAAACTCGCGATACGCCTATTTTTCTGTTTCGGAAATGTAAAAGCAATTAGAAAGTCAAGAAAAGCGATCAGAAAAGCGTTGATAAGATTTTTCCGTGACTTTATTAAAATTATAGAGCAGGAAGTCGACGATCGGTGTGCATGGTTTGATTGGAATTATGATTACTTTCTCTGGCGTCATTCCCTTCTCATCGATCTTTCTGATCGCGTAACAAGCCGCCGCCTCCTCCTGAGAGAAAGATGTCCTTTCGGGTCGAATCACACGTGGGAGATTGCGCGTGGGTTTCCCAGCCACGAGGCATGTCACTTGATATTACTCGGAACGAGCGATGAACCAGGACAGCGTGGCATCTTGTGTATTAGTCTCCACGTTCACTGCGGTGTATCCCAGGATTGAAAATACTTCGGCAATGTATCAAAAAATAATTCTGAGCAAAATATGTCACATAAACTCTAGACTTTTAACAAGATACGAGTGTATTTTGTATATACTTTTTATTTTCAAGATACGAATATATTTCATCGTATTGTTCCTTTCTCTGACTCAAATATTAAGAAAACAGACAATAATTCGTGTTACACGAGTTTGATTCCCCAAATTTCATTGCTCTAATGACAATCTCTATATGGTGGCGATATTGTTTTTTTTAATTGTCAATTATTAACTTTAGAATTCACTGATAAAGCATTTGCGTTATCTCCTGGGATACCTTTTGTGTTATGCTGCGTGCACGTGCATTTTAACGAGGATACACACCGCAAAGCCGACGCGAGGAGCAAATAACGATCACGTCTCGCGTGACAACGAAATGAAATTATAATCGTGGGCGTGTGCGGAGAGCGTAGGGCGATATAGAGATATAAATATGTAACAATATTTATATATTCAGAACGCTGATGTTAAATATAATAAATATTGAAGCACTCACACTTCTTCGCATATAAATATTTAGCTTCACAGGATCTTAAAATAAAAAGACTATAATATCAAAAATTCTGCTTGTACTGGTAAAGAAATCTTTTAGTAAAACTTAATGTATTATTTGCCAATAATAAATGTGATACAAAAACCTTCGACTCATTGCACACACGCGCGGAAAAATGCTCCAGATATATTTATAACACTACTTAAATTGTGCACGATGACATTTTAACGACTTTCAACGAAACGATATTTGTCGTGCAATGCTGTGATCCGTGTTGTAACATTCAATTATTCAGCGCTTGATGTGTGTGTGTGTCGCGCCTCGAGTTAATAAAATCTATTTGAAAACGAATTAATCTCACTTGCTACAACCGTCTTATTACTAAAATAAGATGATAATAATAAATTCTGCTAATCAATTGCATCTTACAAGTTGCTTTGACATACGTTCCTAATATTTTACTAATACATATAGGTAAAGTCAAATTTGATCCCATGAGGAGAATCTTATAAATGTTTTTCAATCATTTTACTGCTTTGCATATCACAATATATATCTATAATAATTTGTATACTATGTATTTATTTTTATCGCGCGCAAAGTTAAACCTGCTGTAAAAATGTACAAATAATCGTTCGAAAGCCGACACATAACTCTGTCTGTGTCATTAAATCATCTTGATTTCACTTACGATGTTAATCGTCAACGCGAAAAGTAGCGAGTAATTAATTGAATCGTAAAACACGCGATCACTCTGTTTCGCCTACGCACAAAATCATATTATGCATCTAACTTCTCCGAATAGAGTCACGCAAGGACCGCCTCTCTGATAAGATAAGATATAACCGGGACAAGATAAACGTTTCGAAATGTCGAAAACATACTAATCAAAAACGGGGAGACATTCTGGCTGTAGTTGACTAAGGGCAAGATTGCGCTCGCGTCCGATGTGTTGCCATCTAACAAAACGAATGATAACGAGTGATAACTCGATTTAATTATAAACACACGCATTTTGTGATTTCGACGAAAACTTCATATATCATTCTTGACCTATCTCATGTTTTTACGTTTGCTCAAATTATAAGACACATATACGGAATGTCTCGTATACATTTTATCTCACGGCGTATCGACGAAACCGCAGAGTTTAATCAGGTGTACAATTGATTTTTGAGTGAGTCACATAGAATCGTTTTGCTGTCAGTCCTTATGAAACGGCGCCGTCGTTTTTATCGCTTATAGATTATCGGAATTTCTTTTCACCGGCTACATGCTTCGGATGAATTTTCTATTATTACTCAACACTTAACATCTTCTTTAACGCGAGATAACGCTTGTTCCCGTTATCGCTGTTTGTTGTTCGCTGTTTTCCACTTTTTTCTTACCGCGATTTTTTTCGCGCTGTGTTGAGATATAGCGACAGATCGACAATGCCTAAAGTTTACTTATAGAGAATTTTTTACGTTATAGACTAACAACAGAAACAATAAACGCGCGTTATATTGATGATTGTTTTTAAGAAGTAATACGCTGAGAGATCTTAGGTTTTATCTAGCGATCTAGCTGAATATGTTACAAAGAGAGAAGAAAAAGAGAGACTGCAAGATATACAATATATAAATATACATTATAAAAAATATTTTTATGTCGTAAAAAATTTATACTTGACACTTCTTCTTTGACTTAGTTTTGAAATGTGTATATATTCAAATAGAAAAAAAAAAGAAATAAGCTCCAATTTATTTTAGCATTACTTCGCCATCTACTGGCGTACTCTGAACTTTTTATTGAAAGCAGTTGTAAACAACAGAAATCTGCATGATTTTATAAACGTATTAAATTTTATCTAGACACTTTTATATACATCCTAAATATACATCCTTTCATGTATAATTTTGTGTAACATTCCTATTAAATCTTTGTAAAGTTAATTGTACTTTTCAAAACAAAGTCGTCACACGTATTAAACAGACTTCATAATTAAAATCAAATGTAAATTTAGCTATCATAGAAAACAGCCTATAAATCACAAATACTCGTCAATAATTTCACTTTTTATAATCGCGTTTACGTCATAAAATATTGCTCTGCATTTTCGCGGAAAAACGTTTCGCGTTTTACTATGACCTCCATTTAGTCTCAACAGGATGCGGGATCCGTGGACTTTGTTCATCGGATATAGTGTTCACCTGCCTGTTCACCCAGGTTCCCGACAAACGGTTTACCTAACCGATAATTATGCTTTTCCAGTGGCAAAATTGCTTCCGAGAAGACGACTTGCTCTTTCCACGCGCTCGCTACCGTCGCTTCGGGGAGAAGAAACGCGCATTTACACACGATGACGATGACTGATTTCTAAAGTCACGTCATTTCTTTGAATTGTTTTTGTGTATGTTATACATCGTGATTCTCGGAATTTGGCAACGCTTCTCATCGGTGGATTCCCGTTCCTCATCAAAGACAGGTATCGTCAATGACAACCTCGATCTTCGATAAACGAAGAGGACATTGCAATACCAATTATATAGCGAAACAAAACTTTTTACTTCCTAATAAATAATTTTATAAGAGAGGTTAAAAGAGAACTCAAAGAATTTAAGAAAGAATTCACGAAAGAATTCACAAAATTTAAAGAATTCAAAATGTTAAAGAAATCTAAGAGAATTAAAAACAAGTCCAAAAAGTTGAGAGACAATATAAAACTTCAAATAATAACATTTATAGACATTCAGTATACACATCAAAATCAAAAATAAACAAATGTCATTAATAAAAACAACAAACAAGTATAAAAATACAAATTTATATGTATATACCACCACCATTTATATAAAAATAGCAAATAAAGAAAGTCATTCTACAATGTATGATTGTCTTTATTTACTATTGAAAATCAGTGCGATTATTATAAGCGAACACTACTCGTGCAATGTATAAATTGTTTCTTTCAGCTTTATTAAATATAAGTACGTATATCTTTATTAAATATAAGTACATATATCTTTATATAAATTGCATATATAATGTCTAGTCTTTAAATAAATTTAATGTTAAAAAAAGTAATAAAATCTCTTTAAACAAATAACTTGAAGTTTATTACAAATATAATTTGACTCTGGAAAATTGTAAAATTATCAATACGCATATATAATAAAAGTTAAAAAATTTTTAACTGAAAGGAACAAGATAAGAGTTGATTTTAGAACTCATATTTGTGCGGTCCCTTCGTCGTCCATCGATGTATCTTCCTCTCCAACCCTCAGTCCTCCACGGAAGTGATCCAACAGAGTCGTCCCTTTGAATCGTCCCACGTTGTCATAACACAACACTTCACTCGCGACGCGGAAGATGCGAAATATACTCAATACACACACACACACGCGAAATTTAAGTTTTAATACAGTTCAAAGTCACACTTTTCCACAAAGTCCACATTTTTCATTATTGAATTTTTCACAACTCGAATAATTGGGGAAAAAAGATAAATTTCATAACTAAAAACATTTACTATTATATGAAATTGAACATCGCGTATTTCTTTAAAATAATATGACTTGATAAAACTTAAGTAATACTTAATAAAGACTCAAATAGGATATTTTTATATCGGAACGAGTTTCGATTTATTTGCGTGGCACTGTTGCAAGCCTTCTGTTGACTCCGCAGTATATTACTGCGAAGACTTTTTCGCAGTTCAGTTTTGCGAGAATTATTTTGCCTTATGTTTAAACTATCAGCTCTACACGCGCTTCGCACTGATTTGAAAACCATTACCACAACCCTAAAATGTACTCACCAAAAAAATGTGACACCAAACGCTGTTCACCTGCTGCATATATCACTCTGTAACAAGAAGAAAATTTTCTTTTTATTGAATGTAAGATAAGTTTTTATTTACAAATCAAAATATATATAGTTTTAATAGATGAGTAAACAGTTCGAAAGTTTCTGTAAAAAAATATATTTGACAGTTATAAATTATAAATAAAAATAATGTGAAAACAACATACCTTTGTGCTAGCAATCTATTGTCTGAATAAGCTTCTCTGGTCATCACAAAACGAACATCTCTCCTCTCCGTAACCAATGCATCCTAAACACCAAAAAGCAAAAGAAAATTAATAGAATTAACTATGAAAAAGAGATTATTACATCTTTAAATAAGTTAAACTTATGTAAAGTTTTCAACAAAATGTATTGTGTATTGTTTTAAACTTGTAAATACAACACTGACCTTTAGACTGTCTAGAGATTGCCCGAACCGGCTCCTCCGGTGCCGCAAACTCCTTTCCGATGCGTGAACAATCCGTCAGCATCTGAAACAAAAAAATGGCAGGAGAAAATTAATTATTTATGTTATTTAATATTATTTTATATTAATAGATAGTAATTTAAGGAAATGTATCTACTTGATTGCACTCCTGCTCCGTAGATCACTCAATTCGCTCGTCGAATGCGGTCGCGAATCGGATTGATCGTATTGCTCGCCGATTATCATTCGCGATACGAATTATCAATGCGTACACTTTGCGACACACACGAACTACTAATATTCGCGCGCGAGATAATAACAAACGCGAGAAATGACGAAACAATTCGAACGTACTTCTCCGTGTTGCGCGTCAGCCATTTTGTGTTTCGCGTAAACGCGAACGCCGAAACACTTTCACCGTAAACTCGTCTGTATTGTTTTCGGTGCGTATGCGATACTAATTATGTATTATTTCGAACGCCCGACACCTTGTGACACATACATATTACTCGTATTTACGTGCGAGACGACAACACTTGCAAGAAATATCTGATTTTAACGAGAACGTTCCGTTTCGCGTCGCGCGTCCACTACCGTCTGCCCGAACGAATGTATCGAAGCGCGCGATATTGCGATTCTCGAAGTATCGAATCGATGCCCGCGGCACGTCGCTAATGTCACTATTCACACACCTATAGAAACGCGAAACAAATGGTAGATTTGTAAAAGATGTAATAATAGTAAAATAGTAGCAAGCATATAATGATTTTACGAGGAGATGTACTTACTTGATTACTTCATCTGTAATATTGCTCGGCAAGTCAGGAAATTCGCTGCTTACTGAAAGTCTTATCTTGTCACAGTCACATCTCAATCACTCATAAGCGCACTCATAAACACATACAGCTGCAATAACACGCGAAATTTAGTTCCTCGCGCGCGGAAAGCGCAAACAGCCGCGCAAACAATTGCACTATGAAGCTCGTCAATTATCGTTACAAGCGATTGCGCGACACTAATTATGTATTACTGCAAACGTCCGACACTTTACGATACGCATATACGATCGATATTTGCTCGCGAGACGATGATAATCACGAAAAATACGGAAACAAGTCGGACGTGTACTTTCATTCACTGTCGCTCGTCCGCCATGACTGCCGCATTTCGAGAATCGAAGTATCGAATCGACATAGCATGGAACAGGACCAAATCAATCGGTAAGATAGGATTTTTATTCACTGGGTTGGTTCGCGTACTTGATATGCACAAAAGGTGGATATTGCGGCGCTCGAGAGAACATGTAAAGTCTATATATGTCTTTTTCCGGTTGCTTTTATGTGCAGACATGCGCAGATCGGCGTTTGAAAGGCGTAGCGTTCTGTTCCGGTTTGTGAGAGCCATTTCGACGCTGGACTTCTAATACTTATGACTGTTTAAACCTAACGATTGACCAGTGAAAGAATCTTCGAAAAAGAAAATTATTTCGTAGACAGCGAAAGTTTGTTCCGAATCAGGTTTTCACCATGACTGCAATACCCGGGACTGTAGCTTTCGACGAGTATGGTCGGCCTTTTATCATCATCAGAAATCAGGAGAAGCAGCAACGCCTCACCGGTCAGGACGCAATCAAAGTAAGCACGTTGAAAGATCTCGATTTGTATCGTCTATTGTGTCTTGGATAAGAATATCTAACGTTTTTCTGACGGATGCTATTTGTCTCGTATGTATCTTGGATGATTTGCGGTTCTTATATGATGGGCCACGTGAGATTGATAATGGCGACGTTTCAAGCTTCGCGACGAGTGTAATAGTTTAGGTTAAATTATATAGAAGAAAGATCTTCTCTCAGACTTGTGCGTGGGCGGAATTTTTAGAGCTCCTACACGAAAATCACAAAAAAAACCAAGATTTTTCTGTCAATAAAAAAAATTGTTTTGTCAAGAAAAAGAAACCAGTACTACCACAGAAAGAATTTCTTATTTCTCGAAATTTCTCGACTTTTGACTCAAATATTTAAATACAGTCATACTTTGTGTGATTGTCATTTTTCCTTAGAAATATCTTTAAAGAATTTGCTATTCTTTTTTGTGGCCATATAAGGCAATAGTTCAGTAAAATTATAAGAGATAGCTCAATAAAATTATAATATTTTTTTTTAAGTTAAAATGTTTTCTGTATAAGAGAAATATTCTTGCAGTCACATATTTTGGCAGCAAGACATGTGGCCAACATCCTTAGAACATCTTTGGGACCAAAAGGATTGGATAAGTTAATGGTTAGCTCTGATGGAGATGTTACTGTAACTAATGATGGTGCTACGATCTTGAAGAATATGGATGTGGACCATGAAATTGCTAAGCTGATGGTCCAGTTGTCAAAATCTCAGGATGATGAAATTGGCGATGGTACTACTGGAGTAGTTGTGTTAGCTGGTGCACTTTTAGAACAAGCTGAACAGTTGTTAGACAAAGGAATTCATCCAATCAGAATAGCTGATGGTTTTGAGCTAGCAGCCAAGTGTGCTACAGAACATCTAAAAACAATAACAGATGACTTTGTTGGAACTCCAGAAAATTTGGAGCCTTACATCGATATTGCTATGACTTCACTTGGCTCAAAAATGTAACAAGGCAGTTTTATCGCTTTTATAAGTATTATTGACGATTTTATTTTATTTATATACATTCAATTTATTTCACAGCATTAACAAGCATCACAGACAAATGGCAGAAATTGCCGTGAAGGCAGTACTTGCAGTTATGGATTTTGAAACTCGTGATGTTAATTTTGAACTAATCAAAATAGAAGGAAAAGTCGGTGGTCGATTGGAAGATACTGTTTTGGTGCATGGAGTTGTAATCGATAAAAATTTTAGCCATCCCCAAATGCCGAAGGTCAAATTAACAAATTACTTCAAACTAAATTTTTACTTTACAAACTAAATTAATATCTAAGTTTAATTAATATTATGTTTAATATTGCACACAACAGAGGTTAGAGAACGCTAAACTGGCCATTCTTACATGTCCGTTTGAGCCACCAAAACCCAAAACAAAATATAAGTTGGACGTTACGTCAGTCGATGACTACAAAGCTTTACGAGACTATGAACGCGAAAAGTTTACGGAAATGGTGAAACTTGTCAAAGATGCAGGTACAACTTTGGCTATTTGTCAATGGGGATTCGATGACGAAGCCAACCATCTTCTGTTGCAAAACAATTTGCCTGCAGTGAGATGGGTTGGTGGCCCAGAAATCGAAGTGAGTGTTGTCTTCATAAATCTAGTTTGATTTTGAATTTTATTTTAATTTATGTTATTATACATTTGTTACTTTTTTCCAATGATGACAAAAAGCGCTTTGAGGAGGTGCGGGAATTCGGAGAACTAGTTTTTCAATTTTGTCTGTACTAGTCTTTCCTCACAAGTTAATGTTGTGTTAACTTTTGAAGAAAATAAGGGTACTTTCAAAAGTGTCTAATCAGTGATCTGATTCCCGCTGTGGCTCTAATGATCTAAAGATTATGAGATCTGAGGAATTTATGATCGTTTTCCTTATTATTATTTTTAGCATTTCATTGTACGATACGCATGAAGGAGTTTAATTTCTTTTTCAGCTAATCGCTATTGCGACTGGTGGACGTATTGTACCTCGTTTCGAAGAATTGACGCCAGAGAAGCTTGGTCATGCTGGTGTCGTCAGAGAACTAGCATTTGGTACAACGAAAGATCGAATGTTGGTTATCGAAGATTGCAAAAACTCCCGTGCCGTGACGATCTTCATCCGTGGTGGCAATAAAATGGTATGCAGAAAACATTAATAAAACTTATTTCTATGCAAGGGGAATTTCAGTTGTACTTGTCATTGTACATAATTGATCAGACACCTTGCAATAGTAACGCATCGCACTTGTGAGATCTGTTGAATTTTTCTTGTTGATTTCAATTTTTTGTGTGATGCAACATTTACTTGCGTTATTTAAATATATACTTATAGAAACAATTTACGGTTTATAATGAAATGTGCACGTATACTGTTTGCAGATCATCGAAGAGGCAAAGCGGTCGATACACGACGCATTGTGTACCGTGCGAAATGTTGTCAAAGACAAGAAGATTTTGTACGGTGGAGGCGCGGCAGAAATCTCTTGTGCGCTGGCGTGCGCGGCACAAGCCGATAAAATCAGCACCTTAGAACAGTATGCCTTCCGTGCCTTTGCCGAAGCCTTGGAAAGCGTCCCTATGGCACTCGCGGAGAATTCCGGTCTTTCTCCGGTCGATACCATAGCAGAAATCAAGGCGCGTCAATTAGCCGAAAAGAATCCCGCTCTTGGTATCGATTGCTTAAATCGAGGCACTGCCAGTACGTATCAGTTATGTATACATAGTTTTGTAAATTATCTTGCACATTAATATGAAGATTCATTACAAAAATTTTGTTGCAGATATGAAGAAACAGAACGTTATTGAAACGCTGACGAGTAAGACGCAACAAATTTTGTTGGCTACGCAGCTAGTCAAGATGATTCTGAAAATTGATGATATACGGTCACCTGGTAACTTTGGTGATGCTTAAAAAAACCTAACTTATCCTCGTCTATATTGTTATATTAAATTTTAGTTAATATTTAATTGGTACTCATTCATTGCTTTTTATTGCGTTTGCATTTGTAATAAATAACATTCTAATGTTCTTATTTGGGCTACGTTATTTACTGTCTGAAGATCTATAGTGACATTGATTAATTTATGTCGCTACTTACACAACCATCCGTATATAATTTCATACAGAGATATAGTTTTGCGCTTTGGCATGGCACTGGCTTTTCTTGTTTCCGAATTTGTTCATTCTTAAAAAGATTTTACAGGAAGCACTTACCATCCTTCATATGGTTTTTAGATGAACGTAAGAAAGACTTTAGCAAGGATTTCTACGTTCGTCGCGCCTTTCCAGCTTTTTTTTTTTTTTTGTTTTTGGTTTTGTTCTTGTAAGCATCCTCATGTTTAAAGTTTTTGTTGTATTTTTCTGTCATTTTAAATAAATAAATTAGGAAATAAGAATAATGAAACCATGTGCCAGTGTTTCAAATCGCAAAAAAGCGTCGACTCCGATTTAAAATCTTTTTATACAATAAAAATATTGTGATATTACTAACATATATTACTTTTTATCTTTGTACCAGAGTGATGATATGAAGTAATGTTTAATTGACATATGATTTCTCAAATATTTGTTTTTTTCTTTTTCGCATACTTCTGTTCTTCTTTTACATTTTTATAGCTTTATAAAGTGCACTTATATTATTGCAATGATTATTATATAGTCTTTAATGAAGAGATGAGGAAATGATGATGAAAGACTGCTTCTCTCGCGTAAAAACCATTAGAAATGGGGATAAGAACTGTCATCAACAGCTTTTATTTTTTCACTGTAGGAACAAATAAATATGTCACATCGAGTCAAGGTATAATTGTGTGTAAATATATTCTATATGTAACAGTTTTCGGGGAAGGAGAAGGATTCTTTCTTTTTCTCTTACTCTCTCTTCAGACACCGTTCTGTGGAATGTGTTTGTAATGCGCAAAATTAATGGCAAACCGAAATGAAAAAATTATATATATCGTTACGATCTACTCGTAAAATGGCACAAAAAATACACATAATCGCATATACACGTACATATATAAATTAGAATGTAACAATACTATATGCTCTTGATTTCCCTTTCGGTTGCATTCATTTTGTATTTTGTATTTTTTATTTTTTTTCGTTCTCTTCTGTCGGCCCGTAATATTGGACCCACTATTTATAGACACAAATCTTCTTCCGCATATCACAAAATATACATTCTATTCGAAACGTAACGTATATCTCTTATCTCACCGCGCGATTTCTTTTTTACACATTAATTACATCTTCAACAACTTTTCAACATTATTCACATACGTACGAAGTTCTTACACAAGGAGAATCTATTGTATTCCATTATTAGCGCGAAAATAATTCAAAATTTCTTCTTGCAATATTGTTTTTTGAGATAGCATATTGTACATCTCGTGCAATAAAAAAATAAAAAATGGATTATGTGGAGAAATATCGATTTTCTTTCTTCGAAGAATCCATTCAAAATAAACACAAATCACTCTAAATAATGGAATAATTCTTTCGAATAATGATTTCCCGTTTGTTTCTTTCTCAATATTTGCTTAATTGATTAATAAAATATTGTAAAAAGAAAAACGTGAGATCCTTGTAGGAACTTTGTACATGCCTCCCTTACATTTCAACAACATACAACTCTATACAGTAACAATAATGAAATATATCGTTCTCTTTTTCACTTACCGAGACTCGATTATCTATCTACGTAACAGAATTGACTTGGAATGCGAGCGCGACGACGGAATGACGACGTATCGTAAAATCTACAAATTACCCGAGTAAAAAAGAAACATATAAAACGTGATACCGATGGAGGAGCCGTCCTCGATATGCCTACGCCTAAAGTAGCCGAATTATACACATATCGCTACGGCTAACTTTCGTACGAACAAATAGGACTAAGCGACTTTCGGTTATTCGCGAATATAACGTTTCTCAACTAAAGGCGGATATAGTAGAACGGGAATCTTTACCGGGGTCATGCGTGTGTGCTTGCATTACACTTTCTTGAGCATGGGTAAATGAAGCACCTCAGGTACCTCGATGTCTTCTAGTCGAATGTCCGACGGATTGAATGGGAATCTTACGGGATAAGAATACTTTACATCCATTAACAGCTGAAAATAAGAAAACATTCAAATTGTTCAATATGTGTTTTACGTATTTTGTTTTTCTTAGAATTTCTTTCAATAATTGGCACAAAAATTTATTTCGATTCGTAAAGAACACTTACCTGTTCGTTGTTCTCGCCGCGTTCCTTCAATTTCTCTTGTACTTTCTTAATAAACGATACAGGAACTCGGCTCTCGTAATCATCGGCGGGTGTGTACAGATTCAAGATTTTCACTATTTGATTGGCCGTTAACTTGTTGCACATCTCGCAAACGGAATTAACATCCTCGTCTGTTTTACGCGCTTGCAAAAGCTGCGACGCTTGTATGATGGGCTGGAGTGCTTCTGACGCGGTTTCCAGTCGCCTGTCTCTACCCCATTGCTCTAAATGACTCATATTATACCTTGAAAACAAACAGAGAGTAGATCATTTTTTTGAAAAATGCATACAAAAATTTCACGTAATTAAAAGTAAGGTTTATCAATTTAAGCCTCGATTTCTTCGATCTTACCTTATTTGCATACCCTTTGTCCATCTGCAAAGCTCGTTCCTCAGCAATAAGTTATTCAGAGCACTAGCGCACATGAAGTAAAATAGTTGTTTGAACAGTTGCATCACGACTTCGGGATCCACGCCGTGATATTGCAAGGTCTTATGAACTAATGTCAGCTCGTCGAGAAGTTTGTCCAGTTTCTGTTGCGTGGAATCAGGTTCGCCGCCTACAGAAGACGACCTGGGTCGTCCAGCCTTATCAATCGGAACTGGTATTGCTTCGTGTTCCAGCAAGGCCGGCACTGTGAGCGCCTGAATTCTCTCTTTGAGATTCGTCACGAGATTGTTGAAGATCCAGAGCGCCATGTTGCTCAGCACGACGCGGTACTCGCCCAGATCGAAGTTTCTCAGACATTGCTCGTTCTGTCTAGGCGTGTTCTCGATCTGGAACGGCTTGTCACCGGAATATTGCTTCAAATTATGCAACAATCGCAAGGTGTTGCTGAGCCAGAGTACTCTATAGTCGAAGTCGTCGCGCTTCTTCAGCACGCGTTTAACTGCGCTCAGATAGTCGGTCAACAACAACCGCACTTTGTCGTCGTCGTTGATGCAGTCGGTGTGTCTGATGCACATGAAGAGAATGTAAGCAGGCAAGCCCGGCAACAGCGTCACGGCGATTCGGGGTTTCAGTTCTAAAAAGAATTATAAATACAAATTGTTAATTACAGATTTTTTTTTCTTATTAAATTCTTACATAGTAAGGAAAATGTTATCGAAACTTACCAATAACTAAGTGACGGATAATCACACTGATATCCTCTTTTCTGAATTCAAACATTCCTTCGTAATCCCTTTCTTTCTTACGAATAGCAGGCATGTTACTGTCTTCTCCGTGAGTACTGGACACGACGGTGTTTCCATTCGCGTGTTCCACCGTGTTAGGCACTGCAAATTATGGTATTAAGAATTAAATGCGATGTCTTCGTAAGTTTTGGAAAACGTCTCGAATTGTGCCATGTGTTTGACACAACAAGCGATGGTGAGTTATGGTCTTTGGTGGTTACTGAACAACTATCCGAGAAATCTGTCTAATATTTTCTAGCTTATTAATATTTATTTTTTTTACTCTCTTGAATAATCATAAAAAATTAATTATCTAAATAAAAGTTTAAAAGCTCAGCTTATATTGCACTAGAATAACAAAAAACTTAGATGAGCAAATTGTAAAGTGTTATCGATTATTATTTATTAAATTTGACCTCATAAATATTCAAATTGTCATTATTTATGATAAAACGCGATAATAATCTATTAACGGAACTTTTCGAATCTACAAGATCTTCTTTAATAGTTTACAGTCAAATCTAATCGATGTAAATCAACAAAGTCAAAAACTAGAGGTTGTTTTTGTAAAATTAAAAATACGTTTCGAATCGAATCAACAGTTATGTAACTATATATTACATATATATTTTTATAAGTTTTAGTTTTATTGAGAAAACTTGTTTCTTTGAATGCAAACTTTTCGGATAGTTTAACAAGAGAGATGCGATGATTGATGATGCGCCTGTCATGACCACACACTCACCGGCGCTTCTTAACACATACGGACGCTCCTCTCCTTCGACTTTGAAAGCGTTGCGGGATAAAGCAATTTATAATACGTGGCGTGAGTGATTTTACTTACACAGCACGTAATCAATAATTTTTTTCTTATTTTTTTCAATAAGACACAGGTATTATTATACTTACAGCCGGCATCTCTCAGTCGTTTCGCCAGAATTCTGCATTGCTTTTTGTAGCGTCTGCATTCTTCCGCTATTTTATCGTATCTCTCTTGTAGATCCTTAAATATATAAAATATAGTAGATATAAATCTCTTGTTAAAAACACACACTCAGCGATGTAATCGATATTAAAAATGTACACATCACCTACCAAATTTTCAGACGTTAGTCTGGCGACTTCGTGCTGCATGTAAAGTTCCGTTTGCGTCTGCGGTGATTTGCTCAAGTTGATAGAGAGTAGCTTCTGCTGTTTCTCTATTTCTTCTTGCAACCTGTCTATCTCGTTTCGCCATTCGTCTCTCTGCGATCGCCAACTCTTCTCTTTCGCCTGCAGCTCGTCTTCCAGTTGTCTTCAAAATGGAAAATATCCAGATGTTTTTAATTTTTGATAAATATTGCAAACAAATTTCTTGAATTGTTCAATCTCAAATAAATCGATTAAGTATGATAAGCATGACGTCATGCCTGTTACTAATACCGTTATGAAATGAACACCAGAGTTCGAGAGATAATGACCAGAGCAAACAAATATTGTCGGAAAGTTGCGAAAAATTTAGCATGATCTCGTAATAGCGCTGGTAATAAAAAATTTCGCTAATATCAATGAATATAATTAAGAAACACTCGATGCTTCAAGACGTTCATGATAAATTGTGACAAATTAAAGAATTTCTTTGTTTGATTGAACAGTTCAACGAACGAGCTTAAACGAATTGCACGTGAATCTGCTCAACTCACTCTCCTCTCGATGCCTTTCGGTTTGTCTTAAGTTTACTGAAAATCGAAGTGCATGCACAAACGACAAAAGACTGTTGTTAGACACACGATACTTTAAATTTGGTAGTCAACAGGATCTCGTTGAAAGCGTTTTATCTCACGTTTACCTGTTAATCTTCTTCTGCGCTTCGAAGGCGAGTACCAATTCGCCGTCTTCGTTTATAATGTCCACGTCGCGACCGTAATTGGCGCCTAAGCTCTTCATTCTACGTGTATGATCGGCCAAGACGCTGTGCAACTGAATACACTCTTCTCTTCTCCTTTCCAGTTCCTCTTGCAGCGCCTCGAATTGCACTACAATATCAGAGTATATGTATTATTAAATTACAACTTCTTATTTGTGTATTATTATGTTACACCAAGCTTATTAGCTCGCATACAAAAAAAATAAAAGTGTTCCATCGTGTGAAGCGTACAAGAGCAAGAAAACTACTTAAATATATAATATTTCAACAAATTATAGCTTAGGTTTGTGTTGACACATGAAACTTACTGTTTACACGTGCTTGAAGCACGTCTTTAGCGGTTACAGAAAAAGTGGGGGATGGATTATCGACGATAATATTGACGATAAGCAGTGTAGCAAACCGACATGAGATTAGACGATGAAATAAAACGAAAGAAATTACAGTTTCATAAATGCTGACACGGTAAGTTAATGCTAAAGCTGATATTTAACATCAAAGAGACAGCAGATAAAAACAGAAGATAGTAGTAGGATAAAAAGTAGAAAGCAGGTTATAGATAGAGCGTTTATCTATGTTATGTTTTCCAAACTTCATTACAAAAATAAGATTAACATATGTGTAATACTTTTTAATAGGTGTAATGCAAAAGAAAATTAATGAAAGATAATAATAAATTACTCATGAGATTTTGTTGCGCGGACGACGGGCTGGACGACGATACGGTCTTCCTCAGAGAGTTCAAGTTTTTCTTAAGTTGTGCATTTTCCATTTCCAGTTCCTGAAGCTGCAAACCATTTGTTTTGCTTCGTCATTAATCCAGTGGTGATAACGATAAGATAACCAGAGATACGCAAAATAAAATCTATGTATTATAGAATAATCCTAATAATAAGTTCGCACGCAAAGTGGAAATAGCGAAAAGTAACAAAAGTTAATCAATATAAAACAAACGACGGTAAACACAAAAAACCTTCCATTAAAAAATATATTTTTAAAGAACTATTATTTAATGCAGTTTTATACGTATATACCCTAAACGAATCCTGTGTTCTGGTAGATTCCTCGTTACTATCGCGTTCCATGTCCTCGACCATCCTGATCAGTCTGCCTTTCTCTTTCTCGACGTCCTTCAGCTTTTGTTGCAGTTTTAGAACGAGGCCGATGTCTACAGGTGCATGCGCAGGTCCGTTCAGTTCCGATGGTGACTTGTTGGATTGAACTTCGCCGTCCGGTGGACTATCCGATCGTTGTTGATTCCAATCGATAGTTTCCACTCGCGAATAAGGTGTCGACGAAGATGCTGTGGATCTTACGGAACCATAGCCAAAATCCTAGAAAAAGAAAGAAATTAGAAAAACGATTAAAAAAGAAGTAAAATTTCACGATTAATTTTTGTGTTGTTTAATTAAAACTTTGAAATGTTTTTGAACTATCTTATTGGATGTTGACTTACAATGTTCTGATCGTCCTGCGGAAGATCTGTGGACGTAACATGATCGTTGTTGCTAGAAGCGTTACTCAACGAGCGCGAGTGTCCAAGCAATCCTTGTGCCGCCAGCTTTTGTTCCAGTATTTCCGCATGTTGTTCCAGATCGTGATACTCCTTGAGCAGTCGTTGATATGCTCCACGATCCTGATCCTGTTCCATTCGGAGCAGATCTTTCTCCTGCTCAATTCGGTACTTCAGATTCTCTTCGGCACCACGTTGGTTGCTCTTCATTTTCTCGGTCGCTATCAAGAGTTCCTTTCGTAATCTCTCGTTTTCTTCTCGCAGCAGTTTGTTTTCCTGGTCCTTCTTTAGAGCGATTTTCTCTTTGTCGTGTAATATATCCATTTTCTCGTCAATCTCCTTTTGCAGAGACTCCTGCATTGTTTTCAACTTCTTCTCTTTCTCCAGCACCACTCCGTTCAATTTCTTATTCTCAACGTCAACGGACTTCAAAACGTCCAGTTTGCACTTCAAGTCCACTATTTCATTCTGTACATTCTTCAGGTGTTGATTTTCCTTTGTCTGAAAAAATCAAGGTTACGATGCTTGTGAGATACAATGTTCTTCTTATGTGTTATTGAAAAAAATAACAAATTTTTGATTACTCACTAGTTCGTCTATCTTCTGTTGGAGTGTGATGATCTTCATTTCCAATCCCTTATTAAGCGATTTGACGTGCTCCACGCTTCTGGCTTCAGCTTTCAATTGTCTGAAGACTTTCTTTGCTTGATGCTTTCTTATGCACGACTGCACCATGATTATGTCCCTGAGCTTCTTCTTGCACGCCATTCTCACGAGATATCCTCGAGCAAACCTCTGGATTGTCGTTGCAGCGGCGTTGTCTTTCATCACCTTGAACCTAATGCGCGCCATAAGACCTCTGCCATGTGTCTGTAGGCTGAGAATCGTGCGTTTCACTTGCAAATACCATCGCCTCTGCAGCCAACCCTTCACCCGCGCCTGTATCTTCACCGCAGCTCTTTCTCTCCTCACAGCTTCCGCTTTTTGCCGAGCAATGTGACCCCGACCGTATCTCTGGAGAAGAAGAATCGACTTGCGGATCTTTCTGTACCGATTATGATAGATGAAACCACGAACAGTCTTTTGAATCATTATGCAGGCGTCTCGCTGTCTGTCCGCGCGCAGTTTTTCCAAATATGCCACTTGACCGGCCCTGAAGAGCACTTTGGTCTTACCAAACTTGAACTTGTCTTCGTCTTTGATGTATCTGGCCAGAATGCGCCTGCAGGTCTCTTTCAGATCATCTCGCCGTATCTCTTTGAATCTGCAAAGGCAGCGGTACCTCTGGAAGAAGTCGCCGTACGTTCGCTGGCTCGGGAAGCCGGCGGCGGAAATTCTGATGGTCTCCAAAACGCCACAGGCGCGCAGTTGTTGCACCGCTCGCACTGGATTGTATTCGAAGGCCTCTTTCGAGTCGTTCGGCTTGATGCAACGCACGTAGTGCGGTGTCGTTGCATTCAGCGTCGCCATCAACATGTTGAGCGAATCACGGAATTGCGAGCCGACCGTCTTTTTGTTCTGTTTGTTGTTGGACGCATTGGACGGCACGCTCTTCTGTGTCGACACTCTCACTCGAGTGTGTGGCACTGCCAGCTTCGGGTCTTCGTCACTAAACAGCTTCTTCAAAAGCTTGTTCCCGCTGTTTCTTAACACGTCTACTTGTTCCTCGATTACGGTGTCGCGGTTCTTCTCGAGAAAGCCGATGGTTTCGTATTGCACGAGATCGGCAAAGTGGTGAATGAGAAAAGCAGAAGTGCCAAACCTCGGTTTTTCGAAATGTTTTGACTTGATGCACTTGGTGTACAATTTTTCTGCCCAGGAGGCGTCCGAGCCTTTCGGCATCCGACATTCCTCATCCAATAGATCCAAAATGCCGAGTTTTGTCTCGATCAGATCAATGCACGGTTGATTGTCATAGAAATCGATAAAGGTCCACTCGATGTCCTCCTTCAAGTACTCTTCCTGCTCCAGCTTGAAGACGTGCTGGTTGAACTGCTGCTGGAGCTTCTCGTTTGCGTAGTTGATGCAGAATTGCTCGAACGAGTTTATCTCGAACGTTTCGAAACCATAGATGTCCAAAACGCCGATAAAATACTGCGCTTTACTGGGTGACTGTAGTGAACTGTTGATACCGGCCACGATCCAATTGAAGAGCTCGGCGTAGATGTGCTTGGCCAGAGCATCTCGCGCACCGATTGCCTGCTCCACGTTCATCGGTTTCAAAAACACTTCTCGCATCGACACGATTTTCCGATGACACAGCCATTTGCGCATCGAGTTCACATCGACACCCAACAACTCGGAGATGATCAGTAGATGACGGTCAGACGGCGAGATATAGCTGGATTCAGTGTCCACCTCGTTGTCCTTCGCGTCCTTGATCTCGCAGCTTATCTGCACGTTACCCAGATGCAATATCGCCGCCAATATACGCAGCATATCGTCCAGCTGCTTGGGCGTAAAGCCGAGCATCATCAGTGCATTGATCGTCTCGTCGAAGGACGCGAAATCATCAACGCCGTCGATCGTGGGATTGTTACCCTGATTGAGATAGTAGAACTTGTCCTGATGAGTTAAGTGAAGGTGCGGAAGCCGTCGCTCAGCCGCCGAGCACATTTGATAGAATATGTGATAATTCCGCTCCTCGTTCGCCTGGAATACCACCCGCGACTTTTCCAGCAGATACGTTCTCATGCTAGCGCCGATGATGTGAAAGTTTTTGTTGAACTGGATCTGGATGAACTTGCCGAATCGGGAAGAATTATCATTCCTGGTGGTCTTCGCGTTGCCGATTGCTTCCATAATGGGCGAAGAGGCCAAAACCTTTTTTTCGACCTGCGTCTCCGTCGCCGATCCGCCAACGGTCGCGAAGTACCGCATGGTATATTTCGCGGAGACCGTTTTACCGGCTCCCGATTCGCCCGAGACGATAATCGATTGGTCATGGTTCTCTCTAAATATTTAAAAATAATAAATAAAAAACTGTTTTATTTAAAAAAATACATATATACATTAAAAACTTATCGTTAGATAGTAGACACATATAGATAGCATAAATTACAGATAAATACTGATGGCAATTAGTCACCTCTCCAATTTTGTGTACGCTTCCTCAGCCACGGCGAATATATGGGGTTCCAAGTCGCCCATCGCCTGACCCCTGTAGGCCCATATCGTGTCATTGCCGTAGATAGGCAATTCGTTGTACGGATTGAAGGCTACCAGAACGATGCCGCAGTAAGTGTAGATAGAGTGCCGTTGAAAACGAACCTGGAGATTGTACAGAACAGCGGGCTCGTGAAGAAACGACAATGACGTGAGATTATTTTCTCCTATCAGAATATCGGGATTGCGGAGCGGCGGTAAATCCGCATCCGTCTTGATCTCCAACGTCTTTATTTGATTCGATTCCTTCGTCTTCACTTTCAGCGTCGGCTGTTTCTGCTTGTAGTTCTCCAGCAGCACGGCGCCTTCCCACACCTTCTCCGAATGCGGCACCCATACTCGACTACCCTACAATCGATCGGCGTAATTTTTGTGTTAGCAAAGTTTCGTCGGTTTTATCAAAGTTTATTATAAAATTGCGACGCATCCCCGTTTAACGCGCTTCAACAATTTATATACGTATAAAATTAAAAAGCCAATAAAAAAGTATTTACAATAATGAGTATGCCTTTTTAATTGTACACAAGAGTACATAAATTTGAATTAAAGGTTGCAAATAGCAGATGTACAATATCTATACGAAACAACATACATTCTATACAAACTCTCTCTCTATTAGATGTTAGACGTCACGTGAAGTTATAAGAATTATTAGATGTCTAATGGACGTTATGTCTGTGTGGTGTGTTACAGATATTTATTTAGGATGAGATCATAATATGTAGTTAATATAGCTACACTCGTTTATATTCGCGCTACGTCATCATCGAGGTGATTAATTGGTTACCGAGTAGCTTTTCAAGTATCACAAAGTCGACCCGCTTTTACCTTTTGGAGTGATACACGAGGTCGCCAATGAGAATGTATCGATTCGATCGACGAATGCTCCAATTCGCCTTTGTGCGTTCAATGTTATTATATTATATGCCGTACATAGCAGATGCACACTATTTGACCGTAAAACTTACCGTATTCAACACAATTAGTATAATGTCTATTAATAATGTACGCGACTAACAAGAAGATGACATGTCGTACAAGTCGATGACTTCTTTCATTATTTGCGAAAACTTAATTTACTGTGCGTATACTATCATCGCAAATAAAAATATCACATTTCCAATCAGACAATACTGATCAGAAAATTTAATATAAAAATATAAAAGTAAATAAAGATTGACTCTAAATTTCGCTAAAAGCATGAGCAAAAAAATTATATCGTGTAGATTTTATGATGTCACATACTAGGCTGATCAGAGACAGTTTTTATTCTGTGCTTGACATTTTCTACAAAGCGTGAGCGACTTTTATAAGCGGATAACGGTACCTTCGCCAAATAACTCAAGCCTTACCACCATTCGTTACAAGAATCTCTAAGAAACCACGTGTTGTTAAAGCGAAAGCGTTATGAGGACCGCCCGATATATTGTACTGCAAGTGTTGTACTATCGTGGAGAATGTCAACCAACGGTAAAATGATTTTTCAGTCAAAGCCACGGCTTCTGTTTCGCTGACCTACATTTCGGATCATTCCATAAGTAACGTCGTCGATTCGCAATCGCTAATTTCACAGTCATAATATTTTTCAAACACGTCACATACAGATTCTTTTTTTTTCTTGCATAAATATTGCAAGGAAGTTCAAATAAGCGTAATCGCAGTAAATGCCCAATTTACACCTCTTATAAGTAATTGTATAAAGTGATGAGCGAAATGATTGACGAAGCTTAGAAATTAGCAACAATTCATGCTTGCTTTTAAACGTTAACGAACTTATTCCCTTGTTAATTACATTATTATGGCGATAGTCACACGTTGTGTCGATCGCATCTCTCTTATAAGACCGTGCGAAAATCTTTCGGAAGAGATGAAAGAGTGCCGGTTTCCCTTCTTCATTAAATTGCGAGCTCGTATATAATTCTATTAACTGCTTTAATGATTAGGCGAGCCAATTTAACCACGTTTAGAAAGGCGACGAAATATGGCGACCCTGAACTTCGGTTCCCACAACGTGGACCGTGCACGTGTGTCGCTAATTACGCAAGATACCGTTTCACCAGGTGAAATAGAAAAAACATGAACAGGTAAGGCGTAATTGTCGCGAACTCTCTCTCTCCCTCTCTTGCGCGCGCGCGTACGCGATTATAATTAATTGAATCTCTTATTCATGTCTCTTTATGTGTTACTATTGTTATTCCGCATACTTACAATTTCACGCAATGCGTCCTTGCAAAATATATCCACAAGTGCAACGCAACACCTCGAGTATTGACAACATGGTAACATATCACATATTTGCGCACGGAAGTGCTTATTCCACCAGACCTGAAGCATCCAATGACATTGGAGTACAATGT
This sequence comes from Pseudomyrmex cubaensis, assembly GCA_014825685.1. NCBI lineage: Eukaryota > Metazoa > Arthropoda > Insecta > Hymenoptera > Formicidae > Pseudomyrmex > Pseudomyrmex cubaensis. The sequence goes on along the minus strand of QVOA01006696.1, from coordinate 265,865 downwards.
CATTTTTATTGAGCGATCATAAATCAACATCGCCAAGTTGGGATATTTCATGTTTCGAACTGATATGTTTCTCATTTGAGTCACGCAGATAAATGAGATACGAAGATAAATCAGTGATTAATCTTTGAAATCTAAAGATAACAATACATTTTTTTTGTGTAAGTATAATTACTCTTAAAACATTTTGTCTGATTTGTAGATTAAAAGATTTGTAGATTAAAAGTGCGTGAATCATAAAAGACACGTAGAGAAACGTGTACACAAAGATCCGTATGTAAATGTGGCAATCATGAGTATGTTAATATGTTACAAAACAACTCTTTATTCGTGGAAAAGGTTCTTGCCTCTCTCTAAACATAAGAAGCGTTGTTATAGTATGTTAGCTAATTACATAAGAGACTTTCGTTGAGGCGCTCCGGGTATAGTAGAATATACGCGAAGAAAAAGCAAGAAAGAGGTAGTTGATAAAAAAGAAAAATTAGTCGAGATGGAGAAACTGACTCCTGAGATCAAAGACAAATTGCAGCTACTACAACAATACTGTAATTTGTGTATCAATGTTTTTTTACACACAGAATTTGTAGATAGATTAAGAAAGTTCTTAATAAATATTTTTCCATCCTGTTGTTATTCTATCAGAAACATTAGTCTCACAATATTTCTGAAATTCTGATTCAGAAGTTACGCAAGTTGTAGTCGTATACAAATTACAGAGAAGAGAAATGCTGCTTAATTGCTTTCTTATTTTATCTACTTTTATTGATGTTTCTATTTAATAGGTTTTATATCTAAAAAGCGTGTTTTTCCAGATTACGCGAATCTCTGAGCTATCCAACGTTTTACGCGGATTAATGTATATCTTGGTCAGCTCTCTCGGTTTGTTGCGACATAGTAAAAAAATTGTTCCCATGCTTTCTATGTTATATATATCCGCAATGCACAGCAGCAGCAGCAGCAGCAACGGCAATTATCATCACTTGTAGGAAGAGATACAAAAACTCTCTACCGGGTTCCCACGTAGTGCTCTAATTAAAGATACGTCTGGAAAGAAGACGTAATTCGCGAAAGGTTCACGCCTTAAAAAGTTACGGCACATTTTGTGCGCACAATTACGTAATTCGTAATACAATGCAAGTGCGAGCCTCTACTGACTCGCTTTGTTGCTTTTTCGCTGCGAACTATACCTAACAACTGTGTCAACACATAACTCTTTGTGTACACAAGATTAGAACGCATTAGTGGCGTGACTAAAAATATAATGCGTATGTAAAAATTAATAAAAAAATGCATATGCAGAAAATTATAGAATTATGATTTTTTAAGAAATATTGAGAGAAAATAAGTCCGAAAAAACCAACTCTGCCTTACTTCTTTTTACATCAATCGATAGATTTTATTTTTTTTCTCTTGTAAACGAGAAAACTTTTGGCGCACGTTTTTGTCATTTCTCATATTTTCGCTGATCGATGGCGCTCTAATTTCGTGAACACGCTCGAACACGTTAGCAAACACATTTTCTTCGAAAGTTAATGCAAGTCACTTGTTATGCCGGACAACCCTCTTTTATGCTGTATCTGAGCTTCACCACTCACCTAAGGCTTCAATTGCATTTCGCACGTGACTTTTCTGCTGCTGTTGCTATCGCGCAATTATATATTTTTCATGTATATTTTTTCAACATGTATCAAAATGTTATTGATAACTATAAGACAGTAAATGATACGTACTTAAAATTATTTTATGAAAACTAATTGTTAATTAGATTATCCGCATACAACATATATTGAAAGTAAAAGACACTTTCGTATAACGAAAGAACATAAGGAAACGGCGACAGTTGCGGATTAAGAAAACAATATAACGGAAAAGAACAAGGAAAAGATAAGAACGTTAAAGAGACACTTTCTCTACGCTATTATTTATAATCACGATACTCTACGTATGACATACAAAAATAATTGCCCTTTTGCCAATATTGATTAACATATATACTTGATAAATTATTGCATGTGTGTTTTGAAAGAGAAGATTAAAAATACTACTCGACTGAAAAAAATAAAAATGACTAATGTAAATATTCTATTTTCAATGCGGATTTCTTTATCGATTATATCAGATAAATAATCCCAGGTGTTTGCGCATAGAGCACGTGGTAATAAAAAATTCTGACGTTTAGCAGTCAAAGTTCAATACGCTTACGTTTTCGTGCAATTGGAGCTTAAGTATAACAAGCGATTGGAGGGGCGTCGCAATCTTATCACTACGAGGCCGTAGTCTGGATGATTCACGCTGACATGAATTTCTTTGACGAAAAATTATGAACTACCCGTAATTAGACTACTCGTTACGCGTGTTCATAAACATCAGTAATTTAAACATGTAAGACATGTTTAGATGAAAAATAATTAGAAAGCATATGTCGGCGTGCAAGCAAGCAACTGATGCTGTAACATATTGCTGACAGATGACAGATTCGATATAAAGTTGTTTAACCTTGAGAATACATTTGAATTCAAAATAATGATTAGACGTAGAGATATTTGAATAATTTCTTGATAAGTGTGCAAAGCGTCAAAAGAACGAATTACACAAACTTACTGCGTAATACTTACTTGCAAAATACAGAAACAATCAAAACCATTTATATTTACTGTTTATCGATATGTTTGTTGATGTTCCAACGTTTACACATTTTATATTTTCGAAAATACGAAAAGTTTTCAATTAATCGAAGCGCGTTTAATATCTGCATCGGAAAATTAAAAGTGTGAAAATAATGACACAAAGTTCATAAAACTTTTAAACTCTGTTAAGATGAACGAGATAACTTTATCGAATCCATTTATCGTCATCAGCAATATACCTATAATTAGCAAAGTCGATCGCTTTGCACCACATGTATGTTGTTCAATTTTTTCATTGAAACTGTACTGTACTGTACAAAAAACAATTTGACGCACTTAAAATTACATTTTCTCGTGAACTATTATGCAGATATAATTATAAAATCATAATGTATTTAATAATAAATGCTATCTTTATTTTTTTTTATTTTTCTCTTACATCCCCGTCCACGCACGCAAAATTACACGATTTCTAATTAAGATTTAAAATACTTTCCACGCGACGCGGTTTACGTCAGAGAAGATTGCGTGTTTAATCCTGAGCCAACTGTAGTCCTGCATAAAGCGCCTGCACAAAGCGCCGCAGAAATGGTCAATATAAATTGTTGAGCTCCAGCGTACTTAACTTAATCCAACTTAAAATAACGACTTTGAAGCTTCAAATAAAATATAATACATCGTAACACATCCTTAAAAATCTTATTTCGAGTGCAGAAACGCGCTAAAAAGAGTCTTAATTCGTAATTTTTACACCTCGTTGAGATCCAATTAATTAACGCCAATGAACAAAAGCAAATCTATAACGATTGAATTTCCACAAAGGAAAGTCCGCGATCGTGAGAACGTAACTTTTCGCTTTGAGCGCGGCTGCTAGTTATGCGCGCGTTCGTAAAGTGGAATACTTTCATGGGATATCGCCGCGAGGAACATTCGTACCTCTCGCGAGAGAAGAGAAAGGGTTACAAAGGACAAGACATAACGCGTTATTTAATACGGAAGACATTTATTCGCGGAAGCGCACCTCTTACAAAACCCGCTCGATTGTTAGCAAAGTTTTCTTATCGAAAATCCGCTTTGCGGGAAATGCTAATCTCGACGGCAGAACGGATCGCGCGCGGATGCAATCGACATAAATTAGAGAGAGTTTGGTTCGCTGATCCCGAGGCACGAAGTTCTTTCTGTACGACGCGCGGTGTAATCAATACACCGAGGAGAACGGGTTAAGAGAAAGGGTTGCCGCGTTGCATTCGCGCGATGAGAGTTCATGTTTCGAGATTGGACAAACAATAACGCGAATATCTAATAAACTACTATTATCCTTATAAAAAAAATAATTGGACGAGAACATAATAATAAGACTTCGTAATTTTGTAACTTCCAGCGTTGGATACATCTGTTTGCGAGAAAAAGAAAAAATCAAATTAGAATCCAACCTCGTGGTCTTATTAGACAAAGATCCAGGTCATCGTTCGTCTTCGTGGAATATAGTCACGAACGCGCTTTTATTTTATGCTGAAAGATGAGCTAGAGTCGTCGGGATACCTAGCCGCGAGAAAGATCAGTTCGAGGAACGCGATCAGCAAGCTATGCGCCTAGCTATATTCCTTTCTCTTGCTACAGAAAAGCAAAACGTCTCGAAGCGAGAGATGTTCTCGCTCTTGCACTCTGCCCTTCGTCGTCACGGAGATTCCTCACGGCCGCGTGGTACATTTCACCCGCAGATAGACCGCGACGACCGTTTAAGGAAGAAGTTCCGTATTGAAACAATCTCGAGAAAATGCAGTGCGCACTCGCTGTCATTGCACTCGAGACTTCTTGGGTCTTAAACTCAAGGTTCCTGATTGCGGTTTTTCTGATAACCTGTAATCTTTTCCGACGATTAAACACCTTGTACAGCGCACATCTATCTTGAGAATTCAGATCCAAGTGAAAAAAAAAAAAAAATAGATATTCGACCGATTATTTTTTTAATGATTCATATAGTCTTCGATTTTTTACGCTCGATAATAGTGAAGTCGATGCCAGTTCAGAACTTGCCGAAGACCCGCATAGCCGTGTAGCTGTGTGCACGAGTTATCGAGATCGATGCAAAAATACAGCAACAAAGTACGATGTCCGCATTGCTGGGGCGTTATTTCCGTGCCGCTTTTTCCCGAAGAGACGAAAACCTGTTATAACAAAAACCATGATGCCCGACCTCGGTCAACTCCCGCCGCTCTCACCTGGTCACACTGATAAATCAACCACCACTAACATCGAGAGGAACGTCACAAGCTTAAAGGGAATAGCGCGAATCGTAGCAGACTCTATGGCTCATCGCCGCTTTCTAATGTCAATCTTTATTACTCGATGGCATCGTGCAATTATTTCCCTCGAACACGCTTAGATTACAATATTTTGCGCGTTTCAATTTGCATATAATTTATGAGTAATTATTTTGAAATAGTACTCAGCTGTGGCTAATCGATTATTACGTTTATAATACAATTTTCAAGTTGTGTTCCAAATTAGGTAAATTATGTTTGCAAATTAATAGTTATAATATGTACGTTTGTATATGTATTTGCTTATTATGTTGACACGATAATTTTTTAAGCAAAATGACTAAAGCAACAAAAGAAACAATTAATTGTTATTGTTTTACGCGACATCGCATCCAGAGCGTACAATCATACTGTCAACGAGAAACATTATTGAGGTAAATCACGCATGAAGTGCAACTTCCACGGCTGGTTGTGTCTGCCACCTGGTTTAAACCGGGAATTTAGGTCTCTGACAGCCGAGAGACTCTCCCACCCGAGGAAGTTATTGATTTTAGTTTCGAAAAGAAATCTCGAGAACTGCCCCATCTTTTTCGGGACGATCGCCTTATCATTAATGCATGTGCAGAGAGCAAACTCTCTCTTTATCTTTTATTGCTCCCAAGCGCTTAGTGAGCGCTGTAAGTCAATAAAGAAAAGAAAAGAATATACGTATGTAAAAAATATAAATTAATAAATAATAGAAAAAACTCACATAAAATTATTTATTAATATTAATTTAGAAATCGAGAAATAAATGTGATAAGCTTTCTCGAATTAAATATTTACTTGGAGAAGAGAAGACATCACTCACTCGCGTGAGTCGTGAAACACATTCAAACTTGTTACATATGTTGTATTTAACTGAGAACTTTAGATAATACATTGTCAGGTCAGTGTTGTTGATTCTCACGATAGTGAGTGTGTAAAGCCGCGAGTTTAAGGCTATCTATAAGTAGGTGAGATTTGAGAGTCTGCGCTTCGGATATTGCCAAACAGATATTAAGAACTCTGACAGAAACAAATAGAGATTGTTCGTCAAAACACGTTTTCGAGCACGCTATTTTTTTTTTTTTCGAAACAAGAGGGGGAACGATTGCGTTCCATGTCGAGATGTAACAGCGTTCAATGAGAAGAGAGCGAAAACCTCTTTGTGAGTGAGAATAATAGCTTGCATAATTAAATACAACGGTAATGTCCGTCATTCAAATGGAAATAAAATAGTGAGAATAAGACTTTTCAGTTTCGTATTGTAAAACCGATACAATACGTACGTATTCCGGAAAAGTTGTCCTACTTATTGCAGATTTATGTGAATTTGTTCGTAAAAATATATATAATCGTGGAAAAAAATCATTACACATACTCTCCCGGTATAATTTTTTTTTATCATTGTGCAATGCAGCACATGCGCAATTTGAAATCTTGAAAATTCGTTTTTCCGAAAACAATAAGATAGAGTAAAATTATAAAACAAGTTGTTAGCTCTTTCCTGGATTACTTGTTCCTGCATCCAGTGACACCCCGAAAGAGACACATTCACTGCTCTAAATGTCAAAGGTTTGCGTGTTTAACGTTCGGCGACATTAAAAAACGGAGTAGGATTACAGTTTTGCACGCGCAACCATAAGCTTATATGATGTGATCGACATCGTTCCTGCAATTTCCACTGATTGCATAACCGGGAAATGATATTTCCTGAATAATATTTTCTGGTTGATATGTGCAGTTGATATGTGCAGTTGAGTTACATCAAATGAGACACCAAGATATTACGTATGATCAGTCTAAGTAATTTTAGACTCCAAATTACAGACGTGCGGTTAACGTTAAATCGTTAAGAGCGATTAAAGTTAATGCATATAGTTTCTTCATTTTTATCTACGATCTTTCATTCAAAATAAAATAAAACGCACTTATAGTGTTCAAAAGACTTGCTTAGAAACTGGTGTATTGTTCCGTTGAAAAAAACGAATTAGCCTTTAAGATGCCATTTCTCGTTTCGGTATATTCAGATTTTGTCTGAACACTGCTGTTTTTCGTCTTAGGGCATGTACGAATTCGTTCAACGACCTCGCTACAGCTAGAAAAAAAAACTCCGGAATGTACCAAGTATTCTCCAGGTTTAGGCGAGTCGAAATTACAAAGTAGCGAAGAAGCGAAAATCGATTGAATTATTATAGAAAATCTAACAAGTTTGTGTACGTATGTATATTAATAAAATATGCGCATTCTTAATAAAAAAAAAAACACTGTTTTTATTTGATCTGACAGAATTTCCAAGATTCAGACAAGTAAGATAATGGAATATCTCTACGCTCCGTTTCAAAATCAAAGCGAGACATCCCCTTGAAATGCAACATCGATTCCTCTCAGAGGATTAAACCGGCGCGCAAATTGCCAGAGACGTGATTCTGCGTCAAATGACGGAAGACCAGCCATCTTCTTCGGGGATGCGCGCACCTGGCACACTTGACAACCCCTCGAAACCTTCCCGCAGTACCTTAACGTAAAGCTCCCTCGTAGTCATCGTGATTGGTCCAGGCGTCTGATACCTGGGTCAGGTAGAAGCTGGGTCAGGAAATATTCACCTATACACACATACATACACAGACACACGGTTACATGCGCGTGCCACTACACAATACACACATATATATGTACACGCGCGGCGAGGACAACGACGACGACGACGGAGCGTCTACGTCGGTCGCATGCGATCGAAAGTCGTGCGCGTTATGAGCATCGTCGACCTGGTCGGATTATAACACATCTGGCGGGCTTTACGGCATGTTTGTTTTCCCTCTTTTTCCACCCTTTGTCGTTTCTTCGTTTTCCTCTTTTTTGCTCTTTTGGAGCGTTTCACGGCGTAATGTACGCGGGAACTCGAAGCTTCCGATTAAACTTGGAAATTACACAGGTTCGAATCGCAATTTTTGTTTCTCAAGACAAACTACGACCTTCCTGGAGCGCGATTCTGATTACGAACTGACGGGAGCGGAGCTCTCACGAAGGTCGCACCTCCACGTAAACGACGGCACTGCCGTCGCCAGCTGGCTCGTTATCAGGTTTAGATTGCCAGCCCCTCTCCGGCGACCTCGACGCCCGCCTTCGAAGGCGGCGGGTGACATCGATGTCTCGCTCCGACGTGTGCTGGCGGCATTACGCGGTCCTTTTTGAATGATCGAACATCGACACTGGCGACGTTCGATATAGAACGGGAATGTCTGAAGCGGACAAGAACACTGTTGTGACTCAATCGGTAGTTTTCATTCAATTAAAAACGATTTAAAACAAATATCGAAAATTTGTAAAAAGTCTTGAATAAATTCCAATTTTTTGTAATCATCCAAATTTACAATTTGAGAAGAAACAAACTTTTTACCATCGAACGTTCAATTGTCGTTATTTCCTTGTGATCATTTGCTGGTAATAACAATTTGACACTGGTAATTTAGAATTCAACTATACCGGATATTGTATTACATAATAAAAATAATGTGATCGAATGTTACTCACAAAGAGAAAAAATTCAAATTAAATATTTTTAAAAATAAGTAAAAGCTTAGAATAAAAATGTTAAATTTTTTCAAGAACTAGAAATATAATAGAATAACAAAATGTTTGAATAATAAAGTTGGTCCAGTTTTATATAATTAATAAATCAGATAATAATGCCACCAAACGCACATTGTTTGAAACTTCATGTTTATTTAGGCATGATATTTAGTGACGTTTCCATCATAGTAATTTACAATCATTTAACAATAATTTACGCGATTTATAATAAATATCATATATGCAAAGTTCAGTACAAAGCACATAAAAGATTAGATAATATAAGGTCATGGCATTTTTCCAATTAGTTCTAAAAGCAAGAAAACTCGAAAAGGCTAGGTTAAGATACGAGGATGAAAAACTGAGATCGATCGAGATTTCCGAAGGTGTCAAACCGTCTCTGACTTTGAGACAACGTGTTCGAAGAAAGAGATTAAAGTAACCGAGAGCTTATTGTCAAGTTCTCTAACAGTCGAGCTTGCCGCAACTTATATTTATTTTTAAAAAATTCTTATATTTGTTATATTATATTTTTCTTTTAAACGGTGGATTTTGCACAAGCTACTTTTTATCAAAATATATTTTATACTTTCATGAAATTGTTTTCGTAGATGCAGAAAGAAAGTTAAATACTTTTGGAATCGAATACTCTCCTTCGTAAAACATACTTGGATTTATAAGAGAACGAAGCACCTTCGCATCGATGGTACGCTCGAGAATTACATTTTCAAGAGCTTGTTTGGTTTTTTGGGCGGAATATTTCTCACCTATCTGTTCTTCGTATTTTTCGTGTTTCAACTCAACTTTACTCTTTCCTCCGCCACGGTTTTGTGCTCGATTCTCGGAATGATTCTTACACTCGGCTTGGCATTTTCTCATCGTGTGAGGTAATTTTGCGTAAATTCTCAAGACCAAAAAATAAACGAGGATTATGTGCGCACACATTAACAATTTTTAAATTATTTTAGTAAAATATCAAGAACATATTTTCACGCGAACATCTAAAAATCTATTTTTTATCTTCTTCCATTCCATTCTCTTTATGTCTTGCGCAAGTTTATAAATTTTCAATAACATTCGCACAGGTGCGTTGTATTTTTATTGCTACCGCAATTCTTTTCCAAACGTGGCAGACAGGCCTTGATGGCCTATGCCTTTATTCTCACTATCACTGGTCCAGGAAAAAATACTCTGCACAATACCAGCATTCTTACGGAGTCTTTAGTTTGCGGACAAGTAAGCTCTTACAAGTAAATTTGCTTCATTTGTTCCTTTGTATAAAATAAACTTCCTTATACATATCTTGTTGAAATGCTTTGTTTGACAAACGGAACGGAAACTTTCGACGTTTACTAATTGATTTTGTGTAGCCACGGTGTAATTACTAAATCTTTGTAAATCAACGTAATTGCTCGCACGTATCTCTGAATATTCCGAATAATTAATCATGCAAATCACATACATGTTCTAAAGGAACAGTTGAAGCAAGCGGTGAAGAGCGTGATTGACTTAATAAAAGAACCGTTCTACGCTCTGAGGGACGCGATATCGAAAGTAATAAAGATAGTGAAGGTGATCGTGAAGAGGATCAAGCGGACTCTCGTGGCTATGAAGCGGCTCGTGCTTAGTATCCGTAAGTTCGCGGCGCTTCTTTTTCTCTCTTTCTCTCAGCACGATCGATTTTCGTAATTCGAGACTCCTTGCATCTCTCAGTAAGGGTGATCACGTCGGTTTTTGAATGGCTCGGCAGCATCATAAATATCTGCAACAAGAAGTTGGGCACGCCGTTCGACAGATGCCAGAGAGTTTTTGACGGCGCGGTGGCTGACTGTAAAGCGAAGCTTGGCCCCCTTTTCGGCGGGATTTGCAATTTGACGTACATTGTCGGCGCTTTGTGTTACGTGGTGAAGCCTTTAGACTTCATCTGCATGCTCGTGTCTTACGTCGCCGATACTATAGTCGACGCCGTGCAGAAGAGTACGTTAAACGTTGTTGTAATAAATTTGCTCTCCGCGCGTGCGAGTTTCTGTCAAAACATCTGTAGTATCGCAAATTTTTCTGTTCTCCAAAAAAGATAAAATTTGCGACTTGAATTGTTTTATAAAACGTGAAAACGATCTTAGAAATGTAGAATTTTTTATGTTATACATAACATATACACATAATATTATATCTTCTCTCATGTATTTCTAATGAAAACGTTTCTTCCCTTTATTCAGAGATCAAAAGATTCACCCGCCATATAAGAGCGATGTTCTACGTTAAAGTGAAATTTTCCCATTCTTTTCATTTTGAAACGAACCAGAGTAAAACCCTACAAGAAGTATCGACTGGTATAATCACCGAAGTGCGATCGAGGACCGATAGGTTTTTAGCCGTTTTCGATTGGATGAGCTTTATGGCCGCTTTTTTCATTCTTTTTATGCTGTTGAGGTAGAAAAATTCAAGACGACATTCCTACTGTTTAATCTACTATTTTGTAAAATCAAAACGTCTTCCAGAGTGATGTATTATCGGCACAAATGGTTGACGAACGATCGTTTTGACAATCGATATCTGACTGATGATCTGCGCACCATTGATCTTATCAGAACGCGTCAGGATAAGGAGACTATTCTACCGTTAAATCCTCGCGAAAGAAATCAATACATTCCCTTGACGTCCGTCACGCTGATCAGGGCGGAAAAAGTAAAACTTGCGAAATCCGCCGTCTTTTTGTTCCTAACAACATTCAAAATCTGCATTCACATGATGGCGGATTACAGTCTTTATTGGATTCTCAGCATTATTAGATATCACGGTCGATTCGAGATAAAGGTATCACGATTGCGAATGACATACAAGAAAAATAACTCGCACTTCGTGAAATTTTCTTATTACATTAAACTTATTAATAAGAAAAATAACTAATTAGAAAAAAGCTCAAATGCTTTTTAAATTGATAATCGATAATAGAAAGATATCGTTAAAGAGAATTAAATGACAGTTATGAAATTTCGAGGGTTCAAGTTGTAGGGAACACGTTAGATTAGAAATGTGATTCATGTTATCGAGACTCGAGGCCCGTAAAAGGAGTGCGAGAATATCGACAGTTGGTGGCCGGACGTATATCGCGACGTAGAATAATCACGATGAAAGGTAATATCGCGCGATGATGGCGGAACGTGTATATCGATCTTTCTCCAGGTCCAACGACCCAATTCCGTGGGCGTCTATGTGTCTGGTAACGGCTATCTCGCCGACCTTTACCGTAGCATCGTGAAAGCTTTCACGCCGCGCGCGAAAGATACGGGGATCGATGTGATGCCCTGCCTGCCAGATCCCATTCCGCCGGATCTAGATAGGTACACACAGATTGCGACGTTGGTCACCCTCTGTTGGATCATGGCGATATTCGAGCCTTACGGATTGAGATTGCGCCACGTCATCATGTGCAAATATCACCCGGAAAGGGCCAAGCAAAGGGCCGCTTGGTTGTATAATCACATAATTAGGTAATGCAACCTCAATTAGCTGATGAAGCGACTCGCGGAGTGTCAGACGCGTACCTTTTCTACTTTCTTGACACGGTCGCTGAAAAATATTTTCTCTTCTTTAATATATTAGTTAATTATACTTCAGAACACACGCATCACGTACTTAATTAAGATAAAAGGTCTTCCGTAGAATATGAAAAATTCTTAAAAATCGTTCTTTTGCCTTTTGTCTTTTTTGTTCAATCGCGCGATTCCACACTCGCGTGACGTAAATTTCATACTTTTACAAGCAGTGTCTGTGTGTGGTTAATGAAGGCAAACTCCTTCGTGCAGATCGAGAGGAAGCTTCCTGAAATTTGCACGACGCCAGTTACGCCGCAAGTTCGGCATGACCGAGGGTGAGACGATCGAAAGAGTCACGTTCAGAGAGCGATGCCTGGCTATATGCCCGTTTCTGAACAAGTTGTTCCCTCGGAAACAGAACATGTGTCTCCTGTGCGGTGCCGTGAAGCGCCCCGATCAGGAACCGCACATTAAATGCGCCACTCCCGGATGTGTCGGTTTGTTCTGCATCCAATGCTTCGCGGATTTGCAGAATCTCTGCACGATTTGTCGCTCGCCCATCGAGTACGGCGATTTGTCGGATTTGAGTGAGGAAAGGTAAGTCTTGTTAACAAATCGCGTTGTATGCCTCAAGACATTTGACAGAGAACATGAAAGTAGTACGAGTAAAAGTAATAAAAAAAATTAATGCAAGTTCAATATTATGCTAATTAGAGATTCATCTGACGATCAATTAATGACCGTGTGGAGAAGAGAACTTATAATTAAGGAAAAGGAACCGGATGACAAAATGGAAGAAGAAATAAGACTAGAAGAAATGCCAGAAGACAAAATAATTAAAGAAGAAATAATTACAGAAGAAAAAATACCGGAAGAAAAAATACGGGAAGAAAAACCGCCGGAGGAAGAAATACCCGAAGAAGAAAAGAAGGAAAAAGTTGAAAGAATAATTGTGGAAAAGAAGGATGAAGCTGTACAAACAGATGATGATATCAGCAGTTCTGACTCGATTTATAGTTACAGTACTATTTTGCCTTATTATACACAGATCCTTTTCTTATATTTATTTGATGTATCTTATAAATCATTTCAGCGAGTATCATTGATATATACCTTATTGATATATATAGCTTATCAAGAAGAATCACCAAGAGAAATCGAAATCGTGCCTTGTAGAGCACCCTTCAAAGACGTCGAAGCGCAAAAAATAAGAGAAGACGTTACGATTCAAGTGAGAGTTACAAGCCATAATTGTATACTTTCATTAATTTAAACATATTTTATGTTTATTATATTTTAATCATTAAACAAAAACACAAATCATATTTTTCAAATGCTGACAGAAGAGCCGCGCAACAGCCAATGTCGATACTGAAGAACTAAATGTCCAATTTAGATTTTTAACGACTCATTAGCAAAGGAGATTATCTCAAGCAGCGAGGATCCGACGTCCTGTTTCGTGGTGAGAGCTCGTAGGAGGCTTCGTACTAGACTGAAAAGGAAATCCTACTCTTCCCCGCGCAAAGACGATTCCGGCTCGTCCACGTCGATAGCGGACACCGAATCGTGGCCCACGGAGGAGCTTGACGAGGAGGAGGTGATTCATGTGGAGGTGGACGACGGTTCCGAGGAATTACTTCTGAAGGACAACGCCGCTGCCAAAGAAAAGAAACGGAGTCGCGTAAAGAGAATCCTCGCTGCACTCACGAAAATTTCTTGGCTCGGAAAAGGAACAGTATGCCGAATAATAAAATAACTTCCTATTTACTTCGCTGACGGTTTGCGAGCGCGCGCGTATCTACTTTACTTTCATTCGAGTATTTCTGCCGCCGGTCGCAAGTATTTACGGTGCGAATTTTCATTCCCTTTTAGAAGACCGATAGCGAGGGCGTACGGCAAACGGAGAAACCGTCTCTCATAGACAGAATAGTTCGAATGCTTCCTGGAAATCAATCTGCCTCGCCCGCACGAACGTATCGACGAATCCGTGCTACGAGGAAGTACGCGAAGCGTAAAGATTCCTCCTCCGCGTCTTCTTCGTCTGACGACGAGAAGAGTGCGCTTTTAAAGACGCACGACCGACGCGTAGATCGTTTGCAAATCGTCTCGGATCAGTACGATTCCGAGGATAATATTTACAGCAGAAATTATGATTCGCATCGTGCGCGGCGCAAGACGATTTGTCACCAGCCAGATTCTCGCGCGAGAGTTGACTCTGTAAAGCCGAGATATTCTCACGAGAACAAATTTGAAACAAAAAGACTACCGAGGTATAAAAAAATCTCACGGAAAATATTATTAAATAATACAAGTAAGATTCTTAAGCGATAAAAATGTGCTACAGATATTTGCAGTCAATTTCGAGAGACACGACGTATTTCGAAGTGAACGAGAACGAAGACTCGCAATCGAAGCGGAGATGTGTCGTTCGTACGGAAGATCGTATTAATACTTTATCAGATGCCAGAATATTAGTCGACAGTCAAAAAACGAACGACAAGTGGAGCGTCAGTAGTAAAAGCAAACTGTAGTTTATATATATGTTTAGATTTAAAATGATAAATTCAGTTCTTTCTTTAAGTAATAAATGTGTAAATTCAGACTTTGTGCTCTTGCACGTCGCCGATATCTTATAATAGAGAGGATAGAAACATCGGTCGGTCAAGTGTCATGGAACACAGCGACGAAATATCGAATACAAACGGAGTGTCAGAAACAGACAAGGAACTGCTGACTATTGATTGGAAAAAATCCGATCGAGGTATATGCGATACTATTGAATAAAAAAAAAACTTCAAATATATTTATTTATATTGGTATAATGTTAAAATATGTAGAAGAAAAAGGTGTGAAAAGATATTGCGTTGAGGAAGAGCAAACTGAAAGATTGAAAGCGAGGGAAAAAGCAAAAGCTGTGACTTCAAGAGCAAATGATAGAACTGAATTGTACGAGCCGTTAGCTGGTTTGGAATTGTACGGCATCACGTATCGGACAAAAAGGCGTGAAAGACCAACTGAGGAAAAATTAACGAAGCAATCGGAAACACGTATTGACGATAGAGAGATGGCGGAATCCACGGAATTCGAAGAAGGCATTGAAATGACGCAGAAAGGCACGCAGATCGTAATGCGTGAAATTGAAAAATTCGCAGAAATGTCTGAAAAGAGTGTTGAGACAAGTCTAGAAAAATTCGCAAAATACAGGAAAGGCGAAAAGACATGTACAGATGCCGAAATTTTTCACACAGCCGGCGTGGAGGGACGACTAGAAAAGTGGAACAATAAACGCAAACATCGTAAAAAGAGGTGAAAATTTAATATAAAACAAATTTTTAAGATTAAAAACTATTTAATTTGCTAGAAAAAGTTCTTGTAACTCAATAATGTTGCAGTGACTTTGATGGCAATTTGTTGCAAGGAAAGCAACAACTTGGCAATAAAGCAACGTTAATTAAAGAGAAGCACTTTAAAAGAAGAAGAGAAGTGAAAACAATTTGCAATCGCGATATGCAAATTTCGAGACAAGATCGTCAAACACAGTGCACTTCTCATGACGGGGAAAACGTTGAAAGAATAAATCAAGATGTTGTTTGTGGTTCGAACAAATCAGAAGTCTGGTCTTGTAATGTTCAGTCGCAATTCAAGTCACCTGTACAAACCACTCACTACGACTATGATTATTGGGATCAACAAAAATACATGTAACGAGAATATTAAGCGTTATAGGTGTTACACAGATATTAAAACTATTTATGCATCCAAAAATAAAAAACTAAAATGATACTTTATAATACAGAATAAAGATCATATCTTTAATATATAAATTTAATTTAAAAAATGTTAATCAAAGTGAACTACAAACGTAAAAGAGAAAAAATTTATTCGATTTAATTTTTAATTATTGCAGTCTATCAGAAACAAAACCACAGAAAATAAGAAAAAACAGATACGATGTTAATATGTGCGAAACCAGACTGGAGATTCCCATGTTGAAAAAATATCTGCCCGCGTATCAAACGCCAGGGTTGATAGAAGAGCTAAAGGAACACGACAGAATGAAATTAATTCAGGAACGAGAAACCAGAAGATGGGCGGCTTTGAGTGCCCTTCGAAGCACGAAGGGTTCTCTGTCAAGTGCCAAACCGAGAAACCGCGCATCCTGTAATACTTCTGCTATGTACGATGCTCGTGAATTTACGGGTAGATTAACTCCGGTAAGAAAGCGCTTTAAATCTCATGTCATTTAAAAAAAACGTGTAAGAATTCCAAAGCTCATCATTTTGTATTATATCTATCAGTTATGATTTAATTAAGATTAATGCTTCTCTTAAATTGTTTTTAAAATAATTAATTGATCGCTATGCGGATCGTTGAAAATAAAATATTTCCATTATTATGCCGTTGTGCGTGTGCGCGATAAACAGTTATGGAAAAAAAGAAGTTACAGATAAATGATATCTTTTTTTCCGATGATACACTCAAGGTCTCCGCAAAGCTAACTGAGGTTAATACACTTCCCTATCAAGAAACGCAAACTTTTAAAGATGTTATACGTGAGTTTCGGAAAAAGGCCGAAATCGAGAGACCTTTAATATCGGTATCGCAGCGCGCAGATAAATGTAAAGAACTAAAGCAATTGTTTTTCCGCAAAACTGAGGATCGTAAAGGAATTACCGTCACGTCGAAGTTTGCAAAAGCAACTGTCGACAAATTAAAAGTAAAAATTGAAATTTTTATTGTGCATTACTCGCAAGCAATATAACAAATATATATTATAGAAAAATAGTGCAGTTATTCATATAAAAGATTTGGAAAATAAAAGAACTTAGAATTAATTTACGTTCTACATAAAAATTTATGTCAATCTTGTTTCGTATACAGTCAACGTGCAACAAACACGAAGAAAAATGCAATACAAGCTATAAAGCAGATCAACGATATCAAACCGAATTATTCAGTGAGGTATCATCGACTTGCAGTTATCCCTGTAGACATCATCAATCCGGTATTTCGACTTCGGCCGATGAAACTACAGATAACGATAATGCGCTATAAATCTATTACTTTGTTTTACTGAAATCATCTTGTAATGAAGTGTTACACAGTTACGGTTTTAATTCTACAATAATTTATATAGAGTTTCAACGTTTTACTGTATAAGTATTAATAGTTTTACAGAGTTTATAAACTTAAAAAATACGAGCTTCAATAATAAATGTCGTGAAATGTAGAAAAAGTTACAACATAATTGATGATTCTCGGATACGCTTGTCGCAAGCTGCGTCATAAAGTAATGTATCAAATATATGTCAGAGATATGATACTATATTAAAATATTTGCGTTACACACGAATGTAATAATTCACGTACATAATACCGAGCCACAGCTGCGCTGACGCAAAAATTATCCGTACAAAAACAAATGCGGCAACCAACACGAAGTAAACAAGAGTATTTCTTGTTATCGGTAGTGTCGTACGTCATATCACAGCCAAACAATTGATTAGTACAATCAGTCGACACGAGTCAAGGCCACTGTACAGGGGAATCGATTCGCCACAACTACTCTCTCAAAGAGGGTGGACGACCGTAATTTTCAGGTAAATTGAAAACGCTCGTAAATAACGAGGGATACGTTTTGTTACCATCGGGTATCAACCATCGGATAAATAACGCATCGGTCGATTCATTCTCTGTAAATATTCGTCCGATCGAGGAAATAACGGAGAGAAAAAATTAGATGTCTAAAATATTTTTACGAAAAATCAAATAGCAATATAAACCAAGTATTGACGTGTACATTTTTTTTAATCGTGTCTTAAAATCTTGTGTTTAAATTTTATGCAGTACTGTCTTTTCATTAAAAGAAAATAATGAAATTACGAAATGTTTCGGAATACATATTAAAAATTCCATACTGGAGATCAACCAACTTACATGATATTATACAATGCTTAATATGATATTGTACGGTAAAGATAAAAAGACCGATAATTTGTTTCGGCATTCCATTCTTTTATGACTCTTATGTCATCGTAAAAATGTCGAATATCGTTATTCATTATGACACTTAACCAAATATATAAATCAAATTTTCAAGTATGAATTATCGTGGCTTTGTTACGCAGAGTAGTCGAGCACTCTTTGAAGATTTCAAAAGTAGATGAATAAAACACGCAGAAATAGAATATGTAATTAATATAACAGAGCAGACGTGAAGAAAATATGCGTCATAAGAAGCAATGAGATTTAATTGAAGGGTTTGTCGGAGATTATGTCGAAACTTGAAACGGATGGAAAACTAGATTTTCAAATGCTACCGGAAGATTTAAATACTCTCGGTCAAAGTGCGAACGCAATATTTTACGCGCAGGAAAATCTCTTCCGCGATGCAAATGTAGCTTGCCGTTTTCGTGGCGGAAAAAGTACGGGTTTTCCGTCGGCTTTGGCGATTGATGCATCGGTTTTTACCGATCAGTTGAAACCAATAGTGAGACCGGGACACGAGAGGAGAGGAACCTTGAAAGCGTCAATTCTCGTTGAGGAAAGGAGAGAAGATATCGCGAGAGAACAACAGGTCGAAGACAGACGAGAAGACGAGAACAAAGATGATAAAAAGACGCCGCGAGCCGCGGGCAATGTATGCGTCTCGGAAACTTGTGGGGAGGAGAAGATCAAAAGACAGACTTCCACAGACGCATCGGCGAACGAAGAATTGCTTGCGCGCATCGAAGAGATCAACCCGACGAAACTGAGCGAGATGATCAACAAAGAGATAAACAATTCCATCAAAGAGATTAACAATTCCATTAAAGACGCCGTGCAAACTATCGTGAAACAGTGTTCAATGGTACCTAGGATGCAAGTATCGATGCACATTTAGAACTTCATCTTTTTTTTTCTAAAAACAAAGCTGCACAGTAGAGAGAGAGAGAGAGATTAAGCAGTAAAAACCCTTTCTTCCCCTTTTTTGTTTAAGTTAAATGGCCAAGATGAGCAAATAAATCTATTTGAAACAGGAAGAGAAAAAGTCGTGTTCGACAGAGTCTGAAAGGAAGTCTCGCGTGTGTCAATTTCGCGTAGCGGACGAACACTGCAAGAAATCACCCACTCTCTCTTGCAGAGATCGACGAACGACATATCCCGCTATGCGGCAATATAATAATCCCACGCACGACAGTTCCTTTTCGCGCGCCAAAACGCGCGAGGACACAATACCGTTGCCAGTGAATATCAACGAAAAAAGGAATAAAAAACACTCGAAACCGGCGAGTAATGTGAGCACCGACAATCGCAGAATGACCGGAAATGTGAATATCTATATTTGCTCCGAGGCTAATGACAATAGCGCGGTAAGTTTATTAAACAATTATTGTTACAAAATAAAATGCGCGGACGCGTTAAAATTTGCCTGGAGAAATCTGTCATTTGTAATATTAAAATTTCCACAAAACTTTATTTAATAACGGGCTTGAACTGGAACGTTTCATTGCAAAATATTAAAGTCTGTTTTATCATTTCTCTTCTCTATCAATTCTTTTGTAACGTCAGCTCTGATTGCATTTTATTATAAATAGTACAAAAAAAGTATATTGATTGCTCCCGTGTAATAAACTCTAATCGAACACACAGGATAAAAGCAGAAGAAAAACGAAAACTCAATCTTGCACGGAGACGAGCACCGATACAATCACCGAGCAATCAAACTCGAGATGCGCCAGCAGCGCATCAACGTGCAAGCTGATAAACTGCATACAAGAAAAACGGAGAAAATTGCAAGCGCAGCGACTATCTAATACTCTTCACAAAAGAAGGGACAAGAGCAGCGACAGCAGCGAGGATAACGTTGTCTGTGATACGAACAACACAACCGTGCATAGTATTTGCAGAAAGGTATCGAGCGAATCCAGCAAGGAAGGGGTGGATGTCAAACTTAGCGATGAGGATGTTGAATGCGGAGATACAATTTCGTCGACTAGAGACCGTTGTTGTTGTGAGGATACAAACAGCACGACGGGTCCACGATGTGACTCGTCGGAGTCTGTGGTCCCGTGTACGAGGAATTTTAGCGACATCATGTTGAATTACGACAAGAATGACGCTCGAAATAAAATTTGCGGAAATGACGGTGAATATAGCGTGTGCGGTGCAATCGACGGCAACAGATGGCAACGGAAATCGATTTATACAGATTGCGCCACGTACGGGGAAAAAGTTCCGAAAGAGTGCTTCGCGGACAATTGCAGGTACCGAAACAAAAAAGTCCAAGACTCGGCGGTAAATGGCAACGATATCTGGAGGAGACGAGTGGGTTACAAACTGTGGCAACCTACCGAGGATTGCCGGAGAGAACACGTGACCCTTCAGAGATC
This sequence comes from Pseudomyrmex cubaensis, assembly GCA_014825685.1. Taxonomy (NCBI): domain Eukaryota; kingdom Metazoa; phylum Arthropoda; class Insecta; order Hymenoptera; family Formicidae; genus Pseudomyrmex; species Pseudomyrmex cubaensis. The sequence continues at coordinate 245,472 of QVOA01006696.1, read as the reverse complement.
CGCGTGTAGTTGTATCGCGGAGGAGGAAGAAGATCGTTGTGCAAGCGTCGACAGAGTCCAGAATGAGCTTCCTGAAAGTGTATGTGAAGAGGCGACGTGTCCGGAAAAGATATCCGTTTGTCGAGCGCCGTCGCGAGAATTAGCTGAGGATGCGACTGTATGCGGAACGTCGTTTAGCGTCGTCGGAAAATGTTCCGAGGAAACGGGGACGTGTAAGAGCGCGTCGAAAGATCCCGCGGAATGTCGAAACGGTGCGACTGTGTGCGTAACAACGTTTAAGAATTCGAAAGAACCTCCAAAAGTAACGAGAGTTTGTAAGGAGTTGGTTGCTGAAGAGTCTTCAGAAGATATCGCAGTTTGCAGGACAGTGATGTTTGGCGAACCGAAAGGACCCCCGGAAGGAGTAGCAGTTTCCAAAGCGCTTCCTGACTCCGAAGGAGCCCCAAAGGAAACAATTTGTAAGAAGATTCCTGACTCTAACTTTGCTGACCGAGACGATGTTAAGACGGTATTCTTGAACAGCGCGGAAGATAAACTCGTGGAGGGAAATACAAATAGCTCGAACTTAAATAACTGGCAGGAAAATGTCGGAAATACCGTTAGAATGAAGCAACTGGATAAGTTTGGCAACCGTGATAATTTTGCAGGACGGAAGTCTACTGGGAATATAAAGCAAGGTGAACAAACGAAAAAACTTATTTCGAATGACGAAACAAATACTCCCGTTAGGTCGATCAAAAATACTACATCGTTGCCGAGAAGTATCTATTCTAAAATTCCACGTAATTCCATTAAATTTATTTCAAATCCCAAAGCAAACAAGCACATATCAAACACTCACTCCGATCAACAAGGGTCGTTAAAATTTCAGCCACTTAATCAACCACTAAGGAATTATTCTCGGCAACCGAGCAGAATAGCGAAGAGATCTACGATGCGAGACTTGGCTGCGTCACATAAAAATAATCAGACTGAGAAAAAAGCGCAAGACAAATCGAAAGAAGACGAAGAAAAACATAATATTCCAAGAGAAGTGAAAAGAACGAAAGAAGAACAGCCAAGAGAACCTCTCTTATATCGGTCGATTAAAAAACTAGCCGATATACTTAAATACACTAGAGAACAATTGAAAGCTAAAAGAGAAGCAGAAAAAACTAAATTAAAGAAAAAAATTGTCGGCGACAAACGAGATGTTGAAGAATTCAAAACTATTTCTGAGATAGAAGATAAAATTATTGATGAGAAAAGTCAGGAGCTTATCGAACAAATAGAAGCACCGAAATCTCCGCTCGCAGACGGAGGTAAATCATAGGTTAATTCAATTTTACACAATTTAGTTATAAAATTTTTATAAATGTCTTTCTAAAATTTCTAGAAATAAGTGAAAAGGCTGAGAAGCCAGAATCGATAGTTGATTTCCGAGTTTCTAAGGAAGATAAGAAAACAGACGTCCTTAAAATAAACGAGACAACACGTTTGAAACCGAAATTATTCCGAATTATCGCGACGAAAAGATTACGCGTTCCAACTGTAGCAGCGACCGATTTCAAACCTCCAGAACCTGAAATAGAATCTGTTCGTGTAACCGATTCTCAACCTCAAGAGTTCGAAGTGGAATCTCCTGCTGTTGAAACTATCATGAATGATCGTGTCGATCAAGAGGAAACTTTTCAAGAAGAAACAATCATACAGAAACCTATTCTTGAAGAAATCCAAGAAGACACAAAAGTAGAAGAATCTAAAATAAGTATTGCTGAAATTAAAGTTCCTACAAAAGATGTTGCTGACAAAGAAGAAGTTTTAAAAGATGTGATAGACAAAAAAACGCAAGTCTACGCACTTTTTCTGGACAAAAAACAGAGAGAAGATCTTCAAAAATTAACATCTTGTAAATGCGATGTACTTCCTGAGTCAAATGGTTCGTATTTTATCGCCAAGCGTGCAAAGCTGTACGTTCCTTGTCCGCAGAAAAAAATAGAAGATGAGGCGAAGAAGACCATCCCTTGTACATCTCGGCTTTCTTTTGATCCGAAAGGTTGTTCCTGTTTATCTTATAAATCGACACAATGTCATAACATTCCTAAAGAATGTTTTTGCAAGGAGCGGATAGATCACTGCGCACCGCCACAATACCTGAAAAGTTGTCTGAGAACGAGCCAAAAGTTCGACAAACCAAAATTTCGTGATGTATCGCCATTGAAAATTAGTCCGCATATTTGCCCGAACTGCTACAAAACGAAGAAAGAATGTGTGTGTAGAAAAACTGCGTTCTCTTGCCAGCTCTGCGAAGAATGCAAATGCAGATGGTGTGCAACGCGTGCTGATTATTCGAAAATGGCTGATAAGCGCAGGTAGATACAATAGAAATTTTCTTTTATGATGCTGTAAAATGATAAATAATTATTGAATGTGTCACGTTGAATAACTTCTAGAAAAATGCTTCTTTAATTTAACTTGCTGCAGGTTAAGAGATCAGTGTAATTGCATATTTACGGAATGTAACAAGATTACAAAAGTGTGCAACTGCAGAAAGGCAATGATTTGTTTATATTGCGATAATCCTCGAGACAAGTGCACATGCAGGGCACCGATCGGCAAATGTTCGAGCTGCGGATTGCCATCGGATGTTTGCAACTGTCAAGTAGATAAAGACACCGACCGCGATCGTAAACAGATAAACGAGAGATCGGATAAGAATCGAACAATTCAAGTTACCAGCTGGAAGCCGAGAAAAAAAATCAGGCGGTATTTTACGAGAAACCCTGAGGACTTTCAATCGAATCCCACCGAAGAATGTCATTGTTACGAGAAACCGAACAGGCAACATATCCCCGAGGAGCAGCTGCCTTATCAGCGGCTAAATATCTTCTCGGACGTAATGAACGAGCTGCAGCAGAAGATTAGCGAGTCTATATGCTGCACACGTTGCTGGAGAAATCCCTGCTGTTGTGAGTTGCGAGCGAGTCAAAATAAAGAAAGAGAAGAAAAGAAATCTAAGGATCACGTCAGGTATATCAACAAAATAAACACATTAAGAAGATGCTGGGAAACTATTGTAAAATTATTCTTATATTTTAGATACCTTGAAATAAAAAAGTCGCCTAGAAATAGACTTAGGAACAAGTCACCGAATAATTGTCGTTGCAATTCGAGTCCTAAAACCAAGCGTAAAAATAATGTTGAAGACTCAATACTAATTCGACGTACTAATTGCGATTGCGAAGTGTCGCCATGTAGATGCAGAAGAAACAGGCCTAATAATAAGAGACCGTTGGCAAAATGTTATTATTGCAAGAGTTTGCCCTGCGCGTGAGTTTGTTTGCGCATTGTTGTGTAAAATTACGATTGATTCTTATTATTGTGTTTCACTTCATGACGATTTTATGGATAATCAAAATGCGAGGATATTGACTCTAGTTTATCTTATCATCGAGACCTTTCTTACGAGAGGATCTCGTCCTTTCGACTGTTAGTGTTTCATTGCATTCTTTTGCTGCAGCTGCATTATAGCGAGATAGCCGAGACCGTGCAGGTGCAGTGATTCATCGGATCTTACCAAACGAAACAACCAAAAGCAAAAAAACGCATTTGTTAAAGAAACATGGGAAATAAATGATATTTAATTAATTGTGCTCGCGCAATCATTTGTGAATATGGTGATTTTACCAAAAATATTTATTTATTATGTATGTATGTAGATTGTCATATTATGATTAATAATATTTTATTATTTGTATTTTGAAAGATTATTTATGAGATCTATGAATAATAAATTGTTACTAACAATTTGATATTTTACTGAATAAATTGTTGGGAGCTAAATTCGCGTGATGTATATACGCGCGATGATACACATTTATATTTCTAACATTGTTATTTTCGTAATATTCAAATTTCGTAATATATATTTTGACGTGATAAGATGCAATTTTTTTGTGACATTTCGTCATATGATAAGAAAATACATACGTGACACTTGTTTATATGCTTCGATATATTCGAAGTACACGTATAATATATTTTTTATTTTTGCCTTCCTGCTTAACAAGATACTTTAATGTAATTCTAAAACTTTATTATATATATATAATATAATCATGCTATGAATATATAATGAATATATAATGTGAAAAAAACGATCTGTAAATAATCTATAATTTTTCACATATAGAAAACTTATAGATTTAGCGCATATATAATCTTTCTAAATATTCTAGAAAGAGAATATCCTAAAATATTTTAAAAAAAACAAAAACAAAAACAAAAACAGACGAAAATCCTCGGCATCGTAGCGGGGGCAGTAGTGTGATAAAGTGGGGGACGCAACAATGTATTGGGGTCCCTGCCGAAGACATATAAATTGCAGTACCCGAGTATTTGTATTAGACCGATGGTACAAGAGCGTGTGGCACACAGAGTTAATACGTTCTCGCAGTTAAACACTACGCGTGCCGAGCGGCACATCTGAGAGTAAATCTCTTTCTTTTCTTTGCTTTCGAACTCGCAACAACTCTGGTGAAACAAGTCAAAGTGCTTTACCTTACACTTTTACGTTCTCCTGGTGCTGAATATTGTGATCATTATCACGTGCTTCTGGAGACCGGAAAAACTTCCTCGCGTAGTTGGAGTAAAACCGCCTGAGAGTGTTGATATCGCGTTGAGCGAAAAATGGAGATTTGTAACAGGGAGGCTCGATTGTTCGACGTACCTTGCGGAAAATCGGAGTGTCTGGTCTCAGAGAACGCGCAGAAACTTGCGCGGCCGGAGAAAGTTTCCACCCTCCAGGAACTTATAGATGCGCTGCACGAGGCTTTCCAGACAGATTACGTGAATATCGATCATGTTCAGGAGCTGATGATGAGCTACAAGAGCAATCCCGTAGAGTGGAAGAAGTTTGCCAAGTTCGATAGATATAGGTATTGACGTTAATATTTATTTGTATATTCAATTTTTAACAGAACATTATAAATAGTTTTATCGATATATGAAGTAGTTTTACTTCTTGTTGAATTATTGTATTATGGCAAATATATTACATATATATTTTTTATTTATTTATTTTTCTTCTTAATTTGTACACTACTGTTATAAAATATTTGCTCTAGAACGATGAATCTAATGTTTTCAGTTTTGTGTTGTTATTTGTTTCATTTATATTTCTCTCTATTTTATTTTGATTTGTTTTCGTGTGTTTAACTAGTTAATTAAATAACTGTATAATAACTATTTCACTATTATTTTATTATCATATATATTATTGGGAAAATATAATCCTATCAGAATCTAAAAAACTCCCCTAAAAATAAATTCAAAAATAAATTTTTATTACGTATTTCTAAATCACGGTCACAAAAAATCACAAAAAAAGATTTGCGTACGTGATTAAAGACCTAACACACACAAAAATCCACAGATAATTTGCAAAACAATTCATGTTATTTCAACTGTTTAGTTGCACATCGAAGTATCGTAATCGTAGTATTGTGAGCAAAATCAGCGCGTAACAGTAATGGTCAATTACGGATATTTCCCGTAATATTCGGCGGCGGGGGTAGGTCAACGATGCACGCCGACATGTAATTAAATGACGAGGGCAAATATTTTCCCCAATCACTGTATTCGTCGTATGTAAATAGAACGCATACATATACCGCGCCATGCGGAATTGCGAAATAAAATTAACACGACGAAGTTCAGAATGGGTTATCGCGTCGAGCTCGTTCTCTCGCGTCCGTACCACGTCGTATCGTCCAGCGCTTTCCGTAAAACGTGGAAAGAATTTACTAACCTTGTTCCGAAGTGACCCGTAACACCACTAACGTTTCTCTACGACGTTACAAATGAATTGCTCGTCATTTGCGACGACGAGAGAAAGAGAGAGAGAAAGAGTGCCAACGAAAAAATACGTCAGAGACGCGCCCGGTGAATTGGGTCATCGCTTGCATTCACTCTCCTGATCTCGTGATCGAGGCAAATAACGCAATACGACTTATAGATAACGTAGTATTACTTTAAGAAAAAAAACCTATCTTGTTTAAAGAAACGCGCTGAGTACGAAAAATATCAAGAAACAAGCAAGAAAATGGAAAGTTTCCAAAGCAAACAAGTGTTTAGAGTGCTTACAAAATTTCGCGACTGATGAATAATCTCATTTAACATAGTAGATTTTACAAATGTGCGCTGCTTAAATCCGGATCGAAGGAGAATTTCCGTATGTATGTTTTCCAGTCTTTATGTTGACAAGCACGCACACATTTCTCTTCGAAAGATTTAGTACGCGCGATCCGGGGATTTCTTTGCGCGATAAGAAAGAACGTTCTAGGGTTCATCGACGATGCGATACCGCCTCGAAAATGTTGCAACCAGCTGCAACGATCGCTACGGAGTTCCGTGGTATATTTATACAAGGGTGGAGATTTACATGTTTTACCAAAAGAGATCATTAGCGTCTCTGTAATCGTTAGACGTTCGAGAAATATCTTCGCTAACGTGAGACTTAAAAACTTCTAATTGTTCTATCTAATATTTAATAATAAATCCGACTAATTACATTTTGCATATATTCCGGTTTATCACGTTTATTGTCACAGAGGCGGCAAGTAGTTTAGCGCATCGCTAATTGACGGCCGTTCCATAGCTACTTACACGATACTCTAGTGGCGGATTCTTGATTAGGCAAGCAACCGCAAATAGGGGAATGAAAATGAGTTTGTACGAGTTCGTGAGATAACGAGCACCTTGGACACGGGCGGAATTGCACGGTGTGCGAGAGATATCCACGTGACTCGGGAAAGTACGGAAACTACTACGTTTACCGGTTTTGCTTGTCAATACAAAGTGAAACGTGTAATACCGCGCGAATATTCCGTCCACCAAAAAGCCGCTCTTCGTCGAAAGATAAATCTGTTTTTTGTTTTTTTTTTTTAACGTGTAACATGCAGAGCACATGTACAGTCATGTTACATTTTTGTGAAATTATCGTTTTCATAAATAAATACCCCATTTTTTGAAATCGCGCCGTTATTAAAATACTTCAAAATTTGCGATACATGTACGTATGTCTAAATCCCGCTATTTAAAGCGACAACGACATGTACGCACGCACAAAGGCAATCGACCGGTGAACAGTTAGTTATATACACACCTTTCGTGCATACATTCCCCTTTTCCGTGTTCATAGTCCTTTCGGGATACGATCTAGAACGTTTCTGCTTGCATTTGAATATATTTGCGAAAAAAACGAGCAAAAATATACACATATAATATTTGCGCAAAAACATCAAATATCGAACTTCAAAATTATGCCCAGATGCACGGGAGTTACAGATCACCAAATCATAAATTGTCGGAGCACATACACATCCACTCAATTTGTGTATAATATCTACAGATACGTACGTACACATATCTGGTGAATAACATTCTGCATTCTGATGATTCCATTATTAACAAATATCTCAAATACATATCAAAATATCGTATTTATTATTTGACAATACCCTGTATTAACCGTGTGCGTGTGTGTATGTGCATAATCATAAAGTTTGAATATTTAATGAAAAAATTAAATAACTTCATTCAAAAAGAAACAAGTTTTTTCTTACAGAATTGTAATTGCGCGATGAGCCAAATTCGTAACTTGTTTTACACTAGTTTATAACAGTTATACTAGAAAAACATCTTGTTTATTTTATCTTGTTTTTGAAAGTTCAGTTTGAATTGTAATCAATAGTTTTTCGACATGAACAATGTTAAATGGACCGAAAGTGATACGTAACCCCGGTTCTTTCCCTCTTAATTTAATGAACGTATTGCATTTCGATTGCGAACAATTTTGTTGAAATTTATCATACCTAACCAGACTAGTTTTCGATTTCAAGTTACACACACGTAGCCGCGTACATACAAACGATCAGATTTAATATTAGTATATATAACATGTAAATCTGATAGAAGATTTCATAATGTTCGCATCTGCTAAATCCGCTAGAGATTACTAATTAGCAACAGCTAATTTCACGGAAATATTATTATTGATCGAGTATTACTAGATTTACTGCCGCGTGTTTCGGATATTTGCACATCTATATATGAAAATGTATAATTTGTGTACACAGAACTTACTTAATAATATATATATACGGTTATAGTATGTTCTGCAATTTTGAGTCTAGCAAAAGAACGATAGTAAAGTCACCTTTTGTTTTACTTCTTGAAAATTATACCGAAAATGTATTTAAGAAAAGGAATATTTATTTATTGTAAGAATATACTTAATTATATATTTTGTCATTAAAAATAAATTTAAAACACAAAAGTGACGTACTACCAAAATATAACTTTATTGAAATATATGAGTTCTCTGAAAACTCAATAAAAGAATAATGTGACTAGTCAAGAAACAATAGACAAAGAAATACCTTGAAAGGAAAAATGTCAGGTGTAAACGTGTGTGACTCTCTTCTATGTGCAGATATACAAGGAATCTGGTTGACGAAGGAAATGGCAGGTTCAATCTCATGGTGTTGTGCTGGGGAGAAGGTCACGGATCAGCCATACACGATCATGCCAACGCGCATTGCGTGATGAAAGTTCTCCAAGGAAACCTGTGCGAGGTAAGTAATTTTTTTCCAAACTATTTGAAAGTCTAATAATGTAATGCATATTGCAATATAAAATCGGGATATTAAAATACGCTGCTTTTAGACGAGATACGCTTGGCCTGAAAAGTCTGAAACGGAAAATGGTATGCAAGAGCTCAAAGAACTTGAGAGGAACACGCTCGATACGAACGAAATTTGTTACATCAACGGTACGAATCTTAAAAAATTAAAACTAATCGTTCTTATAACCACAAAATAATCCCGTAATAATCGCGGCAAAAATTTCTTTAAAAAAATATGTATTTTTATAAATGGCATTAATCACGAATAATGCGATATTTTTTCCCGTACAATTTCTCTCTGAGAACGATATCTTTTCACATTTTCGTTCAAGACTCGATGGGTCTACATCGCGTGGAAAATCCGAGCTCGATGAATCCCGCGGTCTCTCTGCATCTATATTCACCACCGTTCTCAACGTGTTCGGTCTTCAACAAGCAAACTGGACAAAAATCGACGTGTCAGGTCACATTCTGGTCCAAGTACGGAAAGAAAAGAAACAGGGTAAGGAACGCGGGAGAGTAGTTTGTCTAATTCAAAAATTCTATCTTCCTACGTGATTTTTTATCTGCGTATTATAGTAACATGTGATGTAATTTGTATAATTTAATAATAATACAAGTAACTTTAATTTAATAATAATTCAATAAAATAAGATAAAAAAATCGTATGTACGTTTTGCGCACACATCAGTCTCTTTACATCTCATTTTAAACTTTTATTACGTAGGAAATTCAAGACGCTAGATCTCCAGAAGATAACTAGTTTTAGCAAGAAAGGAGGAGCGCCAGCAGTAACGTGCCAATTAAGGATCATTCTAAGTAAGGAGAGAAACGTTTCGTGTTCATTTAGGGTCGGAACTGACGGTGTATTTTGTGTGTAAGTTAAGATATAAATGTAAAGAATGTTACGATATATCGGGAATTTTGTTTTGAGTGAATGTGTATATTGTAAGTACTTAAAATCCATATATGTATGTAAAGTTTAGATGGTTTTTAAAGATTAGATGTTTTGTAAAGTGCATGATACGTCTATATGCATTTTTTCTCACATACTTTTATATAAGTCATGTAAGTTGTTAAGCTATCAAATAAAAAACAAAAACAAATTTATGAATGCATTATAATTGTTTGGTTTATTGAGCACGTATTGATAAATATGTTGTAATTTTCTCTGTTAAATACCTTTATGCAAGCCGCTTTAATTATTATATATTATTAGCCGCTTTATTTGTTATATATTGAATTATTATTTACCAATGTATAAATTAAATCACACTAAATAAATTTTTTATATAAAAAAGAAATTATTAATTCACTTAATTGTTGTTCACATATCAAATTAAGCGATTAACGTCACAAATTACATCGCTAGAATTTCGTAATGATAATTGCGGGAAATAAATATGTGATATACCTGTATGCGCAAACTTGTGTGAGTGGCACGCGTCATGGCCTCTCGAACACACGTGCAGCGTGTTAGAATACTGTACAAGACAATTTTGAGGTTACACCGCGGTTTGCCGGTCGAAATTCAACCCTTAGGCAACGATTATGTCCACGACGAGTTTCGTAGACACAAGAAATGCATGGAGAGCGAGGCAATTATCTTCCTTCACGAGTGGACTGTGAGTACATACAAAGTCGACCACGTCGATTATCGAGCGAGCACTCGACGAGTTTTGAAGGTTATGTTCGACTTCGCCGTCGATAGTCGATAGAGACACTCGCGAACGAAACGCTCGCGACTCGCGACTGATGGAATGCAATGTATATTTTTTCTCTATAGAATTATGCGGTTTCTCTCGCCAAGCAACTCGGGTTGAAAGGTCCTCACATGGCAAAACCGCTGGGCAACGATCTTAAGGAGGAGGACATCGAAAAGTTGCGGGACGAACAAGTGTGTCAGTTGTACGAATTAATGATCGCGGCGACAGGGAAAACGGAGGACAACACGAAAAAGAAAACGTAGCTAACGTGCGTTGCGTGTAGTTTAGACAAATTATAAAATTACGCTCAATGTCATCTGACAAAATTGTACTTAACTCTGAATCTATATTGTTATAATGTGTACATACAAATAAAGTGTAAATAATTTAATTTGTATGTCAGTTGATAATTTATTTTTTCAGTAAATAAAATTGCGATAAACATTTTATCTGATTACCATGATAAATAATTTACGTCGAACAAAACCATATATAAAGCATAATTTTATTATCGTGAGACTTCCGCAAGATTTCGCGGAATTTAATGTGTAGAAACCAATTTTAAAGCGAAATGTAAAAACTTTTATATGACATTACATAATTGATCTACTAGAGTAGTAATATATAATGATAGACAGCACTGAGGTTAGACTGATAAATAATATATCAAGAGATTCAAACATAGCCAAACAAAAACTAGTATCAATACTATCAAAATTGTATGTAACTACGCTCTTGTAAAAGTACATAAGTTGATTACATATAAAAACATTGCGCACAAAAATGAAACCTTGGCGAGAAGCAGCGAGTCTGATATTAGCCGCAAGAGCAAGCAACGTACAAAAGTACAATCGCACAGTATCGCCAACAATCGTAAGTAGTGTTCGAAACTAACCACAATATCGATCGATGCTTTTCTCACAATCAGTCTGCCGACATAAGTATGACGAAAAGGATTTTGCGTGTGTTTCATCTTGATAATAGATACTTATGCCGATAACAAATACTAATCACAGAAACGCAATTCCTCTCTTTTTATATACGTAAAATAAATTGTTTTATTTCACATAACACTGTGTGTGATCTATCCTGCTAAGTCATGTTCATTTTTGTCGCATATGAAAAATATATTTGACAAATATATTACCTGTTTTATAGTAGACTCGTTTAAAAAACAGACAATCTATATTTTCAGCACAACTATAATCTGCTATGTCTAAAACGTCATCAAAATTCGAGTTTTTACGCGGATACATACGTTTTCCCAGGCGGTGCTATAGATCCCAGCGATGCTGACTTGAAATGGCGCGAGCTCTTCGCCAATTTTGGTTTCGACGACAATAATTTTGCATCTCTGAGACCAAAGATCGTGACGCCAATCCTTCAACCGAGGCCAAACGAATTACCCAGGGAAATCTCGTTGCGCATTACGGCAATTCGCGAGACTTTTGAAGAATGTGGAGTGTTAATGTGCAGACACAAGAAAGACGCTTCCTCCTCTTCTAATTGGATCAAAGAAATGTCAGGTGAGAAAACAATTATGCACGTCGATTAATTCGTCATAGGCATTTTTTTACGTGCTTAAATTTTTAGTTCCCAAGAATGAATTAGAATTGTGGCGGAACAAAGTCCACAACAACGCCAAGGAGTTTATCACTCTCTGCGAAAAGTTCAAGTGTTATCCGGACTTGTGGGCGTTGCATGAATGGGGCAACTGGATGACACCCACAATAATGAATAAACGCTTTGATACTATCTTTTACCTAGCTTGCATGCCGTATATGCCGCATGCTGAGTACCAAGCCAGCGAACTGCAAGATCTGAAAGTAAGACATTTAAAAAGTGATCTCTGATGATAAACATATATTTTTTATTTATAAAGAGCTAATTTCTGGAAACAAATGCAGTGGGAAAACCCGGAGAACATTATGTTTTTGAAGGATTTTGTATTGCCGCCGCCACAACACTATGAAATTACAAGATTAACTAACTTTAAGGACATAGATGGTCTGGTAGAGTTTGCATTGAAATGCCGTGAAGAAGGCGTGCAGTTATATGTACCGGTACAAAACTGAATGACATATGAACTGACATATAGGTTGAAAATAAGAAAATATCTAATATCTCACGGCAACAAATAAATTTTTAGGTGCCCATAAATCTAAAGGACGGTACGGTGTTCGTTCTGCCTGGAGACACTTTTTACCCCAAAGAAGTTAACTTATCACACAAACAGATAATCGATAAATCCGATATTACAATGGATGAATTTCGAGAGACGACGCCAATAAAGCATAGAATGGAATATGATACAAATTTTAAAATATTTAAAATTTTTTTTGAAAATAATAAAGAAAATCAAGCAGAATTTCCGATAAAGTTTGTTTACAAAGAAGAGTTAAATAAAAATAAACTATAATATATACATAGCGTTTTGTTTCACTACGGTCTTTTTTACAACAGGTAACTTGATAAAATATTTAAAAGTTTTATATCAAAGATTTATATTAATGCTCAACATTTTTATCCATGTGTAATATAAATAAAGAGTATTATTTTTCTCAATAAATAAATGAATTTTTACCATGTGTGAATTTTTTAAGCAATATATACATACACATAGTTGGTTTTATAAATCCACGCGCGTCGCACATAAACGATTTAAAAATGGCGGCTGTTCTGAGGGTCAAACTGTAAATGAGATTTAAAGTTACTGTTTTCCGTCCTACATCGCGCTTGTAAAAATTTGTTGCTGATAAGGATCTGCCAAGTAATTGTAGAAAAGCCCGGAGTGAAGCGTTTCATATTCGATCTAGAGACTGCGCAGAACGCGAGCGAAACAGCGTTTTATTTCGTATTCAGGAAAAACCATGCGAACGGGGTTTAAGGTGGCAGCAGCGCCGCTCCGGGGCATCGCGACGAGAAACGGCACTGGCGTCTCTCTCTCGGCAAATCGATATTCCGCTCAAATATTGACTCCGCGATTGTGTGTGCGGTGTGTGAACGAGCGAGAGCGCGCACGACAGAAGTCCGTCCCACCGTGCAGTTAGGCAGCGATGCTCCTTTAAAAAGCGTTAGTGTTCTCCGAGAGTGCGCGCGCGAGTGAGATACCGCCGCGGGAGAGTCGCGAGAGTGTGATAAACGCAAAGGACGCGTAGTAAAGGTGCGTAAGTCACGCCACGCGGATAGTCAGACTACAATCGTTTCGTGACGAAGACGCCGACGACAACGACAACGAGGAGGAGAACGACGGCGACGGGCGACGGGAGGATTCGCTGTCGAGGAAATATGCTACCGCGAGCGACAACGATGCTCTGCGGCCTGCTGGGCTTGCTGTGTGTCGGACTCACCCACGCGAGCATCGGGTCGCCTTTCGAGTCGACACCGTCGAGCTCCTTCGGCAACGATCATGGAGGTGAGTCGCGGTGTGACTCGCCGTCCCTTTCTCTCGTTTCTTTTTCTCGCGTCAACGTGCCCTACATTCATTCCCCTGGCTTACCTGAATATACGCGACGCAGAGAGCGCATTACACACACCGATCGCATATGCGCGTCCGCCGACGGTTCTCTTCGGGGACGACGACGTCGTGGCGCCGCGGCGGTTTCGCAGGTGCAATCCGTCCGTCGCACCTGCGGCCCGCCGAAACTGTTATGGCGATTTTCGTTTCTTTATCGTGTGTGCGCGATGGGCTCTCTCTATCTTTTTCTTTTTTTTCTCTTTCTCTCTCGCTTTCTCGCTCTCTCGCTCTCTGTAGATATGTCTTCTCGTTGTATTTCGCGTTGTCGTGCGACAACGACAACGACGACGAGTTAAACGTTGCACTGCGCCCACCCGGTCGATATGCTGCCGTCGCGTGAAAACGGGCGAGAAAAGAAAGACGGCTATTAACCCTCCGCTTGTTGGGTGATTTCTTTTTTGTTCCTCTCTCACCCAACGAGTCTCGGAAATACGAGAAATCGGCCACGAGAGATCGGGAAGAGTGAGAAGAAGAAATCTGTCCGGGGGAATCTACCGCACTCAGGTCGAGACCGCATTCGGTTTTGTTGATATCGGGTCCCCTGACAGGTTTTACATAGCCGACGCGTGACGTAATAAAAAAGGTGTCGTGGACAACGGACAAATTTGGAGCGGAGTCCTTGACATCTTTCGAGTCTTCCGCATTTTCATCAAAATCAATTCGTTCTTTTAAATCTCGTGTGCACAGTGGACGATCAACAAAATGTGAAACATGTTATTTGCAAAAATAGTTTTACTTTGTATAGAATTAATTGACCGGCATATGTTAATTCTAAAGTTTGCATTTATATTCTCTAATTTGTGTATAGTAGCGCAATATTTGAAATATCTGTATGTGTCCGAGATGGTTAATTAATTGTTTGTTCGTTTCGCAATATGTCGTTAAAATCTAAAAATTTCTCACGCTTGTTTCTTGTTAATATAACGAAATTCACCGAAGGCTGAAAATAGCTGAGTTATGCAAAACTCCGGCGAAATTTATTCGCGCGAGCGAACGACACAGCAATAAAATTTTCGAAATGCTGATGCGTCTGGATGCGACACCGAGGTTTTGCTCGCCATTGGGAGAAATACGCGACACTTCGCCTTGTTTTTTTTATCTTCTTCTTTTGCTCGTCTGTGTAACGTAGTTCTCTTTTCTCTTTTCGCGTCGCATCTGGCAGAGAGGTCGGCTCTGCGGAGTTTTTCTGCAGTCTCGGGAGACTCGCACCTGATATAAACAAAAAGATGGATGACGTTAATACGTGCGATGATAGACCAAACACAGTGCGCGTTGATAAAACGAACGGAATAATATTCAGATGAAGAATCACCGCATCGATCGTTTTATATTACATGCGGATATCACGGTTTTATATTACAGTACGTGACAATGCACTTTGCGCGATATATACGTTTCGTCAGTTAACAATTTAGATCTTTTATATTCCCGTTTGCTTTCAATAAAACGTTCGCGTTACGTTATTGAAGATCATGTACAGAATTATCGGCGCGCTCTTAAAAATAATACTTTGAATTTTTTACGTCATCGTACACGCGTACACGATGATATTTAAGAAGCCTTACGCGGTTTTAGCTGCTTAATTAAATGCACTTTTCGCGCAAAGAGAGAGAGAGAGAGGGTCCCCTCAGTCAATTATCCGGTGCTCGATTACGATCGTTCACCGAATGACGGTGTTAGTCATGCTTTCGTCGGAATAACAAACTAACGTGTGAATCACGTTCGGGAGGAGACTCCGGGGTAAAATTAGACTGATTTCAGGCAAGGGCTGACGAAAGTGAAGTGATGTGAATCTAATATTCTCAGCGGCGCGTCCCATTGCTGAGAGAAGAGAGGAGATATCGTGTTACCACGTTAAAAATATTTCGATGCATATCCCGGCGTAGGGCCGAGTTAATTATCCCGAAATCTCTCTTCGACTAAGATTAGTAGGACCGCTACCCGTCATTGACGATATACACACAGCGATATTGTGTTTCATAATATTTTCGAGCTTTTTCCCCAAAAACTAGCGATATATATATATATATATATATCTCTTCTCTCTCTTTATTGCTCATCCCGCGGTTGCATGTCGCGATAATTGAATGTATTTCAGGCAACGTCAGCTCCGATATTCCGGTACGATAACGCCGTATACGTCAAAGTATATTTCGCACAGTTAATTAACGATTGCGACGGTAATTATCGGATGCTGAAATTAGATGTCTCCGCCGATTGAACTGAATAATTCTAATGAGACGACCAAGTTTTAAGAAGAGCCGCGGGGGAGGTATTAATTAAAACGGTGCCATTTGTAACAAGCTCTTTTTTCGAATTTAGTAATATCTTACGTTATTATTATTAGTATAATGAAAAATTAAACTTTAATGTATTGAGAAAGAGAGATGTATCTTGGAAAGAGATGTATCTTGATTTTTCTTGCAAATTGTTATTGTTTTGCATGAACAAATAACAAATCAATTACATTTTTACACGTTACTTTTAGGGATGTCATTTGTGGTGCTGTTGATACAAAAATTATCATTACATGACGAATTATCTATATATTGACAATACAAATATTTGCGCAGTATATAAACGTATTAGTGGAATATAATAATTATAAGAAGTCACAAATATACATATGTAAGTGATTTCATTTTATAGGCGGCAGCAAAATGTCAGCTTTGACGTCCCTTGTGATGATAATTGCGAGATAATCGAAAAGCATATTATGCATACGTTTCATAATTGACTCCCACTTCACGATCGAAAGCGGCGGCTCATAAATAATTACTCGTTGTTCATTTAAAATATGCTCGCATTAACATCCGAATTATATAGTCGCGAAAATATGGAAATCTGTTGCTAGCGAATAAATTCGCCGGTTTAGAACGGGAAATTGTTGCGAATCAAATTTTCACACACCGTCCAATTTTCGCTACAAGAACCTCCGTGAAATTCCTTTTGTAAAGTATATCAAATCCGATGTGTAATATTTTCGAAACAAACTTTTCTCGAAAAAATGTGAATTATATTACTTGAAAAATATTCAAGTTTTTTTAATATCAAAAAACTCGCTCTAATAATTTAACGTTTAAAACTAAAATTTCGTTTTAAAATGAAGAACTGGACGGTTAGAAAAAAACTTTGTAATCTGCGAATAAACTTTCAAAATTATACTGGTCGGTCTAATTAGCTAAGTTTTTGTTCCATTTTTACTTATTTATAAAAATAGTACTCGGAAAAAACTTTTTCTCTCTCTCTCTCTTTCTCTTTGAGTTTTCCGAACTTGTGTACATTTTTGTTCAAAATCAACTTTTCGCTCGCAGAGAGAAGCTCTTGTATATATATATGGTTCTGAGGAAGTTCTAGGTCACACAGTGTTGTGTCAAGAAGCTTACATGAAGGAAACACGGATATTAGTTGTTGACTACTGGCTCAAACTGCCAGCGTCAGTAATTAACAGCATAATTATGAGCCACCGTTACAGATGCAAACGAGAACAAACGTTTTTCTCTCTCCTCTATATCCTACGCTACAGTTGTTTAACGCTTTTCTCATTATCCGTATGTTGAAGAAAGTTGACAACGAGTTAACGAGCTGCTGCCCCTTTTGTTTCACTTAACCCATTTCCACCAAAACTTCAAATTCTTCCCCTCCTCGCCGCTAAAACCGCGCGCCGAATATTGCTCGTGCTGCTTAATTAAAAAGTTCTCTTGTGTTACACATGCGATGGTAGATTTCGCCGACTTTTATTTGCGCGTCGACACATGTTAACCGAAATTCTCCGCAACCAGCGTTAAATTGATGTATTAATTTTTAACGCTTCGTTAAAAATGGGAGCACAAAATCTGAAATCCACACCGCTTGAGAAGCGCACGCGAATTTACATAACGACATAAACACAGCGCGCAGAAGCGTCTCCGCCAATGAAACTTATGGCATGAGTTTCATCGCAGAGCTCTCGGCATGAACGTAACGCATTGCGCGCTTCGGGCGTTTTATTGACCGGAATATGATATGCTTATGCCCATAATGCTTATGTAGATTCATGCGTGAATTAGCTTCAATACCGATTTCGATCTATCCTCTTCTCCCGTGCGTTTTAAAATCGAGAGGCGGTAAATTCACTGCGGACGCGCTATTCGTCTCGAGATAAAGTTGGCGAAATCGGGGCATCCATCTTCGTTGAAAAAAAACGAAGTGAAAAACCAACTGTAAGCTCCCGCGAGAAACGTGAGGAGCTTTGGTTGCTGTGAGACTCCGTCGTAGAAATGGCGAAACTGAAAACTGAGCTCGCGCGCACGGTCCTTTTTCACTTCCACACGTAAAACAGGAAGACGGTTCTCGCAGAGATGTTGATTAGTCATATCAACTATCATGTGTATGTTCGCAGTGCCACGACTGGATTTGGAGAGCCTCGAGAGCGGATATCATGGCCTGGTCAAGGAGAACGAAACTCTGGTCGAGGTCACGCCGCAGATCCGTGCCCTGGGAACGAAAGTTTGCTCCTTCCGCATCGCAAACAAGCATCACGGCGAGGCGCCGTTCGAAATCGTCCTGAAGGAAAAGGGAATGGCCGAGCTGCGAGCGTTCCGAGTCCTGAATTGCGAGAAACGCCGTAATTACAAGTTCGACATCGCCGCGGTCGGTTGCAACGGGGCGCAATCCGAGAAGTAAGTTCTCGTTCGTCTTTCTTCTTCTCCCCTTACGCACATTGATGATTGGATCATCAACAGCTTCTGTCGTCATCTTCATACTCAGACAGTCGCGTGAATTTTTATTACGTGTTTCCCATTTGCCGCGTAATGCAGGAAGCGCGTTTATTCGGAGAAACTCTCCGAGATAAGGATAAACTTAACGAAAGTAGAACGGAATGGACGATACGGGAAGAGAACTATACCTAAGTTTATAATTGCGAGAGTCAAGTCCCGGTTCACAGCACGCGACTGCTTTAGCAAGTAAAAAAGTTCCGTATCGTATGATGCCCTCGGCACTCAGATAAGCTAGCTAAAAATTTACACTTGCACCTCGTCGCGCCTCTCTTCATACAGAGCGCACAGTTATCTTTTTTTTTTATTGCGTACTTAGATAACTGGAAGAAAACTTCTGCTGAAAAAGGTGTTGAGATAACAGGCGCTGCCGAGACGGCGACGGATTCATTTACATTTCTCCAAGGATTTAAATATTTCATTTCACAGTGTCTGTGTCTGTTACAGCGTTATATTATGTTTGATTATACTTCTAATTTTATGTTTATCCAATACGTAATGACACAGTAACGTTTGTTAATTTTTTCGTTAATTTTTAAAAACGCTAACAAGCGACAAGACACTCGTATGAATTACATCACTATTACATAAAAAACGCGTCGTCTTTAGCCTGTGTTTATCTGCAGTTAAAGTCGTAATAAGTCATCTCTAAATGTGGGTCATCGGATCGCGCGTCGCGCCAGTACAATACCAATTTTTCTGGCTCGCGTTGGCGCATCGCGCGCACGCCATAGTTCGCGCGACGTGTATTGACTAAATGAGGAAATAACTTCCGGCATCGAGCGTACAAATTTTCTCATTACCAGACTGCGCGATTTCACGCCCGCCTCTGAAGCGATAACTGCCACCGCCTATTCCCTCGCGTCCGTTCGCTCTCAATCTTCGGTCCCCGATAAATGTGCATTTGTCAGAATAAAGCACTATCGCAATGATAAGATTTAATAAGATATAAGTCAAAGAAAAAGAAATTTTTAACGTAAAGAAGAAAGAATAAAGTTAATTGAAGCATCAATAAACGAATAAATTCTGATTTAGAGAAAATGATGAAATATGTAGAAAGATATAAAAATATATTATGTCTTTTGATAATAAAATTTATATTGTATAATAATTTGCATCACGAAGACAAATATAAATTTAATTTACAAATGAAACCGTGGAACATAAAGTGGAATGTTAATTTCGCGTGTCAGGAACATAATGTTAGTACCATTAGATAACGGACACAATAAATTTTATATTATCCTGAACAAAATTAGAATAAGCCAATTGCAGAGATAATTTACCGTGAAAATCTAGTACACTACGATGTTTGCCTGTTTTCCAGCCCGTCTCGGAATTTCTTTCTCTCTCTCTCTCTCTCTCTCTCTCTCTCTCTCTCACCTCGCCGAATCGCCGCCAACGGCAGATCAATAGTGAAACATCCTCGTACATACGTGCGGCACGATCTGCTTTGATATAAAAGATTTCACGGTGAATTTTTCATATGATAGAAGTCACGTAACAACGAAATTTTACTTAATACGATGGCCGGCGGTGAAATTACAACGGTGATATCGATCGGCCGACGTATCGCGTGGCTGAGCACCATAGTCTCGCCGATAATGCACGTCGTAATTTCTAATTAGGATATTCATACACAAGCCCGGTGTATTATCGTGCCATTAGCACGGAAGAGAGAGCCGATCGCGACTCTCGAGTATATTTACCGCTGTACAATACTACACGACGATGCATTCGTTGGATTTTCGACGCGCGCCGCGTCGTTTGATTTCGCCGTGTCTAATATTTCAAACGCGAATAGATTCCGCGCGTGTGTAACTCGAACTGGCCGCTTGTTTCAACGCCTGTTTTCGGCAACGAAACAATTCCGAGTCGAAATTCAATCGTTTGCGCCCGATACGTATACGGCCTCTGCGGTATTGCTTTATTGACTTTTCCGTTATACGCCACATATTAAATTTCCCGCTCTAAAACGGACGCTGTCATATAAATGTTTTACATTAAGTATATCGACAGTATTTGCTCGACCGTGATTCTTTTTTAGATTTCTCCTTCAACAGGCGTGCGCGGAATAATGCATCCGCATGTTATGTCAACTGTTAAAATGTTTCCTGTATCAGCACGTGTGCGCCAACAGTGCTTTGTGCGTTATATAGACACGAGAGAGAGAGAGAGAGAGAGTGTGAGTGCGGCGTGTGTAAATTCCCATTACTTACAAAAATCGTTTAGATTCATTACGGAGATAATATATCTATGAGCAGCAAAAAGCAGCTAATTATTCCATTTGACGTGGAAGTTATTAAAGCAAGCTTTATAACTGGAAATAAGCTCGTTTAAATCCATTGCGGATTGAGCGCAAATCCTCGGCTGTAATTCGTCCTGAAAATAGTCAAAATAATCTTCTTGATGGCTGCAAATATAAATCCTTTAAATCCGTGACGGTCCGACGACGCGTTTACATATATGTACGACGTTTCGATTTTAAAATTCGCTTTACGGCTTATCAAAAATAAACACAGATTTGCGTACTTTTAGAGAATCCAACAAAATAAGGACAGTATTAATTGCGAGTGCACGTAAATGGAGAGACACGCAGGAATCCGGGGAATCCGACATTCTCTAAGTCTCGTCACGCGGCGTGCATATCTACGCTCTCTCTCCCTCTCTCTCACACACACCGCCCTGAGAAGAGAAATAGTGAGAGACCTTGGTATGCACATGTGTGTATGCATACTTCAATTTCAATTCCAGCGCCACGGTTCATATTACTGTGGTTGACGTCAACGAGTACGCGCCGCAGTTCCTGCAACCGGCCTACGTCAGCACCGTGGACGAGGGTCGCCTTTACGAAGAGGTGGTGCGCGTCGAGGCGTCCGACCGGGACTGCACGCCGAAATTTGGCGACGTGTGCAAATACGAGATTCTCACTGCCGATCAGCCATTCATCATCGACAATGAGGGCGCGATCCGCAATACCGAGCCGCTTGACTACGAGCGCTCGCACAACTACATCCTCAGCGTGGTCGCTTATGATTGCGGCATGAAGCAATCCGCGCCGGCGATGGTGACGGTCAAGGTGAACCGCGTGTGCGCCCCCGGTTGGCGAGGCATTCCCGAGAGGGTCGACTACGCTGCTGGAGTTGGCGCGCAACCTCTTCTTCCGTCGGCGCGACTTGATCTTTGCGACGCGCCCTGCATCTTGCGTAACGTACGCGCCACCTTAACTCTGGCGACCGACCACATCGGCAAGGGTTGCGACCGCGACACTTACGGGGTTCGCAGTCAGCGAAAGTTGTGCGGCGCTTCGCGGGATAGCGTGGATCTGTTGCCTACGCCTGGACCTACGACCTCCTGGACGGCATCTTTATCGAGGGACGAAGGCAGAGAAGCGGATGAGATCTTCGAGTTTGACGGAGTGGATTCGGCCGCTATCGTGCCGAACGATGTACTCGAACATAGTTTAGCGCAGAAGTTTACCATTGGCGTCTGGGTGAAACACCGACCGCGTCCGCGACAGGATCCGCATATCAAAGAGCACATCCTGTGCGCTGCCGACGATCACAGTAAGTTTTTATACAATTCAAATTCATTAGTTTGGCAACTGTAGAAAAGAAAAGTTTTTTTAATACAAAACAACGTAAAAAGTTTGAAGAAGAAAGATAGAATTATTTCTTTGAATGAGATAGAATCAAATTTTTATGTATTATTGTTTTTATGTTTTATATTATTTACAAGAAAATTTTCCAGGAAGGATTGTCTGAATAATTTTGTTGAAAAGTCATAATTTTGCTATTACTTTTGTCAGTGTGATCAAAATAGCACGGAAATCATGAAGACTAACTTAATTCAAGTCAACTACGTTATTCTTGACGTTTACCACCCTGTTGTAATTATCCTAATTGGCTTTATACGGCAAGAAAACGGAGAAGAGAGGGCTAAAACTTTATAATTGCCATTTCCCTTTATATCTTGAAAAGATAATAATCATTTTAGACAGCTGATAAGCGCTCGTCCTGATATCAAACGACGTTCGCCGACTGTGTGTTGTTAGCGGAATACATTATCGCGCCGAGAGTGCGAGCGTTCGAGCGTTAAAATATACACGTTCACTCCACGGAAACGCCGGGGTATTATCGTGAAGTTTCGAACAAAGCGGCTTAATCCTTGCGCAGAATGAATTTTGGCAAGAAATCAGGTCGCGCGCGCGGCTTATATAGGTCGTCGCTCGCATTCGCTCGCCTCTCGCGCGAAGAGTTAAACTCAAATATCCGACCTATCCAGCCGCTCGGAAATACAAATCTTTCTAAATACCGAACCGGTCTCCAACGAGCAACGTGTAATCCTCCGTTATAAACGTTCTCTCTCGTCCTTTCGTGTGTCCCATCCTTTCTGTCGCCTTTCATGAAATTTTATCCTCCTCGCGCTTTAACGCCCATCGCGCGCGCGTCTCTCTACACTTTATTACGCGCGGGCGATGTCGCGAAAGGTGCAACTAACGTCGCGCCGTTTCAATTACAGAGATGAATAGGCACCATTACGCCCTGTTCATAAGGAACTGCAGATTGATTTTGCTGTTGCGACGCGACTTCTCCGAGGGCGATCCTAATATCTTCCGCGCCGCCGAGTGGCGTTGGAAGATCGGCCAGGTGTGCGACGACAAGTGGCATCATTACGCGGTCCAGGTGGACTTCCCGCGCGTCGGCTTGTACATCGACGGTGAAGAATGGCGTGCCGATGAGAAGAATCCCGAAGTCATTGACGACTGGCCTCTACATCCTGCCAAAGGCGTCAACACTACTCTCGTAGTAGGCGCTTGCTGGCAGGGATCCGAAAACAAGACCAAACATCACTTCCGCGGTTATCTTGCTGGTTTATCCGTCCTGGTCGGTCGTAACGAGAAACCGGAAGTGCTCTCGTGTTTGCGACGTTGCCAAGAAGGCATCCACGTGCCGCCGATGGATCTATTGCAACCGGGTACTCAATTGTTGACCAACTCCGACTTGACAGAAGTACGCATCGACGGCGACAATCGTACGAACGTCGAGACTCTGCTACGTCGCATCGGCTACTCGAACTCTCGGCGTTTCCCAACACCTGGTCGTCGTAACTTCCGTCTCGACACAACGATTGTCTGCGAGGGCAGCGAGGACACACCTCTTCCGATACCGACCGTGCAATCTTACGTCACTGTATTGCCTCCTCCTCGACCAGGTATCACCGTTAACGGTACTGGCTACGTAGCCAGAGAATACGCAGATTTCCGGCTGGGAGTTCGCGTGTTCCCGGACGCGCGCGTCACCGCAGGATCGGCTGCCCGATTGGATGCTTGCGCCGTCAGCGTTTATCCGAGTCTCAATCCCGATCATGAGAGCCTTGGATTACCTGGTGACGCTTTGCTCGCATTCCACGACATCTCCGCGCGCGTCGACCGCGACGGCGTTGTTCTTTCGGGTGCGGATTCGCCTTACAATTACCAGCAACTCATTCGTCTCATCATGTACACGAACCGTAAGCCGGCTTATTATCTTGATCGTGTCTTCAAGCTCACTTGTTCCGAGCTGAGCGGCCGTTTCGCCAGCAACGAGTACGTGCAAACGTTGGCCGTGATTCATCCCAAGGAAAAGACGACCGTTCTGCCTCATACAACACCCGGGGAACCACCCATTGCCAAGATTGTCGAGCCGGCACCGGGTCACGCGCAGCTCTCGCCGCATCACGCCGATCTGATGGAGGAATACGCAACGGCCGCGCTTCGTGAAGGCAGCAGAACCGTCGGCGGCGCCAGCGGCAGCCACGCCGTGACTATTGTCGCTGCCGCCTGTATCGGCTTCCTGCTGCTGATGGCAGTAGTAGGCGCCGCGCGAGTTCGTGGAGCGGCCAAGCGACGACGATCCGCCGGCGACGAACTCGCTGCCGAAACGGAGATGGCTTGGGACGACTCGGCTCTTGCCATCACCGTAAACCCAATGGACAGGTTGACGGAGCAAGATCAGCACCATCAGAGCCAGCGGGACGAAGATGTAGACGACTCCGGCAGCTCCGACTCCGAGGACGGTTCGTTCCGGGACGATGACCTCGACAGCTCCGACTGCGAGAACGACTGCGAACTCAGCAACGGCCGACACCGCCGTCACAACTCGCCGCACGATCTAGAGTGGGATCATCGTGACGTTTAAATCACACTACCTATCTTCACACTGAGCATTCACACATCCCCCTTTCTTCGCGTGGCATTGAGAGGAGTACTGGTCGCGTGCCGCTTCTTTTCGCAAAATCGTCGTACGTCCGGATAGGCTTGAATATGTTTCGGAAGTATTCTGCGAAGAGGATTCTTCACTCGAAACGGTTTGTGCTATTGGCAGATTTCACTTCGCGAGAATAAAAAATATCGGATAATTATCTATCGGATAATTTCTCGTGTTGAATGCGTTTTGTGTTCGATATTTTTCGGGAGTTCGTTTCTCGTGCATCAGATATCACGACGCGTCGTTAAAAAATTAAGATATTTACTACTACACTTTTAAATTTTCAGAATCTAGAATAGTAAAAAATAAGATTTATCGTTCTAAGCTGCTCCGCACACCGCTCGATCGATTCTCTAAACGACTCTTAATCCCTATTGCATACGCGAGAACGTTATCGTATTATATCCGTCCCCTCTTTCAAATAGACGTCGTCAGTGTAATTAACAAAATAAAAAAAAAAAAAAAAAAAAGATATCTGTAAGAGTGCGGGACGCTTTATCGAATAGTTAAAACTCTTTCTACCTACGAAAACACACGTCGCTGATGTTTGGTAGAATCGGAGATACACGCAAGAGATACTTAAGCTCCGCCGAGAATATTCTTTTTTCGATGGGGATATTTACGGCAGTTAATTAATTTATATTCTTGACTTATCATTGGTAGAGCAGTATAGTAGGACAAGGGGACTTTTTTTTTATACTTCTATATCTTTCCTCCTTTTTACTCTATCCTACAGATTATTGCTATTTTATTATTATACTCGTACTAACGCTACGACCATATCCAGCTACTTTACCGATAGTTGTTTTCGTTATTTTATTATTATTATTAGTAATAAAATAGACAGGACGGCCCGATAGCGTAGTTTTTAATGCAGAAACAGCGCTGAGCCGACTCTATATTCTTCCTCATCTTTTAAACTCTTTTACATAAGGCCCGCGTACATTTGATCTCATGAATGTAATTTGCAATAATTGTGTCTTTCGTATTTTGATCAAAAGCGCTCGCTCGCGCGATACGCGAGATAAAAAGTGAACACGGCGGCAGAAACGCGCTTTGGTAGAATATGAAGTCAAACTACTCGCTTCGGTGTACAGCACACGCGAAACGGGCTGAGCCTGGGCCATAAAACGATACTTGCCCGAGAGTTTCCAGTTATACTTTTAAGTTAAATACATCGTTACATACGCCTTCTCGATCGGTTTTTGCACAATGTTCCTTCCTGATTGATCTACAAGAAGAATAAAAAAGAAGAAAAAAACACACAGTAGTAAGGACTTGCCACGCATCCTATGATAGCGCTTCAACGTTAAAGTAATCGGCATAGCATCATATCCGTATATGTGTGTGCGCGCGCGCGCATGCGAAAGCGGCCGCTTTAGACGAGACGTACCGACCGTTCAGAGAGAAAAGTGTCTTTTTAACGAACACTTCAAGGAAACTAAATATTTGACAAGAGTCTACGCGCGAGCCGGTTTGCTTCATATGTTACGTAATTTTTTCTGGTATAAATATTCATTTCTAATTAATTGCAAAATTATTTGACACGTGAAGAATCGCGGCTTGGCACGTGAATTTCTCTTTCGGTGCGGTTTTCCGAAAATTTGAATTCGTAATTTTCCTACAAGTGTTCAACGACTAACGGTGGGTACCGTACGCTGTTTATGTGCGCGCGACACGCACGTGTTCTATACATACACACACATATATATATGCAAGCGTCCATTCATTATTCTGTGGTGAGAGTCTCGTCTCGAGGAGATGATTATTCTAAAGTAATGCGCAGCGGCTGGAGGAGCCATCGAGCATGCTTCTCTCGTTTATTTTCCCAACACGCAAGACGCGTCATATTGTGCAATTGCTCTTTTCACAGAGAAAACTGATTTTTACGTGCCTTTTAAGCAGCAGTAGTACACACGTGTTGAATTCTCTGCTCGTATGTATATTTTAATAGCAAATCTCAGACCGCGTTTTTTCGTCAGTCGTCCCGTCGACGTCGACGGGCACTGCTCTGTGTATTGTTATCAAAGAACTTTTTGCAATAACGCATGAAAAAAAACGGCGATTCCGATTGGAATTTTCACGCGCGTCGAGCTGTGCGAGGCAACAGCCTTTTCTATCGTGTAAACTTGTTTACATTCGCCGCGCGTTTTTCAGTTCTCACGTTCGACACGCGCCATTGCGAAAAGTTCCGATTGTATTTTAGACGTTTACCGTAAACGGGCTGTTTAGGAGTTAAGAATCGGACGCGTTCAACGAGCGCCATCGTGCTCCCGCCGGATGACGTTTCCGCGCGGAACGCGCGTCGTCGTCGTCCGGCGGACCTGTCACGAGCCGCGACATACAATGCCTGTCGATGGTCTTTCGCTTCGGAAAACGCGTCACACACGTGCAATGATCCCATCGCAAGGTACATTAACTCTCTCTCGCACTCTCTCTCTCTTTCGTCGCCGAAATGGTGACACGACGACTGCGCATTCGGTATCGCATATATACTCGCCGCGAAGTAATGAACGGATCCCACCTTCCGTGTGTGTGTGTGTGTATGTGTGTGTATATGTCTGTGTGTCTGTCTGTGTCCTGCGTATAAATCTAGAATTATACCGAATCGTTCGGCGGAGGCAGTAGTACCGAAGAGAACTCGTGTACGGATATATCTATATTCAAAGTATAGGGAACTATAATGAACAATTTATTTTTCCAACGAGCATATCATATCATTTTTATAAGGGGTTCGTCGACAAAAAAAAAGAAAAAAAAGAGAAAAGAAACGTTTTTTGGGAAACACGTTTTTTCGTCAACGAGCGATTCCGCGACGGCAAAATTCCGCGGTCGCGAAACGTACGCCACTTTGCCATATACAAAATGCAGTTTGTTTCTCGATTCCCGAAGAGTGTAGTAAGTTTCTTTTTCTTCTTATATACCTATATATCTCTCTCTCCGTTCTGCGACGGGGAGGTTCGACACGTAACGATACACCCTCTCTTACGCATTTCTCCGACTCGCGCGCGATGCATAAATATACACTTCGATATCGAGGATTTGAGTTATTCCAAAAAAAAAAAAAAAAAAAAAAAAAAAAGAAGACAGAGAGAGACGTGTATAATCGTTTATCTGTTCCTGATAACACCAGAGATTGCATATACACTTATACATATATTACATATATACGTAAAAAAAATATACCGGTGTGTACGCTTGCTTTTGTACTGTTTTTTCTTTTCTTTCTAGAGTTTTTCTAACGTGACGTTTATTACATTGTGCAACGCGAATATCTTATCGTAATGTAATCTCGTATTTTATAAAGATCGTAAACGTCACTATATTATTGATATAAAATCAATCGAGATATATTTCGGCAAGTGAATTTGGAAGTTTTTTCGCGGAAATCGAGCAAAGTCAAGAAAAGGATCTGGCCTTTAACAAGTGCGTCTAAATTAGCTTACGTAAATGTATGTACACACGCGCGTTTGTATGCTTAAATTATGGAGTATGAGAGAGTTCGTAAGTGCAATGTGGATTACAATGGGTTTAGGAGGGATGAAATTTCTATTTCGTTTGATTGTCGAGTTCATCGTAATATCTACCCGCTTCGGGGCGGGTGTATCACGATGTTGACGCAACGAAGTCAGAAGGAAGCGTGCAAAAAAAAAAAAAAATCGGAGCGGAAAAGATATCTCAGCGGCAAGCAAGTTTGCTCGATAACCACCATACATGTGGGGCATCTCTTGTATTTACGCAATAATTTATTTTGTCGGCTTCAACATCTTTTTTATTATACTCAAAAAATTGTTCTACTGAAAGACTTCTTTTTTGTTTGAATATTCTGAAAGAAATATGTGTATGTCTTGTTTTGTCACACGCGGCGAAAAACAATATTTTATAAAATTGACGCAATTAACTTTTAAATTCAACTGATAATAGTATTTTATTCAAATTTGATTATTGAAATGATTTAACGTTATGATAGCAATATGTAACACGATAATATATTTTTTTTTATATTGATACATCAAAGTTATCCACACTAAGAGAAAAATTGTTTTAAATCAAGTGAATTTATTTTGCTGAATGAGAGAGAAAAATTTCTCTTGCTTTTGTTGGAAGTAATTTTTTATTAAAGCATTTGTTATTTAAAAGCATTAAATTTTTATATAAATATGTATATTACATTGAGTACATTATTTTATATCTGATACATTTTCTACATTTGAATACTGTTTCCATATAAAATATATACTACTATTCATTAATTAAAATATCGGTTTTTAAAACTAAAGAATTTAAGTTTTTTCTAATTAAAAATACATTTTCTAGCAAGTATTTTGTAAAATTAAAATATAAATTAAATTAAAACAATATATATAGTTAAAAATTATATTCTCTTAAACGTATAATACTTAAATTTAAAAAATAGACGTTTTGAATACTTGGAATAAATACGTTATTAGCATCAACCGAATAAATAGTTTTCTTGAACAAACTTTTCCTTTTCAAAATAGTTTTTCTTTTGGTGTAAAAAACCAAGTTGTGCATAGTTTACGATGTTATTCAAATATGATGACGAGATCTTTATAATTCAGATAACGTAAAGCAAGAGACGCTCTAAGATTTATGTGAGCGCTCGCAGGCAACTTTGCTATTCCGTATGAGATATCGGAAAACTAAAAGTCTCTTTGGATAATCGAGAACTCACTAAGAGAAAAAAAACGCGATTCGAAACACACAAATTTAATTGTTCTAAAGATGTACTTATAATTACTAATTGACGAGAAATGGAAGAAGTACGCAGAACAACAACAAAAAAACCAACTAGATGATACTATTATATAATATATATACATAAAAAGATATATCTAAGCTGTTTGCAAATGATGTCGATATTAAAGAGGAACGAGGGAAAGAGAAAGGAATAGTATGAGTTTGTAATGTACTATTGTACTAATTTTGTAGGCAGCTAGAGCAATGTACGTATACATATGCACAGGTACTCTCGTGTACGTATGTATGTTTACGTATATAAATATACATACTCCTCTCCACCCGTCTCATACCCTCTCGTCTAATTTACACACGCATATACACGTACCGTTTGCCTAAAACGGTCAGAAGAATATTTTGGATTTCTAGAAGAGAACCGAGAGAAAATGGAGAAGAGGAGAGAGCTCTGAAAAAAAGAATCAAGGAGGTTGCGACACACGCCGGATTACATTTACCGAATTTCCGAAGGAGGACTCTTCTTCTTCCTCGTCTATCTGTCGGAACGAGGGGGGATGTTCTCCTCGGCGCATATTACACGCCCGCCGCCACCGACGCGTATCGACTTTTACACACACACTCACGTATCTCGATGCGACGACAGTGAAACCGTGCATGTATAGACGCGCGATCACGCGCGCGTGTAAATCGAGAAATTATAACGCTTCGCCGAGCGAACGCCATTCGTCTGATCCTCCACTTTTAGCTGGTCTTCTTTTTTTTCGAAGCACAGCATGTAAAAAGAAAAAAAAAAGGAGATAAACGTTTGTCTTACGAAGATGCAAACTTTTTATTAGTGCAATTTCTTTCTCTAATGACGGGGCAAAAGTATAATTTGTTAATATAGCATTTGTTACTACTACTATCTATTCGTTACCGAAATTGATTGAAGTTTTAGTTGATGTGCGTTATACGATACAAAAAAGCGTGATCCGATTATAATTGAGTCCTGATTGATTTTAGTGGAGCACAAATCCAAATCGAAAATATGAAGTTCGTTAACGAGACTGCTTGTGTATATTTTCGTGAGCGATTTATTTTCCCGGTACTTTCCTCTGGAAATATTGGAATTGAGCGCTTAGAGCACTGTCGAGCCGTAAAAAGATCATCACGCATGTGTGCAATATAAAGTACACACCGCGTTTTCTTCATTATCACGGAACTTCGTTATTATTTCTCGTACATATACATCTCGTACATGTAACGCTCTAAAAAGACGAGAACTTGAAGAAATGGCGCGCGTAATAACAAAACGATTACAATCGGACGTTTTTTTAAAAATAAAGAGCAAGTGGTATTGCACGGCAACGGTGTAATGAGTGAAAAATAATCAACTACAGATTAGCTAGGGGCACGTAATGGAATATCATTAAGTGCCGACTAAATTCCCTCCCATCGCAGATTGATTGTGTGTTAACTAATAAGATTAAGTAATGATATAGTATACAGTTAAGGAATTTAATTATTATGATTAAATAAATAAACAAAAAAAAAATACTATCTGTATGCTAAGCACAGTCGTTTTAAAGCCGTAACGTGACGTATGGCTAAGGCAATGTTTATGACTTAAATCGAGTCTTTAATTTTAACGTGACACACTGAGTTACTCGGCGCGTCTGCACCACGACGCACAGAAACGTCAAATTACCTTGTTAACTCTGCAAACTGAAAGAAGAATCGTTCAAAACAAGAAAAAATGAAGTATTAGCAATAGTATGATAAAACTATTACACACGTACACAACACAAGATCACGCGCGGCCGCATATACACGCTGCACAGGCTAGGAAAAATGAAATATTATCTATAACGACATTATAAATAACATTAAGACGTCAACTGTATTTGTTTAATAAAGATGTACATTCGACGAGTGAATCGACCCATTGTATAACCGGCAGGTCACTGCGAAGTAGTCTTCCAAAGTGAATTCTCTTTGAACAAAATCAAACACACGATAGATTATTCTTGTATTTATGCATTTTTTAAATGACCTGTCGATTAAAAATGGGCATTGAATATATTATTTCTGTTCTCTCTTCCGTACCTTTTCATATTTATCCTTACAATTCTCCCTGTGTTTTTTCACATTTCAATAAATTTTGTGCTGTTTGAGAGGAAATAAGAGAGAAGCAAGATATTTATAAATATCAGAAGTTTATTGTTTGATGTATTAAATAAACATTATTTGCACATATACAGCTCGAACAGTTGCAATACTATACAAATATACTGTGATGGTTTAAATTAGACTGATAGAAACTTGTATAACTTATCCAGTTTGCTCTTTGATAATTATTTACAAGTACACGAGCACGTGATAAACAAACTTATATCTTGATGCTACTTCGATTAGGCTACTATATGAGATGTATATCTCATATACTACAGCCTCGATCTTACATTTTGTTTTTATATTAATACCTCAAAAAATGGTACATGTGATATTAGTTCCAGAAGTTTTTTTTGTTTGTTTTTTTTTGTTTTTTTTGGAGAATATCGTTTCTAAGACGCAGGAAGATGATACTGCAGGGAATTTAGTCTTGAAGTTATATAGACATCCGTAAATTATATTACTTGTAGCTATTGTAATTTCTTATTGAATATTGATAAATATTTTTTTTAACTAACAAAATTACTATCTAATATATTATAATATAATATAGTAGCATTCTCAATACAAAATAAATTTCAATCAGTTCCATTATGCATCGTACATTTTTTTTCGCAACTTTGGTTTCTATATCATAATGTAATATAAATAACAAATCCCAAAGCTAATGAGATGATGCACGCTTCGGTTTCCAAAGTTATAAAATATGTATACTTTACACTAATTACATATTTTATTCTTGTGAAAATAACACGTAAATTCAAAAAACATTAAGAAAAATAATTATAAATAATCATATGATATTTTCGTTCTTGTTTGCACAATAAAAGGATAAATTGTCAGAAAAGTTCTGTTTCGCAATATTCTAATTAAAGAGAAGATCGTGCAATACTTCAAATATTTATATGTACTGTCTTTGTTGGAATATATGTGTATATTTTTGTTTATATTCAAATTTGTTCGAATTTTCATTTTTCTTCGCTATCCGAACGAAAATACTATTTATATCTTTGCTGTGTCCAGACAGTTTTTCTTATAAACTTACGAGTTTGTATATTTTGTTATTTTTTTACGTCACCGCTCTGAATATTTATAGTAGAATGCACCCCTCATCTCAGTATCAGCAAACAATGATTGTCTCAGCGTTATTGGAAGAAAACAATTTTATGTTCTCCGCGCTCCAGTGCAATAACGCTGCCTGACGGACGACGCCCCACACGTAAGGAATGAAAAACTCCTCCGGTTGTTCTTCTTCTACATATTTGAACTTCAGTTCTGGGAATTTCTACGAATAGCACAGAAATATATTTTAAAGAAATCATTGCAAAAAATGTTATGTGAAACTTTCGAGTTCGTGGACTTACAAATTTCCTACTTACTCTTAAACGATCCTGCGGCCACTCTGAAGTTCCTTGCTGTATAGTGGCTAATACTTGGCTGACGCCGATTTGAGATTGATCTTTTTGCTCCAATTTATAAGAGAAAAAGTTGATCACCTACACTCGCATTACGGAAAAAGATCAAATTACTATGCACTTCAAAAAAATGTAATATATTAGAAAAAAAATACTGATTTACGGACTGAAAAGCGGAAACTTACAGAATCAATGTTCTGCACGATATCCTGGAAAGCAGGATGCATTCTAAACGGCTGAAAGACATCTTTTTTATACAAAAGAGTGTAAATTAGATTCGGATTATGCGCGAGCCTATGCGTTAAACAACTATTTATAATTTCTAGCACCATTCGGAGAACCTCTTCCAGTATAGTTAAATCCTGAATCTGAAATAATAGATCACACTTGATAAACGCGTCGGCTTTTAATAAAATCGGGTTGTTTTATACACGAGATATCTTGTAACTCACCAAATCTGTATTTGCAGATTGATTTCCAGAAGAAACTGCGTTTCCATTAACAGTTATGTTAACAGTACAAGTACTGTTGTCAGAAGTTGTTGTCTGAGCTTGCGAACGAATTTTCACTTCTAGTCTAGTGTGCTTCTTCGCCAAAGTTTCAAAGAGACTTAGTAATCTCTGACTGACATACGGATGCAGCGATGTGAACTGAGCGGACATATTTGCCAAAGCTGCTAGACAGTTTGTATGAAGATATTTGTCCTAATTATAATTTTAAAAAACATATAATATAAGCTTGCAAGTGATTCGCAACAATAAATTAGATAAAAAATACTAACTCTCATTTTAAACATATTATATTGTATTGTGCGGATCACAACCAGAATTAAGAGACCACCTAACGATATTTCGCTTATGGATCTTTCGGTATACCACGTTACTCCTTTAAGCATCTTGAAAAAAATCATACTTATGTAAGAACTACTTGATATCAAAATCATTATAGCATTATTTGTATTATTGCAATACTCACAATTTTATGTATCCGTTTGTTAAACATCTCATCCTCACTTAAAATTAGGAGGATGATGAGGGACATATAAATGTGATGCGACGTGTTATTCGGCGCATGATATAATATTTGTAATATCGGAGTTACCTGCAAATATTTCAATATTTGAAGAACAATAAATTATAGATATGATTGCAAAGAAAACTGTGTGCTTTGCGATCACTTGCCAATAATTGTATGTCATTTCTTCTCATTATGTCCCGCTTCACACTTGAATTCCTGTGTAACAGCATGTACAATAAAAGCGTGACTTCGTCTGTGTTTGGTATTTTACAAATAGTATTGTATAATTTATTTAAATTGATTTTAAAAATTTCGGATGCTCTTGCTGGCGGGACACTTTCTGTAAAAGAAAAAATTATTTACAATATATATATCACGATATCTACATCAATCGTTACGGAAACCTGCTATGTTCACCTTCCATGTCTATAAAGGAGAAAAGCGCGTCTCTGTACGGATTTTGCGTAGCGGTACAATGATTCGTCAGAACTAATAGAAGTAATAAAGATTGACTAGCGAGCGGAGTTTCCATATCGCGCTTTTTTTCTTCGTCCTCGGCAGCACCGTTATGCGCGATTTGTATATTTTTCGAACCGCTGCCTATTCCCATTCTTATCACGTTCCACAATCCAGCTGTAGAACAACGCTTCGTATTAATGCCTATGTATAAACAGACCACCCGGCAAGTTGTGATACTGTCATATATTTACCAGCGATACTAAATACAATGCTACCCCCGGCTTGTTGCGTCAGCAATCCCGGAGGAGCGTGCTCCTGCTGAATAAAATTGTGCAACAATGTGCATACCACGGCAGGCGCGTGTCGACTTGAATGCGCGTGCATTGCTATCCTGTACACGGCACTGTACTCGGCCGCAGTTTGGGAGAACAACTGCACCGAGAGCAACACCAACAAACAATTAATCGCCTCCAAATGAACCACGTATGTAAAATCGCTGCAAAAGCGTATTAATAACATATATTTATTATAGGTATTCAAAATATTCTTGGAAAGTTCACATATGCAAATGCAACATTCTTGCTCTCACCACAAAGGTACGTCCGTAATGAGTTCTATCAATGCTTCAAAAAATTCTTCCAGTCTAAAAGAAGACATTGCCTCATTAGCTGCGGTCGTTTGCGGCGCTTCTATGTGCTTTAGCATTTGTTCCTCACCAACAGTCTCAATTAGATATTTTAAAATGCATCTCACGGCAAAAAGTGCATTGTACGTTTGCCATGCCGATATTATACTGTAAATAACGACAATTTTTTAAATCTTTTATCTTTTTCAGGCATAAAAACATTTTTATTACTAAAATTTAAACTATATTAAATCTATAATTAATCTATATTAAATCTATAATTACAATATAACAAAGTAAAAAGCAAAACAAAAGCTTACTTCTGATTCTGAACAGGTGCAAGGAGATCATTGATCCGCATGAGAGCTACTTGTATCAAAGTACCAAAATTGCCAGTAGTCAAATTGTTTCCAAGTAATTGTTGACAGGATACATCTAACCGAGAATCCAGTTCTATTTGATCATTTCTTGTGATGGGTGGTCGCATGTGATAAGACAGAAACATGTCCCAGAATGGATCATTTGCAAGTATGCTTTGCTTGCCACAGAACTTTTCCAAATGTACATTCTTGGAGAGATCTTCATAGCGACTCGGCGTTGTACCCATTGTCTTTATTTATCTTCTAAAAGTACAAGAGAAAAACAAGACTTGATATAATTTTTTTATTTTTTCAAACCAGGATGACATTTATTTATATGCAAAATAATAAAGAATTACAGTATTATACTGTAAAAAAAACTAAATAGATATTGTGCTGGTTTAAAAATGTTTTTACATCGCGAGTGACAACGTAAACACCAAGATCTTTTCTGTTTTCGAAAACAATA
The DNA here is from genome assembly GCA_014825685.1 of Pseudomyrmex cubaensis. Taxonomy (NCBI): domain Eukaryota; kingdom Metazoa; phylum Arthropoda; class Insecta; order Hymenoptera; family Formicidae; genus Pseudomyrmex; species Pseudomyrmex cubaensis. The sequence goes on along the minus strand of QVOA01006696.1, from coordinate 209,365 downwards.
CAGTCAAAGATCATACACTGACAGTTCTAGTTTGACAGTAGCTCGGCGCGAGCGAATCGCCGCGAATAATTACACGCGATCGGTCGCGAATATTCTACCGGCATTCGTTATGTGCACAAACGCAATTAAGACATTGTGTCCCCATTACTACAATGGGACATTATCACGCCGACACGTAAGCGTAAACGTCGTGACAGATCAAGCACGAGTGAAATAACCTCCGCACGTCACTCGATGTGTCGACAATTCCGCGGAATCGTTTACTCCGATGATGCTTTCCAGTCGCGGCTTTTCATCAGTTTAAACGGCATTTCGCGCTTTAAAGCGCTAAAATAAGGCGGCACTTACAAAATTACAAATATTACAAATCAGTTGACTCTCGTACATAACTCATAACAGAGAGAAAAGCTCCACACTGGCACCAGCTGACGTATCCGCACAGTCGGTCACTGAAGAATTTAATTTTGTTGTATCGACCGTTGTATTGAAGAAATGTTCGGGTAACTCAAACACAATTGAAGCCATTTAATCCAACGCGCGCAATCAAATCATTGAACTCTTGAGAAAAACGTAAAATGATTCTTCTTCTTGTAATTATGAATATTGCTTTTTTATATCCAAAGTTTTTTATATCTTTTCTATTTTCAAGTTGATGTGTATAAAGAATACGTTAAAAACAAATCAAAGAGAATGAATTAAAATATAATACTTTTACGTAATTTTGCGAAACATAACTTGTAATTTTCAAAATGTTATAGTATATAATCGATGTGTTTTGCATACTTTCTCGCATTATTATATACCTACATTCACAGGGGAAATGTAAATCTGCTGTAGGAGGTTAAAAATTATCATGATTTGTGCGTTACGAGATATTAGCTTAGCATGAAAAAAAGAGGATGCATCAATGTCGGCGTCGACCGCAAACAACAAAGTGCCAACGTTCGCCAAGTTTATGATAGGCGGCATATCGGGGTAAAACAAACATTTTTGTCTCAATTTTTCATTACAATTAAATGTAATAAAATCATTCTTTTACTTGTCGCGTGAATTTTTCGAGGATATTTTAGCTTATAACAGCAATTTTGTTCCTTATCATCGGTCACAGAGTGATAGCGCAGACCGTGACGCATCCCATGGACGTTCTTAAAATATGCATGCAAGTGTCGCGAAGTTCTTTGCGCGAAGCGATATTCCTAATAAACAAGAAGAATGGAATCGGTGGTTTTTATACTGGTTTGAGTGGCGGTCTTCTCCGTCAAATGACTTACACCACCAGCAGACTCGGAATTTATATGACCCTCCTGGATGTCGGGGAGTAATGGCAATTACTCAAATTACGCAAATACATCGTGAAAAATAACATTCTGTATATTGTAAATGATTAATTGAATCTTTATCACTAGACGTCATTTCGGCCGTTTAAATTACGCGACGATGTTTGGACTGGGGATGACTGCCGGTGTGATGGGTTCCTTCGTTGGTACCCCCACAGACATAGTAATGATTCGCATGGTGGCCGACATATATTTGCCACCAGGTACAGTGGTTTATTTATATTTATTATATATCTTCTAAAAATATATTACATGCTCGCGAAAACTGCTTATATGTAGAAAAGCGACGGAATTACAAAAACGCCCTTAACGGTATTTTCGACATATGGAAAAACGAAGGATTTTTCAAATTATGGAGAGGAGCGCTGCCCACGATGGGCAGAGCGGCGATCGTTAATGGAGCGCAATTAAGTACATATACCAGATTGAAGATGCTTTTGGAAGACAGAGGTTTAATCAAATAATTGTTATAACAATTAAAATATTATAATAAAGTACATATTTAATCTACTTTCAATACATGAATAGGATATATTAAAAATGATATGCTGCTACAATTTGTCGCGGCCATGATGTCCAGTGTAGTCACATCGTTCATTTCGATTCCAATAGACACCGCGAAAACTAGGTAAAAATAAATCTCCTAAAAAAATAATCAAAATCTATCGTTTGCGTATTTTTACAGAATTCAAAATCTGAGAGATTCTAAGAGATCGAGTATGGCGAGTATGATACTCGGTATTGTTAAGACGGAAGGCACACTGTCGTTGTGGCGCGGATTTCTTCCGTATTATTCAAGAGCAACGCCTAACACGGTGATCACCATGGTGTGCCTCGATCAATTGTACCAATTGTATTTCATACTCTTTCCGGCGTCGTGATAATAAAATTTATCTACTTTAATCATGGATGCTCGCAACTACTTAATTAAGTCGATGTAATATTTTTTAAAAGTTTAATTTTAAGTGTATAATTTTTGTATAATTTTTGTACAGTTTTAGATGACGCACTTACATAACAACATGTGAACATATTTATTTAGACACTTTTTTCAATTAATCCTGTGAATAAGTTCTGTATAAATTCATTAATTGCTCGTTAATAATGAGAGTCAGTACCGTGTGCGGACCTATTCTACAGTAAGTCGGCCAGAAACCTTTCCAGAGTGCTCCTACTCCCTCGGTTTTTGCTATCGACATTATTACTCCGATCATACCGGGAGGTTTACCAGCGCCTCTTAAAGTTTGTATTCTGCGAACAGTTACACGTGTGTGAGATAACAATCTTATTAGATAGTTTCGAAAAAAAACAACATTAGGATTCTGCGTGAATAATGACCTGGTCTTGGCGATATCAAAAGGCATGGAATTGAAAGCAGTGAGAAATCCTGATATCATTGACGCGTAGAAGTGCAAACCTAAGCCCTCTTTCATGTCCGCTGCGAGAAAAATACACGTTTTTTTAAAGAATTCTTTTTTCCGAATAATAAAAAGAGACTTAAATAATCAAAATGCCCGAAAATAAAAGTGAGATTTGTTAATTTGATATGTGTGTGCCGTGTATTTGAAAAGTCAAACGTACTTTGCGCTTTTATTAAATTTTTCACTTGAGTGTAACTCGCCAATTGCGAAATGTTAACGACAACAGCTCGTCCTACCGTAGCAACGCTTCCTCTCCAAAGAGCGAATATACCTTCTTCTCTGGCAATTCTTGTGAACGCATCGATCACGTTTTTATAGTTTCTTCTTTGCTCTACAGTAACAATCAAGCGATCATACTCGAAGAAAAACTTTTAAGTTTTTTTTTCGTAAAAATTATAGAAATTTTTAAATAATTATACATAATAATATTTTAATTTTACATTATTACCTACTGGTAAACTACCGTCAGTTGCCATTCTTACAAGTGCAACTTCGGTTGGTGTTCCGGCGAAAGCTCCCGCGGCACCAGCACTTCCAGCCATAAGCGCTAGAACACCAAAACCAGGACGACCGGTATATCTTTGTCTAAATGCACAATCAAACAATCGTTTTTCAAAATTGCAGCCGAATGTTTCTTTTCGGTAATTTACAAACTACATTTGTTTAATGAGTGTTGTAAAAATGATTGAAGATATATTCTCCGGTCTCTCCTGAATATTTTTCAAATATAGTTTACCTCCAAACATCTTGCAACTGATTGTAAATTCCGAGTCTCACAGTCGTGTACACGGCCTGTCTCAGAAGACCGGCTGTTAAACCGTTATAAAACGCGATAATACCCTCTTTCTCGAATGTACTGCCGATCACTTCTATAATCGATGCCTTGCCCTTGTGCACTTGCATTCTATTCTTGATCACGTCCATTGGATGGACCACGCAAGTTGCCGCCATTCTGAGATACAACGGATACTTGTGTTTTTATTTCTTAGCGGGGAATATTCTGTTAGAAAATTACCCGGAAAGTCCACCCAATACAAAATTGACCGATGGCGGTATGGTCTTCTTCGGCTTCGGTTTGTCATCTTTCGGTTCTTTTCCCGACATTTTTTCCCGAGAAAATTCGTATCTTTACGAATGCATCAAAGTGAATAACTTCGAAATTTGCAAAACACGCACATCTCAAGTATCTTGTTAAACTATATACGTATAAAAAATTTCGAGTAAGATATATGTATATATGTATATATGTTGGAAATATACTAGAAATTAAGCTGCGTTTTATAACATACTGCGCAAATGCGACATTTTTAATAATCGAATTTCGTGATTGCGAGTTGCATTACATATCGATTAATGAAATTAACGAGATTGAGCTTGTCACATTTTATTGAAGATTTACTTGTTCCGTTAAAACAGAATTTTCATAAGTATATATTTTGTATTACATGACAGACGTTATTTTTAGTTTTATAATTATTTTTATATAAGAAATTATGTTAATATATTAAATGTATATATTTACATTGAAATAATCTCATAACAGATAAACTCTCTTAATGACAATTTATGCATCTTGTTAATTGAACGTACACGCGATAACGAAGATATAAACGAAGCTGTGTTTCCCGAGAAACCAGTTTTCAGACAACTTATTTAATCGTTTCGTTGAGAAAGGAGAATTTTGACGCGTAATGAGCATCTCGGCGCGACAAATGGTCGAGAGAGTATTTAAACTTTTGCGAGAGTAGCTAAAAGTGTACGACTACAGTTTTGTCGTTATCGATCTCCGCGTAATAAGTTGCTACGCAATTAAGACACGCGAAAGTTCGATCGCATGCGACACGTGAATGCACGAATGATTCGATCAAATGACATTATAACGCGTGTGAATTGCGTGATAATATAGCGAACATGCGAGATATAAATTATTATTGTTTATTGCGCGCGCGCACAAATAGTAGTTACTGGAAATAATATATTTTCTCGGCTGGAACAGGTTTCCTGCAAACACGACGAGTTCTGTATTTTCTCTTCGGTGTCGCTTTTTCTTCGAATTTCTTCGGCGGCATTAAACCCATTTCTTTTTTGCATTCCTACAAATCAAAAATGATTTTTTATAGATCTATTTTCACGCAACAACAAATTCGCGCTTACCTCTATAGCTCTGACGATCGGATAAAGCGGTCTCACACATTTTGATTCTTGTAACACCTCGTTACCATATTGTAAGATTCTCTGATTCGTTCTTTCAATCGCGGCTTTCATATTCGTGGCTTCAGCTTCGAGAACGTTTTCTTCGTGTTTCTTCTCTAGTTGTGTTTCCTCCTGATGTGATATTAAAATACATATTTAAAAATAATTTAACTTCTATTATTTGTCTAGATTAAAAAACAAATCTTACAGCAATTTTTCGTAATTCGTCTCTATATTTCAGCTTTTGTTGCCACTGTTGCTTGCGCTCGTCGAAATCGATTTGTTTGTTATATTCGTCTCTCTTAAATCTCTGCATCATCTCCCAGTCCTTCAAAATTGTCTCTTTCTGTTTTCGTTTCTCTTTTACAGCCGCATCTTGAAGCTTGAACTCATCTATAAGGGTGCGCATTGTTTTTTCTCGTTCCTCACGTGCTTTTCGCTTTTCCGCCTCGGCCGCTTCTTTCTCTTCCACAGCTTTTTCGATCATCTTTTGCTCTTGTTTTTCTCGATCATTAGCATGTTCAATCATTCTATTGTTATATTCTTTCACTAAAAAGAATCAATTAATAGTCGTTTACTTTTAATTCTACGTAAATTCTAGCAATTATTTCTAAAACCTATATTCTATAACCTATTATACTCTGCTCTCGCTGCTGTCTCTCCTCTTTTTCCTTCAGCTTCAACGATTTATGGTACTTCTCTATTCGGTCTTTAGCTTTCCGATAAACCTGTATTACTCGATCCTCAAGGTCCTCCTCACGCTCCAGTTCTAGTTCGAAACGTTTTTTCTCTTCTATTGCTTCTTTGAAAAACTGCTGAAGTTTCTTCTTTTTATTTAATATCTATAGACGAAAATATGTTACAATTCTTCGTGATAACGTGTATATTTGCAATTATTAGACACCACGTACGTCTTGCATTTCTTTTTCCTTCATCAGTTGCACGTCTCGAGCCATATCTCTCTGTTCCTGTTTTTCAGCCTTCAGTTCTTTCGCAGCTTTTTGTTTCTTGTCCTCTTCATTCTCTTCGATTCTGATTTATAATTAATAAACTAATTAGCACATTCGTTTTGGATGATTTTCACTTTCGAGACGATACGCATTTCATCCGAAGCAAACATTGAGTGAGCTTTCTCTCGGTCAAACATTTTTATAATCTCGTTCTCTCATATTTTGTATTTTTTCATATTAATAATTTATTAAAAAATCTATATTCACCGTTTTTTTAGTTCCATTCCGTAATCTCTAATCTTCCTCGCTTGTTCATTCGCTTCCTGCTTTTTCTGCTCCTCGTATTGCGCGACGTTCGCTTTAATCGAATTAGCATATTCCGCATCCAGTTCCTTGTCCATCGCTCTAATAGTCTTCTGAAGCGCTATTTGCGCGTCGAGTTCCCGAAGACACTGATGAAAATCACGAAGAGCAAGACTAGTTTGAGTTTAATTAACGACGAGTCTGATTCAGGAATTACACAAACGATTTTCTCATGAAGAAAATACCTCGGAGACGAGGAGAGCGCGATTAATTCGCCGACACAACGGCTTTTTCTGCAGGAGCAACTTCCGCGCTTGCTGCACCACTTCTGCACGCTCCGTCGCTTTCTTCTTTGCCATTTCTTTCACGAACATCTCTCTTTCCTCTTCATCCTTACGCTTCTTTGATAACAGCTCTTCCTTTTTTCTCGCTTTAATATTCTGTATTATTGAATTTGCTTGTTAGTTTTATTATTAATTAGAGATAGAACAAGATTTTTAATTTTTTAAGAGTGCGTTGAAAACGGAACAGAAACGTACTTCTATTTTGGTATCCCACGTTTTACTTTTTTCATAAGTCGCTTTTTTCAACGCCGCAAGTTTCGCAGCTTGTTGTTCTTGTTGTGCCGCTATTCGATCCTTTTCCGTGACACAATCCACGAACCGTTGATACGTGCTTTTCGGCATTATTAACGCTCGAGTTCTTTCGGACGGCTGAAAAGAGCGCATTTAAACTTTCGGTAAAGTTGAGACGCGAGAAATACTCAATTTCTCCAAGCGATATCTTCGACAAAATTTTTGAACAATACAAAAATTACTCACTTTGGTATTTTCGAACGTTTGTCCGGGTTTGAAAAGATATGTTGCACGCATTTCCGGCTGATGTATCTTCTTATGCACCATTGTAAGGCGGAGGAATTTTAATAATTTAAACACAAGTAGAGCAAAAAACGATTCTCGATATATATGAATAGAATTCCGTCGAGAAACGTTACTGCAGTAATTTAATGACTGGAAGCTTTACACAGTACCGGTGGTTGACATAGAAACCAAATAAAAGCGATCAATGCGCGTATGGCTTAGAACGTGAATCGAAAAAAGCGTGTTTTACGCTCAATCATGTTTAGAAAACTAATAATATAAATAAAAGATTCATGGAACATTGTGCAATTAAAAACCATTTGATGTACAATTGTTGTCCAATGTATTAATGTATTAATGTATCCAATTGTATTAATTAATCAAGAGACAGCGTCATGACAGGTCTGTCAAATCTTAACGCTATGAATAAGCGCGCTGTAAATTAATTTTATATTTTCATGCACGCATATAATCTCGAGTCGAAAATACATTTGAATATTATATCTATCGATTATCGAGCGAGTACGAGACAACTTGTATTTTATCGTCAGATACGAATTGTCGTTATCGGAGGACACGACATTATCAACGGTGCGCGTTCGTCGTAGTTTCGCAGGCGCGTCACAAGATGACGGCGGAGCGTGATCGTACACCTGTAGTGACAGCACGTGCTACAGCTGAGTGGCGGTTCATAACGGAGTGAGGAAAAGTGAGTATAAAATCAAGTGAATTTTATGTTTTTATCACGGATGTTCGTCGATCATCCAGTCGGAATACTTCGAGGGACACTCCCCGAAAGCGAGAACGTCAACAATCGGATATTCTATTTCGAAATGCGCGACGCTGTTCGCGCGCGGATTTGACGTTCTACCATAACAGTCTCTGCGGATCGACATACTTAACCTTGACTGCCGTCCTTCGCGATAGCCGATAATGATCGTCCGCTGACTTCTGTGTACATTTTACAAGGTATTTCCGAAACGAGTTCGTGCGCACGATTGCATGAAACAACGGGACGGTCGAGCGTCGAGGCGTCCTCGCAATCCCGATGACGCTAACCTAAATTTCGTCGCAACGGTCCCCCCGGTGGAATTCGGAGAATTACTGCGATTGAAAATCAGAACGTTGCAACGCGACGAATTATCAGAGCGATCCCGATCCTTTATGAATTTTGGGAGAGGTTACAATTGCTTATGTGATCGGTTTCATAAAAACTCTCGCGAGTCGATCATCGGCGACAACTTCATTGGTTTGTTTTGCTTTCTGTGGCGCGCTTTCCGGGTACGCGCGCAAATTTCGGCGCGCGCGCAAAGGCGCCGCCATTCGGAGGTCATTGCACCGAGAGCGAACGACAGGACGAGAGATTAATAAGTACATATCGACAAATTCACACGGATGATAATTCGCGGGTGTTTAATCGAGTGAATTGCTGCACGGTAATTCAACGATACGCTTAACCTTTCGCGCTTCTGTGTTTTCCTAGAGTTCGCGAACAAACACATTTGGAGCCGGACTCGGACGTGAAAGTGTAATCGCGTGTTCATATCAGATTGAACCGCTTCAAAACTTCCGCTGATATGACTTGGCATTGCGATTAATTGCTACGCCACACGAAGCTATCGAATTTCGCGATCGGATTTCAAATTTCGAAACGTGATTATTACAACCTGAAATGTAAATCTCGAACGCGCTTCGGTTTCAACTAGCATTTGCCCGAAAATAGACGGAAGGTAAAAGAATGTAAAATATACATGCGATTATTTTTACGTTATTGAAAACGATATCTTTGACGTATTACTTGCAAAAACGCAGCGCGCGAAAATAAAGGCGAATATAGAAACTCGATTGTTTTGATTGCAAATGCGTAGGTATACATTTCCGTGGGTTTCTGCGTATAAATGTTTATCGTTATTCAAGCATGTCGAAGCGCGAAGTCTCTATATAATGTGAATACGTCAATCCTTTGCATTCAAAATTTCCGCGATTGCAACATGCCGAGTTATTAAAAAAAAACTAGACTTTTTGCTCTCAAGAAATGCGCATTTGCAAGTAGCATTTGCAAAAGATTAATTAAAATTTATGTAAGATCTTTAACGTACAAATATCCGAGATGTCAAAATGGTTTTGTTGAAACTGGCGACGTATATTGTTGTGACCGTGTAAGGTCGGGCGTAGATCACGCGGCTTTGTAATGGTTAAGTGTATTGTTTCCTTCAGACTCGGTTAACACGCACGTAACGTGTGTTTTTTTTAGGTGGGAGCAAAGTTGGCAGGGAAGGAATGAGCAGCAGGGAGTTCGAGAAGGTGCATTAGGGTGAGTGCCATCCCCAAGTATATATTTGCTTAATCTTCATTTCTAACTTCGTGTCGCTTCCACGAAAACACTTGTATTTAAGATGCTAACTTTTAAAAAAAAAAAAAAAAAAAAACAACGTACAAGCACTCCTTCCGTGCTTAGTCTCAACAAGTATCTTTTAACAATCTTACCGTCTTATCGATTTTCCGATACGTCGAGTCATGTTTTTTTCTTGTATTACATAACATTGCTTATTTTACGTCTTAGAAACATCTGGTAAAGAAAAAGTGGCTTGTGTCTTCATACTTTTAAATATCGACTGTGTGATATATGAATTTCCTTAAGTATAAAGTCTTATGTCGTTAAATTAATAGAAATCGCGCAGAGAGAAAAAGAAATTCTAGAACACGAGTCTATTTTAGTTAGAAATTTAGATTGATCTTAGATTATAATCTACACTATGTAGGTAGGTAGCAAAAGAAATGACATGTTGTTGATATGAAACATGTGTTGTTTATTAAAAATCTAGTGTTATTTTCTACGCCTACTACAGTAAATATCACAGGTACACGTTTCTCTATCACAAGATTCTCCGCTCGGTCTTTTTTATACATATATAGATATATATATATTTATTTATTTTGCGTTGCGCGGTATGAAAAGACGGACGCATGCTCGTTCGTTCGGAATTTACCGAAGTCGATAGTCGCCTCGAGAGATCATCCGCTGTTGTTTGTCGTCGTCCGGTGTTTGTGTCCGACCGGTGGAGAGACTCATACAACAACGTTATTACGGCGAATAAAAAAAACATCATCGATAAAAGTATGAAATAAACAATAGAAAAACATCTAACTCTGTTCAAGTAAATTAAAGCTTCAGCCGTGCGCGCGGCCGCGAAAAACTACGTATCGAGATCCCAGTGCCTCGCGATCGTGGAACGTTGCTGGAGATGGCGGCCCGAAGGTTGACAGAACATGATGTTCGTCGTCGGCGCGTCGGCGGTTCGTGTGTTCTTGAGCAAATGAAACACTCTGAAAGTGCTTCTTCGTGTCGCGCAAGTAGAACCTCTCGTTCACATCCTTCTTTTCCCAATCGTGGCATTTCGTTCCGGTCACGTGACGGATCACAGACGAGATTGCAACACCGGCTGCCGGATCTTTCGAATAACTTTTTCGAAGAATCTCCTTTTCGCCGGTTCCCGATAATTCCGCCGGGCTTTCGTCCGTTTACCAGGGTCGCCAGATGGGCTCGTTGGGTTTAGCCACTTGCAGAAGACCTTGGTGGCCCTGGGAGACGGCTTCGATGTCGGTTCGCACCGGGGATGGTTGGCTGGACGCTGGTGTCAAAGGCATCGAGTAATCGTCGGAACTGAGCTCGCTGGAAGACGACGGCGAAGATTGCGGCGCGGTTACGTGGATGGTCAGCGGTCCGGTCTTGTCCATAGAATTGAGTTTGTGGCCGAGATGTGTCATCAGTTTAGTACCTAGGGCGACGTCGACTCCGGGGGTCGCCGCGAGACAGCGACTCACCTCGTTTGCGCAGTGCGTGTAACCGGCGCGGAAGCGATCAGCATCGATTACCGGATTCGCCGACAGACGTTGCTGACGCTGAAGCTTGTGCAAGTGACGTACTGTCAGCTCGAGGATGTCCGCCTTCTCCAGTTTCGCCACGTTTTCGCCGTCGCCGGCCAATGCGGTCACCATCAGATCCTTGAGCTCGTCCAGGCAACGATTAATGCGCGCTCGACGTTTGCGCTCCAGCATCGGCTTCATTACCTACGAATAGAGAGAAAAAAATCGTTATAGTTGACGTTGCTGAACAATTGATGAGAGTTTCGATATTCTCGCGGAGAAAAACCTTGAGATTTAATGCTCGATTTTTTTGTTCGACTTTATATAAATAGAAAGAGACAACACAAACAATAACAAATTTGTAAATTAATTCGAAATCTATGATTAGACAATCGAGGCACTGGCGATAAGATATTACGGTGACACTTACCTTCCGATACTGATACGTTCTAGAAATCGGCTGCTCTTGCCCGTCGACCATGATGAGCTGCTCGTGCATCTGCATGATTAATCCTTTTTTTTTTCGAGGAAATTTGTCGCGAGGGCACAAAGTCAAAAAAACTTTCACTCGACAAACTTAATTCGATCGCGAACGCGACCTCCGCGTGTTCTTATCACACCGGTTCGTCGAACTTTGATATCTTTGCTGCGATTGCGAGTCACTGGCGATTGGCGGTAGGAAACGTGCGTGTATCTAGATAAAACACGTAAGTTTCCAGCACGACCCTCGAGTGAACACGAACTGAGTGTGATTGTAGTTGCGGTCGGGCGAGGCTGCCGCTTATATAGGCAAGGGCCCGGTGGTGGACGGGGCGACGGGAAGGATACGATGGGCCGTATAGTGGGGACCAGGCCTTCCGTGGGAACGGTCTGTAGAGCTTGGTTCCCAAGCAAGCACACCACCTGTAAGCGGCAGCTGCCAGACACGCGCCCACACCAAGCCATCGTCACCGTTCCTTGCATCCTTGTTGCACCTAGTCGCGCCGCGAAGTCGATGCTCCCTACCCTCGGATGATCGTCGAGTGGTCGTGCTACGGTATGCACGGCTCGTAATCGTCGCGTCCCTCTTTTTCTCTCACTCTCTCTGTTCATCTCTCGTCGTATCTCGTTCTCGCCTCCATTTCTCTCTCTCTCTCTTTCTCTCTCTCTCTCATTCGCACGTATTTCCACGCGCTCATACGGAAGGACTAGATTTCGCTACCGACTACTTGTTCTCCTCTCCTTGTCTCGGGGCAAAATAGAAAGAGATCCTCCCGTGAGAGACGCAGCTCCTTCCGCCAATCGCCGCGGCTTCCATGCTCTCGCGTTGGATCTTCTTATCGAGATCCCGCGCCTCCACCTCCTTCTACTCATCGTTCTCGCCATTCTCTCTTTCTCGCCTCTTTGCTTCTGGTTCTCCCGCTTCGCCGCGCCGAGGAGCGTGCTCGGCACAAGTCCGACTTCTGCTCTCTCGTGATTGCAATCCCACCAGCTACACAATGTTGTATGCGTGTATTTGTTACCGTCCGGTCCGCCACGGAATGGCACCGCGGCCAATGGTGGCGCGATTGATCGATCGTTTTACGTGTATTAACGCGGAGAGGCGCGGAGGGAGAAGATTGCGAACGAGCTCGATAAAGAGTCATCGCTGCAAAAGGGTATGACAAATCGGTCGTCAGGTCGATCGTATATACGGTAAAAGCGAGACTCGGATAATTAATTTTCACCCTGGCGCCATGCCGATTTTGGTCTTCGTTTTCGAACAGCGGGCGCGCTTCTACGAATATCAGGCATTGCGGCGACGGCGGCGGCTGGTGAACGGGATTCGCGGAGCGGAATCGGATCTTAATATAACAAACTCGCTCTCGCTAACTCGCGGCACTTTATTCTACTGACAATTGAAGCTGCTGGGAAACAATTACCCTTATGTTGTATAGATATTCTAGGCTGCAGACTGTTAGTTTCGAACTCTCTGAGGAGAGACGAGATTACATCGTTTCATTTATCACAAATGTTAATATATGACAGTTCAATATCGCGTATACATTGCGAACGTGACTCCATTATCGGCGGCGTGCGTTATTTTAGTGCAGCAATAACATATACACAATTACGTAGAAGGGCAAGACGAAGAGAAATAAAAAGCTCGAAAATTTCTCGCATATAATTGATACCGTGCGTGTTAAGAATATAGCAAAGCACGCAATGTTAATAGCCAAGAAAAGTGGCACGATAACACAGGTGTATAGGTATACAAATGCACGAACACGCGAAAAATCAAATCTTTTGTTGTTTCAGTTTTATTGTTATTACGTCGTTCGTGAATTCCTCAACGGCGAGAGCTCGGTGCGATATTTCACCAGGAGGCCTCGATTACGGGGCATAATTATCGGGTGCATCGATAATAATTACACGGAGTTAAGGAGTAAAAAGTTTCGGGACGGATATTTAAAAACGTTCCCGTCAAAACAGGACGGCGCGAGAGATGCGCTCTCTCGTTCGCGCTCCGACCGGGTAACCTATCGCGAAAATTGGCCGAAAAGTGGGCCTTCTTCTGTTGGTCTGGCGCGGCTTTAATTTCGCGGAGATGTTCGTAAAAAAAAAAAAAAAAAACCGTCCTCCCGCTTCGGATAGTCATCGCGCGAAACGAGTATCTCGGACGCGAGCGCTCTGCGCGCGTCTCCTCCGTGCACTTCGAGATACTAATTTCGGCGAGCCACTGAATTATATCCTACGCGGCCATACGCGTCTCTCCTCCGGTTGTCCTTGTGTCTCTTTCTCCTTTTTTCTGCCCTTCGTCCGTTCGTTTTTCCTTCCACGTCCTCCGTCTTCCTGTGCCTGACCGACCACTTCGCTTATTTCGCGACCGGATACTTAAACGTCGTTCGCACCGAATAATTACGTACGCTCGTTTCGTGCTTCTTCCCCCCCCCTTCTCTCTCTCTCTTTCTCTTTCTTCATTATTCTTATGCTTCTGCGACCCTACGCCATTTTCTTATTTTTTCTTTTTCCACTTCGTCCACTTCGTCATCTTGTTTTTTTTTCTTGGTCTTCCTCTCTTCTAACTGCTTACGTCTCTTCTCGCTACCGCGATTTCTTACGAAGCTTCCTGCTCCATCTCTTTCTTCCTTTCCTCACTTTCTACGTACATTTTTTTCTCTCTATCTTCTCTATTTTCTCTCGACATTTACCCTTCTTCGTGTATCGGCCAATTGCGCGTGTCGTTAACGAGTGGCGGTACTTCGATAGAATCCAACGCGATCGCGAGATAACCGCGCTCGTAATTCGTTTCCTGTTTCGCCCCGTTCCCGCCGCGACTCAGATCAGATCTTCTCGTCTCCGCACGATCTCGTGGGACCTAATTAGCGATGTTGCGGGGACTTAAGTGACTGTGAGGCGCTGCGTGATGTAGATGTAACCACGAAAGCCGGGCGCGTTCAGTGAAAGTGAACCGAATGTGAGTCTCGAGAGAATTGGCTGATGACACACGAAAATTTCTTTGTTATTTTTTTAGTATCGTGTTGTAGAACACAAGTTGATTTGTCACAAAATATTCTCGCTTTATGTTAAAAAAAAAAATTAAAATATTAATTCTCATAATAACAGTAAAAATTTTAGTTTTTTGAAATAATATTGTACACGTTGCGATATTTTAAAACATTAAATTCACATATTTAATTGATACAATACGATACAAAGACAATTAAATTTGCAATATTGACTGTTTTATATGTCGTAGTGTTCTGTAACGAAACTTCGTACAGAGATATCGTTATGCAAAGTTACATCAAAATAGCATGTTGTAATCGGAAGTTTCGCCTAATGGTTCTGTTGGTATAATGCTCTCGCACGTGTAACCAAATGCACTTTCTACACGTACATCTCCCATTACATCATTTGTCGAGAGTTTAGCGGTGAATTAGTCAAGAGTCAACTTTCAGGCAAACTAAATTCCTAAATTGAAATTGATAGGTTTTTTTTTTTCGAAGAAATGCTATTAACATTAGTTGTCGCTAGTCGCAAAAGACTTGCACATGTGAGCTGTACTAAAAATAATTCAATTTTGAAGATAACTCACTAAGGAAAAAAATTTAGATAAAATAGGTAGAAATAAAAGATAATGCAAAAAAAAAAGTGTTTCTTGTACATACTGTTTTCGTTTTGATATATCAGTGTTTCTTCTTCTTTCTCTCACACAAATATTTAGTAGTTTTGTAGACGCGAATATTTTATCTTAATTTTGTAAAAATATTAGATGTTTTTTATCAAAAACTCCTTAAAGATTTATGAAAACTCAATACATCTAAATTATTAAGTTTGTCGCAGTAAGATAGCGAATGAATTAGTTACAAAGGTTAATTATAAAGTAAGATTTATAGAGATTTTTCTACGTCGATAGATTTATATAGATCCAGTGAATGCCGCATTTGTGACGTTAGTCAATGACGGACAAATGAAATGATACAGTTCAAAGAACACTTTTAATATAATGCCACGTGCCGTCTTCGCTTAAGGTCAGTTTTCTACTGCGTTTCATTATACATTAGTTTTTTATACGCAAACGTTTGTACGCACATGTGCATATTATGTCTCGAGATACTCGAGTATGTCGGTGAACAATAATTGATTTTATAAATTGACTCATGCTCGGCGCCCTTCACACGTGTTATGGCACGTGGCACGCGAGACTAAACGGAAATATCAACGGAAGCAATCGAATAAGAACATATAGTCAATAAAAAACAATTTGCTGTTTTGTCTTGCAAAAAAATATTATTATTTATTATTAAAATAGACGGGCATGTCTTAAGTTTTATTTTATTTGTATTTTTCCGTGAAACAGTAGCAACGAAAAACATATATATTGAACTTTTGACATGGACGCGGCTTTAGATCTCTCTCGTGCATATTAATCTTTTATAATAACGCTTCAGCCACGCAACTAATTATTATTAGCACACGTGGTGCCGCCAACGATCATTGCAACAACACAACATCGTCGATCCACCATATGTGGCGGCGCACGAATTTTCTCACACTCTTGAGTCGCGAGGTTTTTACTTTCCCAGGTTCTCTCTTCGGGCACAGAGAGCCATCATGTAATGCACACACGCGTATGAAATCGTGCGATCGCGTGCCTTGTAGAGAGAGAGAGAGAGACTTATTAGTTAAGTGCATCAGCTGTTCGTGAACATATGTCGCGAGTCCTTTGGCTCGTGCCAACGAAATCGTAATCTCCCACCCCATGACCCTCGTTATATCGTCGGGATGTCAACCACCCTTCGTAATGTCTATTCGCACGCGTCAACTCGCGCACGCGCGATAATAAAACTTCGAGGAAGCCGAAGGTAAGGGTCAACATCAGAGACACCGACAGTAGGACGTTCCCAATAATGAAGTCGGTCGTGTTTTCGTGAGAACTTGGCTTATTTATTCCCGACAAATTTGCCTGGTTCCATGCCGGTGGCGACGAACGAAGGGTTGTTCCGTGCGCGCGATATGGGTAATTGAATTGGTCATTTTGCAAACCAGACAGTAGTCTACAATTCTCGTAAATTGCGATAAATATCAATGGGTTACCTTCGATAATTTGTCATTGTGCGTTTTATTTATAAAAACAAAATACATTTTTTTCATAAAAAACCAAAATGTTGATATAAAAATCTCACAAATATGTAATACATATTTAAAACAAAAAATATATATTTGAAGCAACTTTGGTAGAAACTTCAAAGTTATTTGGCTTGAATTATCATAAATAAACGATATATTTATATGTAAATATATTTTTTCAAGTACGTTTCATCTGGATACAATCGTACTTTATCGCATGTAAGTATAGCTCGCGACATGACACAAACGAACTTCTGACCTACTGAGCGCAAGTAAAGTATAACCGCGAAGACGTATAAGAAGCAGCGACGGCAAAAGAAAGAGAAGAAGAGCGAGAACGGAACATTCTCACGGAACGTCGTCAGGGTTTCACCTGGCGTCGCGCGCGTGTGTGCGCGCGCGAGCTGCACTTCGCCCTATTTAAATGACATTTCCATCACCCCAATTTCTCTTTCTCTTTCTTTCAACGGCACTCCCTGCGTGGCACGTGCTCACAATGTGTGGCACACGCCGACGTTACTTCCGTGTGCGCGGTCTTTCACTGCTTCCTGACGATATCCGGTAGAACCTGAAATCGACCGGCTTCCGTGACCTTCGACCTTTCGCGAATTCGTGACGCGATTCTCGTTCTTCGCGAAGAACTAGAGTAGTTTCACAGCCAGTTTCAAGTTAATCTTGCATGTGGATCGATAGTATTTTGAAGAACAATCTTATTTAAGTCACTATAATGAAAAAAACTGTTTAACAAACGCGACCGCGCAATTATGTTGACACGTGTACGATATCGAGGAATAATGCGACCTTCACCATCCGTCGTCCACGTGCTCGATACACGTCGCTTGCTTTATAGATTGTCGCGTGTCATTTAATGTTTCTATCGATATATAAAACAGTAGCTATTCCGAAGTCTCCGAAAAAAATTAACAATAAGTGTTAACAGCTAAATTTCCAACTTGAGAATTATTTTTACATCTAATAAAAAATAGTTTTTATATATGTCTTATAGTTAAGTTTATTTAATTGTGACAACCGAACTTTCATATACATTCCAATAAAACGCGCAATTCCAAACGCATCGAAGACGTCGGTGCCGAAAGCGTGAAAAGATTTTGTGCGCGGTGGTCCGAAATCGATTTAAGAAGTCTGTCTCGGATTCTCTCGGAGCCAGCCGGTCGTCGGTTGTCGGGCACACCGATAGGACCTCGAAGGCGCCCTTTGTGGGCCGTCTCGGGGCCCCAAGATTGCGCACGTGCTCAGCTTTCCCACGCATATTGCACGCAGCCGGCCTGCGCTCGAAAGGGAGAGGACACCGAGACGGGAAAGGGATGAGGCACGCCTTGGGACCCCATTGTGTCGAGCACGGGCCCTGAGACAGTGGAAATTAAAGGTCTCTACGTCCACGAGTCGCGCAGCAAAATGGCAACGTGTGCACAAACGTGCGCAAGGATAGATCCTAACTATGCGTAAACAATCCAATTGCGTAAACATTTAATCGCGGTTCAACAGGACACTGTTTTTTTCCGCGACTAATGATGCGGAACGAAACAAACGCTCGTTGATAATAAGATGAAACGCGTGACACAAATTACGAGCATAATAATGACGATGCAAGTACTGATATAATCGCCGGGTCGATGTTAGATTTACAAATCGATGAAAATGTAAATTCACATTTAATTTTTGTCGAATGATTATTTGAATTTTCTCAATTTATTTGTCCGTTTCTTTTTCTCATCTTCCTCTTTTATGTGACTTTAATAGTTCGATGTGTTCGAGACTCTAGTATTTATTGTACTTGACTTTTAGTATATTCAGTATCTATGGCAATGTGTTTTTCTTGTGTGTCATTTCGATTCAATATTAAATATGCAAAAGAATGAGAAAGAAAGAGAGATAGTTTTCGTTAAAAGTGAAACAACGGAAATTCCTTTAATGGCGCATCTTTTAGTACTGCAATCTTATAACAGGATATATATGTATATATATAACAGGAGTTGAGTGAGTCCTCTCGGGTGTAACAGGATGATTATGAAGATAAGAATCCTGAAGTTTTAATGTTACTGACTCAGTTCTTGACCTTTTTTTTTTTTTAAATGAGGTAGACCTTTACGAAGAAATCGATAAGATGACTGGTTGGATTTTTTTACGCATGTTCAGCGAACGTTGTGTTCTTAAAACTTTGCACGTCACATAATTATCTCCTTCATCCTCTGATGAGGTCCTCCTCGGAATAGACTTTCTTTTTCATTTTGTTTTCTCTCGTAATAATGTGAAGTAAACAAGAGTGATAGTTGATCGTGAGTACCTTATTTCAAATTATTTTGAAACATTGAAGCACGACATGAATGAGTAATTTTAATGAACTTGTATTTTAAACGAAATTTTGCAATAATTTTTACAACGAAGTTTCCGACACAGAGACTGTCCGTGACATCAGTTTATATTTAAAAATATGACACAAGGGTCAGGTGATAAATATTAATACAATGTTTATTCAACAAGAACAAACACATGTTTTGTTGATACAAAGATTCTTAGTATTTCAGATAAAAACTATAACGTATTTTTTAATTGATCATTTACATTTTAATTAGCGCAATTATATTTATCTATTGTTTTTATTTATATACATTTATTTATATACAGAATTTTTTATAAAATATTTTGAGAAAAAGCGTTTAATTGTTACATAACTTCAATTATTTTTTTACGTCAACGTAATTAAGTTTTGGTCTGTTGTTCGAGTTTGTAAAGCCATTTGGTCGCATCTCCCAGTTGTTCCTTACAAGTTTTCTCGGTTCATCGGCTGGCACACTTTGCGTTAAGCCGTAAACTTATTCTTTTTGACTTTCGTCATCGCGACACTTCTTTTTTCGCACGCGCGCGCGAAAATGGCGCTTGAAACAGTAGTTTTTTGCGAGCGAGAAAGAACACACGCTTGTGATTTCGCTTTTAATCGTAAAGCCGGAAGCCCTCGTTAAGACGCATCAGTTAATTGGTCCTCTGTGCCTCGGTCATCGAGCAGAAATATGTACCTGTTTCGACCGCGATGCGGGAGCCCGCGGACCTCGCTCCGCGCTCATACGAGCGCATACACACGCGCCCGACACACGCGCGCATAATATATCCGCACGAATGAATGACGCTGCCGGGAGGGAGAGAGGGACGAGCGGAGAGAGGAGATGGTGGACGAATGGATGGACGGATACGGAGGAGAGAAGAGCAGGCGTATCTCTCTCGTTCCCGAGATCTAACTACCACCTGCCTCATTTTCCCACGAGCCTCGAGCAAACCTCTCGAATACCGATGAGATAGACGAGGACGAATCGCTCACCGGTGAGACGAGGAGAAGCCGAGCGCCGCGGCACGACGTGCGACGAGGACGAAGGGATGGTGGTCTCTTCTCTTGTAAAACCAGGAACGAGAGATATAGTCCTGGGATATGGTCTTATCGAACGTGTGTGTGCACGAACGCGCGCGGGGGCGCGGGGAAAGGGAAGATCTTGAAACGTCGGGCAGGTAGAACACGTGCTGGCACGAGATGAGTCAGACACGCGGGAAGATATCGGGAGTTATTCTCTCTTTCTCTCTCTCTCTCTCTCTCTCTCTCTTATTTATAAGAATCGCTTTCTTTTACTCTGCCTACGCACTTATGCTAAT
This sequence comes from Pseudomyrmex cubaensis, assembly GCA_014825685.1. Taxonomy (NCBI): domain Eukaryota; kingdom Metazoa; phylum Arthropoda; class Insecta; order Hymenoptera; family Formicidae; genus Pseudomyrmex; species Pseudomyrmex cubaensis. Next base: position 189,182 of record QVOA01006696.1, on the reverse strand, counting down.
TAGTTAACGAATCTTGTCATTTACGATGAAGTAAAAGATATTAAAAATATTTCGAAAATTGTTTATTGATGACTGTGATGGTAGTATTACATATACATGTATACCGCAAAGTTACACGTGCAACGATGTAAAGAATGCCACAATTTCGGCAATTGCGTGTCATGTGTATCCCATACGTTATTACGCAAATACGCCGATGTGAATACGCGCAAACGTGACGAGCAATGAAATATTCTCATGTAGATTTCAAGGAGATAATACACTGTAATGTTTTCTTTTCTCTTTCTCTCTCTCTCGTAAACTCGTCAATTTCAAAATTATAAGCCCGCAAGGGATCGGTTCGGTACGCTAAAAAAATTTCAATTTATCTTATTGAGCACAAAAGTTCTCTCTGACATGTTGTTATTTTCCGAAACGTCATGTTAACAATTTCGCATTGATATGTTTACAGACTTAATAATACTTAAATATTGGAAGATTGCCAACTTTTGTCAGGCATTTAATTTGCATGACTCAAACTTCAATGTTTAATACGTTTTGTATGTGGGAAAATAATGCAATAGAGAAATTCTTAGAATTGAAGGGAAGTAAGATCTTTGTGAGTGAGAGAAGAGACACGACCGACACATGTGTCTACCACATCTTACGGATTAGACGAACTTTTCACGGATTAGTCGCGATATGCTTTCTATCAAAATCTGTCACGTCACAATTTCTTTTTTTAACTCTTTCACAGCTGATCGGTCACTATCGGTTCACTATCTGATCGGTCCATATGACTTCAAAATTAGATTATCCTCGATTTATTAAGATCTTTTCGCCAGCCGTGTTGTTTCAACACGTGGGAAGTTTTTATATTTTTTTACTTTCCGTAATTACAGAAGAAGAAAGAATTTTTATTAATATTTAATATATCGCTTATTAGTATTGCGTGAGTTAAAGGAAACGACTTCAGGTTTTATAACTTCAGGTTTCTGAAAAAAATTTTTTGCATACTCGCGTACATCGATCCTCTCGATCGTTTCGCTTGATTGCCCCGATCGACAGTTGTTTTTTAACCGAAACGGTATAATTTTCGGTGATTTAACGGGCTTTTCTTGCGTGGAGACAAGAGCAAGACACTTAATTCGGCGTCACGAAAGACGTGTCGCGGTGTATGTCGCGGAAGAAAATTTCTTCGAGCGAGAAGTGCCAGACACGCGAGGCCAAAGCGTCGTTGTTGAAACCGCTCCGAAGAAAGGGAGATCCGGCCATTAAAGCGATGTCGATAATTGAATAGGACGCTGTGGAGGCTTCTCGACAGTGTGTTCTTTTATGCCGATCGATGTCGACGATCGCAGGCAGTTTGAGGCTACGCGAGAGAACGATTGCGAAGTCGGATCGCATGGCCCGGTATCCGCATAACTTCGTCTTTTCGTCGCCCGCATTACTTATATCTCTCGGACAGGTTTTAATTTATGCAAGGAATTTCATGAAGAGATATATATATATGTATCTCAGTGTGGTGTTTATGTGTCTTCGTATTCCCGGCTACGGCCTGGTGGATGTTGCCTTCATATGCATATAGCGATCGCGTTGCTGAGCAAATATTCATCGGCTGATTCTTATCTTACGCGATTATACTGTTTTATCGCACTTTATATAAGTTATTACCTTCGGGGATCGGATAACACGACATTTATTTCAATCAAAGTCGAGATCTCTTTTGTGATAGTTAGAAAAAGATAAAAATTTATACTTAAATTCGCACAGAAACACACTACTATTATACATGCGAATCTATAGATTTCCAGTGCGCATCTCATCTCTCTTCTATATCGCGCCTTAATCGCGGTATTCAATAAAAAAAAATTACACATGCGGCGATAAATCGGAAGTAAATTAACGCTCTAGTAGTCCCGGAGCGTGGTAAACGAAATTACAGCCGCGGCGTGGCGAAACATTCGTTTCCATTCGAAATCTAATTTACCCCTTCGTGATATCCGCAATTATTTATCAAGGTCGTTATTTCCAGACTGCGCTATTTTCAGAACGCTCTCGCGCGCGCGCTATCGTTAAGACTTAAATACGGAGAAAAGAGGAAATCTGACGGCACAATTAATTGTTCCGCACACGCCATGTTAATTATTCCCATAGATCCGGAATCGAGAACTCGTCCCGATAGGCCGGTTATCCTAGTTAAAACTCGATTTTTCGTCGCTGCGCGTATGACTTTGCGCCGCAATCTGGAAAGAGGCAGTGAATCTCTCTCTAAGTCGAGATAACTTAATTCACGCCGCGGATTACCAAGGTGTTCGTACGGTGCTAATACGCAACGCGCGTCGCTTCCTGCGGCTTCGACCTAACGTGGTCTTCGATCGATACAGATCGCATTGCTCGAAGGCACTCTCTTGTACTCGCGAAGAACCGGTTGGGCACATTGACGACTTGTGGCTTCGATATGTAGCATTCGATACCTGGATAATGTATCGCGAGATCGCAAAGCGATCTCACAATCGTGTTAGGTTCAGATTGTTTCAACATTTTTTTACTTGCAAAATTATATTGGAAGTAGAAATACTTCTTGAGGTAAGACTTTTTGAATACTGCATTTTACAGTGTGAACATTGCATATTTATTTAAAATTGAATTAATTGTAAAGAGAAATAATGAACGTGTATAATAATTGAGACGATCACGTTGCAACAATGTCAATGATGAAATCATCTGGTGCGTACGGGGAGTCACAAATTTCTTTGAATCCGAAAAAGATTCTGGCTTTATTAATAGTAATCGCTTATTTTTGTCGTCCTTTCTCGACGTGCTTCGTCCATATGGCGGCACGATAGTATATTCCATAAGCGGCTGGCCACAAAGCGCCATTCACGATTCCGCATTTGTCTCTCGTGTGAACCGTGTCTCGGAAGGGATCCGGTCGACGTCGTCATCGTCGTCGCGTTCCTCTTGAAGATTTGACGCACGTGTTATCGGCGTCTTTTAAAACACTCGAGTTCTCTCTTTCGAGTGCCACAAAGCGTCCTTTCATTGCCTAATTAGGATGCTTTCGAAGCGCTTTTACGTGACGATAATACGCCTCTCTTTAACATTGCCTCCGCTTTGCCTCCTACATCACTGTTTTCGAACTGATTAACGAGTCGGCAAAAAGTGCCGTCTTTCATCTTATTCCCGCGCGTTGCTTCCTTCTGCACATATTGTCTCGCGATAACTTTATGAAGAAACCAAGTAGATGAATGCGTAGTATTTTGATTTTATCAAGTCTATAACCTTTCGTCGCGCGATCTTTTCAACCAAGAAAAAATATAAAAAAATTTAAAAGTTTGATACGAGTCATGTTTTCCCAAACGGAAGTTTAAATAATAAAAATTCTAGGATTTTAAAAAATTCTGTGTCAATAGCGTCTGATATTTTTTTTTTAAATAACTTAAAAAAAATGAAAAGATCCAAATCTGAACAACTCTTTCAAATAAATATTGCGATCAATGCGTCGATGTTATTTGTGTACAACTGTTCCCGACTACCTTCTCGACAGCTCCCTTATTAGACGTTGATGTGGCATCTTAGCACGAGCCTTCCCAATGTAAACGTAACAGGACCCCGTACGGGTGTTCATCGAGTCCGCTTTTTCGAGCGGCTTCGTTCCCACACTCTCGGACGTGTATTGAAACGTACACCCGAAGAATTCACCCCTATGCGCACTAACCAAGGAGGGTGGATGCCAAAGGAGCCCATAGAAAAATTAGAACCGTTCTCCTTTCAGGAAGTCTCGCGCTCTTTCACTCCCTTTCTCCTCTCTTTCCGTCGAAGCGTGCAATGCACGAGCTCTGTCTCTGAATAGTACTACCGTTTCCGCGTTTCTCAAACTTGACCCCGTTACAACAAAAATGTGCTTTTTTTTCTCTCTCCCTCCGCATATTGTCCCTCCGCTTCACCCTCCGGTTTTGTGACATGAAAGTTTTCTTTTCGACGCGCTAAGGGATGACCGTGCAAAATCATCGTCTCTGTCCGTGCCTATTTGCATTTCTGTCCGAGATCGTTCGTGCGAAAAAAGTCTCCTGGCATTCTGAATGATGCGCGCAGGTGCTCCGGTTTCTTAGAAATACACGTGCGAGTTATCGTCTGTCGCTCCTCGTATCTCAGCAATATAATGGCGCTTGAAGAGACAGTGATTATTAGAATGTTCGAGGTTGTTATCTAGTAATTGCGACGGACGGCAATGTTTTTCTCTCTTCTCGAATAAATAAAGAATCACACGATGTGTGAAGTATGTGTATTGCAATTGAACAATTTGACACTTTTAATTCCTCTCTTTCGACGGAATAAAAATTTTTTCGGCCTCAAAATTTTATTCCCCTCCCATTTCAGTCAGTCAAAGAGTTAAAATAGGATTCTAACGCTCAGCGAGACATGTTCTATGTCAGAAAGGGGTAGGAATATCGCGCAGGTGAGTTGACGCCTACGGTAGAAGCGATCAACAGGTAGTTGCCTGCTCTCCCGAGCTATTTGAGGCTCCCCTTCCGCATTGTGCAAAGGTTCGTTAGAGCAATCTACGTGTAAGGGCGACAAAGAGGAACAAAAAGGCAGAGACACGGCGTTTTGCACGTGTGTGCGAAATACAAAGTCGCGTATCTCAGGCCACGCTGATTTATTGGCGACAATTTCTCGCGAGCTGTTAATTATGCGCTCTCCGTGAACAACGTTTAACGCTTTTTTACAGGGGTTAACACAGCTGTGCCAAGTCTCGTCGCGCGAGACTTAAACAGACACACCTGTGCAATTAGCCGTTCGCCATCGTCGATTTGTTTGCGCAGATAGTTGATGTCGAATATGTATTTTGAAGAATAAATTAACTTTTTGCTATTGATACCTACTCGTTGGTACTGATTTTTAAAAAGATTTTAAAATAGTAAGCCATATCTTAATTGTTTAACAGTTTCGAAATGAAAGAACTATAAATTATAAAAATCGTATTATTTTTATTGTACACACACGGAAGCAAAAATTTTTGCAATTCAAATTCTTTTCACATAAGATTTCATAAATTGAACACTCACCCCGCGCCCTTCTCAGAATCAACTAGTTGTCCCGCATTACACGTGGTCAGCACGAGACATTCAAGAAGAAATAATCGCTTAGGGAAGAAGCCCTCGAAAAGTCAACCCTCTTGCGTGATCGGAGGGGAAAAAGATTCTCGAGGGAGGGATCGCGTATAAGGTTTCCGGCGCGCGAAAAATCAGCGCGAGATCTCGCCGCGGGGCGAGATTGTAGAGCGGATCGCGCGCAGTTTTTACACACCTAGTCGCGAATAAGTGTGTGCGGGGCGCGCATTTAGCGCCCGGGGCCCTTTCACGATGCACGCTTATGCGAAGATATCGGCAGCTGGCCCGGAATCGTGAGAGACTCGGGCAGATGGCCTGCCCTGAAAGTCCTCCACGGCGCTCGCGTGTACGTGCACACGACCACTAAGGATTCCCCGCACGCCTTCCTAAGGAAGGAACCACACCGAGGATGTTTCCCACGGACTCCTGCAGCCTTCTTCTCATCTGCCGTATTACTCGGGCCTCACGAATATGCCCCGCATTCTCTTCCCTCTTTTCTCCACCCGGCTTGTCTAAGATCGAGGGAGTTGACGTTTAACCATTTCGTCGGAATGCGCGAGCATTGTCGAACACACGTGATCCCAACCATGAATGGAATAATACATGACTCGTTTCTTATAGAAAAAAAAGAAAATGAACAAATTTATAAAATTGCAATCGATGAAATTGAAAGCAAATAAAAATGTAATGCGCAACTTCAGCTCTGGATTATATCGTTCAAAAATCATCGGAATAATCCACTATGTTCGGAATTATCTAATAATAGCCGAAGCAATTAGACGTGTATCATAACATACTTTTTATGAATCCACATGCAGCTTCGTTCTGATAAAAAAATATATGCAATTTGTTATGATAATTTATAGAATTAAGACTGCGCGATATGTACTCATTTACTGGGCTGTAAAAACTCGCGTGTTAAAAAAAATAATAGTCTATTTGCGTCTCGGAACGAATAGAAATATCGATGCTACCGGTAAAAAAAAAAGTTATTCCAAGTCACAGTATCGTCGTGTCCGCCAATCTCAATCTATTGCGTATATAACTACGCACATTGTAGTTATATATACGTACATCACGTCGCCGCGCGTGTGTCGTACTTGCCGCGTGTTCACACGCGTCGCGACACGCGCAGACCCCAGCCTCGAGAGAGGAATCAAGTGGGTGGCTAAGATTGGTTCTCGTTTACTTTACCGTCCGTCCTTTTCCCGCGTCGCACTCTCTCTCTTTTCCCACAATCACAAGACCGTCACTTTGCACTCCTCGTCAACTATGTCCTCTCTCGTTCGTCCCGTCGTCACCCACGTGTGTGGGTGGAAGCTTGGGAGCCAAAGAGCGGCGAGCGATTAAGAGAAATGACGGTCAAGGAACAAGACAGACGCTGATTGCGGAAGAGGCCGACCATCGCTGGTGTCGACTGGATGATGCACAATACGCGGTTCGCATCTAATCGCACGCGCGCGCAGCTGGAGAGACGCGAGCTGACGTGTACATATTCGATAAAGCAAAACTTATATATAGTCTTGATGGTTTTTTTTTATTAATTGCATTCGAGTTTTTTTCTGTAAAATGCAAATTTGTTCTGTCTTTATGTGAATATTGAGAATAACGTTTACGTAATATGAAGTTGTGTGGCAATTAAAAACAATCGCGTTGCGATTTTATTTTTATTGCGTTTTAGAAGACTTTGTATTTGATTTTTCATCACTTGTGATACAAGTAGATATCCTACTCGTGGCACGTTATAATTAGCGCGGGCAGCCGAACACGGTAATATATCTACGATCAATGAACACAGCCCGTCTTGATAGCTACACGACAGATACGGCAGATAGGTCGTGTAGCTACCTGATCGGACCTTAATTTATACTGTTTTCCACAACGGGATTCACTATCCTTACTCTGAAATTATCTATCGCAAGGTTGCGTGATACGCATCATCGGATCGGATAATATTAATCGCTCGGACGAGCCGATTGATCCTCCCTTCCAAAAAATGGAATTTTTCTTCAAGTTACGCGGATGTGTAATCAGAAATTTATGAAGCGTAACGGATTATTTATTACTACGTTGATGTCGAGAGATATAATTAAGTTTTATTTATGGAGTTTCGAGCTTTAAAAAAATGTAGTTCTTTACAATGTTGTTCGTAGTCGTTCGAAATACTCGGAAGAACTCGAAATAAATGCCGCCTTTCACTAAACCTAAAAGATGAAAGACCTATCGTTTATTCATAAACGCTTATCTATCTTACTACCTTGATAAAGATGTTCGCGATTTATCGTACAACGCGATGTGTTGACGTCATTTTAATGCGATTTTGTAGGCGTTATCAGTTGTATAATGATGTGGCGAGTAACTTCCGCGATTAAGCTGTCAGTACGTGAACAGGGTGAGAAGTATATCTAACGTTTGTCTCGAGCAACATTGCAAGAACAACTTAAAGATTTGACAATCAGTTTTTAAATAATATTAATGAGTATATTATATAATTTGCACTCATATTATTTACGAATTATAGAACGTCTTTGTTTGCAATTTTATTAGCTTTTTTGTACCTGTCTCTCAAATGGCGATAAGACGCGCAATTATCGCAATTTATGCTAAAATGCTTCTCTGGCGGGACGAGACACGCGATCGATCTAAATTTTCTTATTAACATTCCACAAAGATAGGCCGAAATTAATCCCGTCGCATTTCTCATTGAGGTTACGACGAGGAATGCCGAGACCGCTCACGCGTGTGTCGCGAACAAAAAAGGAGCACTTATCCATCGATCCATCGCGCGGGCAGTTTTGAAAGGCGGGGTCCCGAGAAAGCGCGGCAAAAGGGCGCGCACGTGAGTGCACGTGGCGATCCGTTGCCGCACACACGTGCGCGTACGCGTGTAGTGTTGTAGGCGCGCATCCTTCGTCCTTTCCCGAGGCATCTCCCGCAAGGTGACGGCCTCTCTCCCCCTCCTCCTCCTCCTCCTCTTTCTTACGCGCGCGAACGGGAAGACTGTGGGAATTCGGGACATGTGCGTGCCTACACACGCCGTGCTCGTGGTCCGCACAAGCAAGGGGGAAATCCTCATGGTGTTTGGAAGGAGAGCCTGAACTTGCGAGGAAGGAGGACAGCCGGCGCGCGAAGGGTAGAAGGACGGAGTCAGAGGGGAGAAGAAGCCGACCGGACCTACGCTGTCCGCGGCCGCCATAAGGCAGCGAATCCATGGGAATATTGAGCATGTGCATCGGGGCCCGCTCGTGGGTTGCACGAGTTACACGGGGTGGTTCTCCCTCTCTCGCCCTCCTCTTCCGTGTCCTATCATCCTCTGCAACCTCCGGCTGCTTCGACTTCTTTTACACGCACGATTGCGGCCGTTTTGTGTGGGCCGCGTACGAGGATGTCTTCAGCAACGTGTACTTGCGTAATGGAAAAGAAGGGAGAAACAGCGTCCACACACATCCAATCTTAAATAGCTCGCGCTAGCTGCGTGTCCGTCACATAAATGTAAGATTCACATTGTTGCGTCGGAGTCTTTATTTAATTGACTGAAATTGTACATAACAATATATAACAATGAAGCCGTTACATACATTGTTAATTTAAATGAAGACAATATTTTTCTTATTGAAAGCAGCCCATGTCACGTTCGGTTATCTAATTATATCGTCAAAGATTACTTCGCGAAATCAAGAGAATATAATATTCTCTTTCAATCAGAATGACAAGCAAATTGCTCGAATCACTTACGGACCATTTTCATGAACGCAAGAGCAGTGCCGAATATCGCAAAGGAAAAAGTGCCTTCTTTATTGCCGGGCAAGGCCGATTGCCTCGCAATTTGCGGTAATCATGTGTTATTCAATTGTTGCAAAAATAAGGTTAAACGCAGACGCGAAATACGCATGGGTGTACACGTGTTAACGGGAATTTCTTGTCGGCTCAACCGAGCCTCTCTTTTGCCACTTTATATCACTCCTTGCAAAATACGCGAGCGAACAGGATTGCACCTCGAGAAATTACACGTTACCAAACGGCAAAACACAAGATGGTCCTCAAGAAGCCTCGGGGCTTCTTTACGAGGAGATTCAATTTTATTCGTTTTCATCTCGAAACGCAAATGCGCGAAATTGAAAAGACAGACAAAGGAACACAGAGGAAACTAAGTTTAACGGAAAGGTTCACAAAATCTCGCATTTCTTCTGTCAGAATAATTTCGTAGAAAATTTTTTTTTTCTTTTCTCATCAAGAAACGGTTTCTCTTCTTCTGAACAAAATTATCTACAAAGTTGCGAAATAATATCGAAGCATCGCGTGATGACGGTCTGACGAAGAAATACAAAAGGATCAGCTTCCTTCGTAGCTACCGAAAATCAAAGTCGTGGAAGTGCGGTCATTAGACACGGTACGCTTTTTTTTAACGCTCTGATACACGTGGTTCGCCGGCGGTCGTCCGGTAAAGATCGGATGAAAGGGTTATCCGGTGTCCATTCATCGTATCTTCGCTGCGGATGCTGCCGCGTGCGCTCGTCAGGGTGACTTTTTACGCCGGGGGGGCCTTTCCTCCTTGAAAGGTGGCTACTCTCCGCACGCAGCACCTGACTTATAGCGGGCGTAACATTAGCCCCCGCGCGCTTTACTTTCGGGATCAAGTGGCAGCGTTCTCGCATCGCCTCCGGGCCGTATGTTAGTAAGCGCGCACGACGGGAGTCGGGCCGGAAGTTCCGCTCTCCCGAGTATAAATCTTGATTACAAATTGCGCCCGTTACGTATCGCGCGGAAGCAAGCGCGCGAATTTTTCAGCCTCGGGCCGCGCGATTTCTTTTCGTGCGCGGCGGACGAACTTTGCGCGCGATCATGCATCACTTCTCAACACTGATCGATTTCACGTGAACACCTCGGGAACAGAAAAACGATCGAGATATTTGTTGCAAAAAAGGATAGTACTCTTGAACCTGTCTTTGTAGAATAAAAAAATACAACAATATTCCCTTTCTATCAAGTACTTAAATATTATGTTGTTATATTATATATATTAATTTAAGTAATTATATTTTAATGACATTAGTATAAATGATTTAAAATGATCGGAAAACAAATAAAATTTAACAACAAACTCTTTTGAATGTGTTTTACGACGAAGATCGTTATGTAAAAATAATCGTTTTTAATTTATAAGCAATTAAAATAAAAACATATAGAGCTTGAACTCGTTACGAGTTTGCAAAACAATGTCAAATATCGTCCGTATGAACCAGCGCCAAACCGTCTTGCAACGAAAGCAGGTTACGTCGCGCGATGCTCGTAAATACGATCGAGAGTGCCGGTTTCTCTCTTTCGACGATCACAAACTCTCCGCTGTGTCGATGAATGATGAGATCGATTTCCGCGAGGATCCCGAGTAATTATGTTCTCCGTATAAGACAAGCGTAGCTGCGGGGACCTTCGCCGGACGCGAGTTATTTGTTGCCAAGAAAGTATCGTCGTGAAACGTTCTGACACCGGCGATGATTACATTGACATAATAAATCATTGTGCTACCTTCACCGTGTCACGGTATTTATCATAGCGCTGGATTATCTGACAATCTCTTAGAAGAAGAGGGATCTATTAATCGATTGGCAATGAGTTTGCAAATTTAAAAGGCATGTCGCAAGTTTTCGCACTTAACAAAATATTCGCAAAATTTATTTATTTATAATACATAATTTATAACACAATATATATATATAATTGTATAAATTTAATATATATAATTATAAATTTAATTTTGAAATCTCTGAGTAATATATGTTCTTAAGAATTCTAGAGAATTCTTTTATAAATCGATTTATAGATTCGCGTAATGACGTTAATAAAGTGTTTGTAATGTAACATTTCGCGCTTGTTGATAGGGAGATGCCGTGAAATTTTAATCCATTTTTGTACAAAACGATTCGAGAGTTTTTTGATTAACTGTGAGAATATCATTTTCACGTATCGGTTTACATACACGTGGTCGGCCGTCGCACAATTTTATACGAAACTCCCAACTCGTGGACTCGTAATTTCGTATGCAAGTGCTGCCAAATTTATTGACGGACGTCGTTGCCTCGGGTGTATATACACGAACGATAAAAATCGACGGTTCTTTACCTCTAGGGAAACGATCGATTTTCAACAAACAGCAGAGAGACCGTTATAATAAATTACTGTGTACTTTATATGCATGTTCTCTAATTAACGATAAATCTTAATTCTTTCGAGTGAATTTTTATTGACGAAAACATAGATATCTTTAAATTTTCTATTTGTCAAAGTGAAGTATCGATAATATAAAACGTAGATAGATTTTCATAGTTGATGTTTTCGTTAATTAATTCCATTTATCCTTATTTCTATTTTTGAATAATTGAAACGTTGCTACATCGCAAAGCAGATCTCTTCTCCTCATATAATTTTCGAGCTAAATCAACCGCGATCCTTCACAATGCATCCAATCAAACTTCCCAATTGCAACTGCGTACGATTGCAAAACGCGCGAGCCGGTGCCTGTGGCGTGCAATTTGCCTAATACGCCCAGCTTATCGATTCCCCCCTCGCGGATGAAGATCCGCGTGCAGGAAACGCGCGACGGAAAAAAGGGCAGCGCGAGAAGAAAGAGATTCGAAGCAGCCACGTTCCGCACACGTTCCGTGCACACGACCGATGCAACAGCGCGCGGGGCCACCTCTATTATAATCACGATCGCCACCGAGAGGTTTTTAGATGAAGAGAAAAAGAGAGATAGAGAGAGAGAGAAGGCGCCGAAGTAAGATGGGGACGTACGTCGCTCGCGGAGGAAGAAGACCATGATCGGAGCCGTAAGCGGGTTACGGTCGAGCGTATAATACGCGTCGGGCATGTCGTACACGTATACACCTACCTATATACTCTACGCGCGGGGCCGGCCGTGCTACGTGTACGTCTTATAAATACGAGGCAGTGGCGCACTCGAGAGAGAGAAGGTGCGTAAGTCCGCATCTGCCCGAGATTCTCACGCGCGACGCATCTGTCTCAAGTTCCCACGAGAACCCGGAGCCCCGAGAAGGAGAGAGAGAAGCCGTGTTGCCCGGGAGCAGGCCGATCCGAGAGACCGAGAAAGTTTCGTCCGTCAGACACGGGCTGTCCACGTGGCGGCGGCGCGACTAGAGACGCCACCGTCTTTCCCGCCGCCACGCTCGTTAAAGTGTCAGATTATAGGAAGAACGTATGTACGATCTCCTTGTCTCCTCTCTCTCTCCCCCTCCTGTTTTTCCCCTTCTTCTCGGATCCTTTTCCGCGCCTGTTCTTTTCCTTAACCGAGAGGAACGGCTTGATCGATTTTTATTGAGTCTCCGAATGGACGCGTGTCGCTTATACATTCTGTTTGTCTCCTTTAATAAAAGCGAACACGATTATCCGTATTCGCACATGTGATTTCTCTTAATTTATCTGTCTGGAATGCATGCGGGATTGTGTGCGTGAGAGAGTTTATGTTGAGAATCACTTAATCTCGCGAAGGTCGTTAAAATTTATTGGGCTTATAAAACTTTGGTTTTTTTTTGAAAGTATATTATTAAGTATATTATTAAAGAAAGAGATAAACGAGAGATTAAAAACATTATTTTATATATTTTTATACCTGCATTAATTAACACCATAATTGATTTTTAAGCTTTGCTTTCTCTCATATTTTTACTTTCCGTATTTTTTGTTTTAACGTTTTCTGCGTTTATCTCGCATTTTGCTATGCGCGTATCAAATTGTAGCCCGTTTCGTCTTCACGTGTGGTCCACGCGGTCGACACACGTCAGACGAAATAACACCTCTTTCCCGCCATTCGTTTATCCGAAATGTCAAAAACTATCAGACTGTAAGACTGACCGTAGATGACTCGCTTGCACTTGGTTGCCGAAATATGCAAATTGCTGTCCGGCAACGAAGTGGCGTTGAAAACATTTCTGTGTCCTTCTTATATTACACGCTTTATTATATCAGAACATGAAATTTGCACAAGCGATCAAGTAGTATAAAACGCCTTTTCGGGAACGTGATGGCTTCCCTACACGCGGTTGCACATCGGCGAGGGGAGAAACGAGGTGCTATTATCCTTACCGAAGGGTTGATTATTTTTATGGCGGTTCACTGCACACGAGATTTTATAGTTAACGCGATGACAGCAATGCTGCGTAATAGCCGGTTTGCTCCCTGAGTTTTACAAGGCACAAAAATGCAACACGGTTGCAAGCATAACATTTTCGTTTTTCTCGCGATTCGCCAGGTGCGTCTCTTTTGTTTATAAGAGACGCAAGAAAAATCCGAAATTTTCTCTCAGTAACAAAACAAGAAATATTTATATATTTTTCTTTATATAATTTAATAGATAATCAGCAAAAAAAACCCTTGTGATTAAAATTGTATGAAATATAATTTTCTAAGAGTAATAATTTGCACAAATATAGATAACATCTTTTCGTATCATAATTAATCATGTCATATCCTAATGTTTTCGTAAGAAACATACGTAAAATTTAATTGTACAATCTGTAAACATCTTGTACATTTTATATCTCCGATTTCCACATTTATGAAATACGATTCAACCTCAAGATGTATGTGTTTGCTAAGTCGTAATAAATTTATAAGCGCAAATTCTAATATGTTAATCTAAATAAATTCACGGAATATTACATACGCGACTTTATTTCATGTGTAACAAATTATTACACCGCGCGGTACGAATTTATAACATCGATCTAATGTCCGACGGTGCGCGCGATAAATTCGACAAATGATCTTTCTCGCGTCGCAGGACGGATGATTAATACACAGCGATTTTCATAGTTATTAGAAGACGCAGCAGTAGGTAGAGAATCGATTCGGTCGAATTGTAATTGCGAGTTAAAAGCGTGCTCGTGCGTGGCGCGTGTGATTTCGCACGCGAGGCCGCTCGTTGGAATGCAATTACTAAACGCGCGAGCGATTTTCAACCTCGATTTTTTTCCAAATATCGCGTATCTTCATAACCGACGTCCACCAGGTGTGGTGTTCTTCGATCTTGAGTGCAATTACGTTTAAAATTGATCCGTATCGGTACGTCTCCCTATTACACTTAATGGCACGTCGCATCGAGTGTCGTAAATAATTATCGCTGAAAGCTGCGATTTTTCGCACACTACGTTAATGACACCGTGACGCAGGTGTGACGCGTACAAGGCCGATTGATCGAAATTCCACGAATGAATTGAAGTTCCTCAATAATTGAATACAGAAACGCGTGTGAAACTGTTTTCGACTTATAGATTCCGATTTTCGCCAAGCACCGATTGTCGAGAAAAGCAATGAGGGTTGTAAATCAATAGGGATATAATCGATTTTGTTAAAATTGATGACAACGGGACAACCAATCTATTGATAAGGAACCGTTGGAGTTTTAATAAATATTCTTTTAATCAAACTAGCAGTTTGATCGGTATCAAAGGCACTCCTATAAATGCGAATGAATGTGGCACTTATTAGATATTTGTTACGACGTCCGCTGCAACATTTTAAGTAAATTGCAGAGATAGTTGAATATTAATGACACACACACACACGCTCAATCAAGTATAACCTGCTAAGTTTTTCTTAGCCAAGAGGATTTAATTGCAAGGAATATACACACGAACGTGTAATTATATGTGTATTTGCGCATTGAAATCTTGGATCTTGCATCTGTTAATCCGCTTTAATGTTGAAAAATGTACAACTCTGTAATCGTCCGCGTGCTCTCGTAATATCGTCAAAACAAGCGCGTTAATTAATGCGATCGGGGCAACACAAGACCCGCACAAACTTACATGATTTGCATCTAGCCGCACGCGCGCTATAATGAAGGTATTTGTGTGAGAAAGATTGCGTATATATTTTGCATTGAGAGATTGCGAAACGTTGTTATCGATTTCTCGTCTTGAAAAATCATGTTTATTGCTGATGAAGCCTTGTCAAGTTTGAGGAATTTGCAAGATTACAAGTTTTTAAGTAGGATCGTTTTTTGTCAAGAATTTGCAAAAGAGAGATGCACAAAATTTAATCAAATATCTATATTTTCTAGAAGAAGACAGAGTGTGTAATCTCTCTGTCTTTTCTTCTAATTTATCTTCTAGCTAATCATCTTCTTACTTTAAGCTAAGTATAGATTTCTAACTGGATCTCTCTATAGCGATTATAGCGATATAGCGATTAGATTATTAGATTAATGCTATCCCGCGCGATCGTTGACATTTCGAATGCAGAACGATTACGTTACGATGTCACATGTGTTTCACATTAATGAAATCGTTTTACGCGTGGAATCGACGAATATCAACTGGTTTCGTTATTTTATTATTGTGTGCGTGCGCCGTCATTAATATTTTTCTGACGTATACGATTTTGCACTAACGATAAGCGTACCTATAATCAGAAGCAGCAAATTTCATCGATTTTTTATCTTTTTTTTCTATTTGAAATTATCAGACGTCCAGCGCGATCTTTTCTGTCAGACAAGATCTTTGACTTTTTTTGTTTTTGAATGCCGTTAACACAGTTTTTTGCTAACGTATCTCGCAAAAATAAGGAAGATTAAATCGCAAAAACATGTTTACGTTTAAGTAAGCCAATAAATTAACTTCATCGTCATTTTATGTAGTAAGATTAAAAAACGCTATATTCATGATTAAAATAATAAGAAAAAAACTGTTCTTCCGATATGTAAATTTTCAAAATATTCAAAGATGAATATATTTAAAAAATTAGTATTTAAAAATAAATTTGTTGACTGCTTATTTGCAATTTAATTTATTTTCACGAGCAGACGAACTTGTCGTCGTGTTTACAGCTTTGAAATTTTTGCGACACACTTTGAATTGAAAATATACTTACCGGTTTTGCGATCGCGACATGAGATCATCGAATTGTATGATGAGAAAGATATGACTGTACTTCGGACAATTGATTATTTATATTTTGGAGTCTGCGCGCGGTGATCGATCACTCTATTATTGATGCACATTGTTATGTAACTTCTCTTCTATTTCAATTGCTCTCGTCGTCCTAAAGAGGTTGCGACACTCGAAGAGGTCGTGCGCGCGCCGAGGGGAGAAGACACGTCGATTCCTCTTCTTATTCTTTTTTCCGCGAATGGCGTCGCGGGATCGGCACGAGAATGGCGCAAGCACGCCTCGCGATCATCCGTGACGAACGACGTTAGTCACGAGCCAATTTCATTCCGGCTTCCTTTCGCCTTCTCGTTCGACCGAACGGCGAAAGAAACTCTTTTTCCCCCGATATCGTTCGGTCGTCGGCAGCGACTTTCTTGGCAGCTTAAACTGGCGTGAGTTCCCTTTGCGTAATTATTGACAGATTTAGAGTGAGTTGTGCCGGATGACGCACGGTTTCTCACATGGCTCATTTCCAGCCTCGTTAGTCATGACGCATTATGTATTCGATGCTTATCGAATCGAAGTGTATTTTGGATGAAGATCGAAGTTCGGTTTAATGGATATATCTGGCAACATAACAACACAAAAACAATTCTTGAGAAATTCTCGGGTATAATGTGTTTCCATAATTAGGAGATTTTTTATAAATTCTACTAAGCGCATTAATTCCATTTGAGCGCATCAATATTAACTGTTTTCTTACGCGAATGCGAAATAAGGAGCGTATTAAGAAACGCATTTCTTACAATTTATAAACATTTCTTTAAAATTTATTCAAGAGAGTGAGGTGGCAATACGCTATGTAGATACTTGAGATATCAATATATATCAAGCATCTAAATACTTATGTAAATAAAAATGGTTTTACTCACTGAGAATTTGTATAATGATGAAGATCAGATTCATTAATATTTCGTGTTAGTATCTCCGTTGATACTCTTATAAACCTCATTTAAATTTTTAATTTGAGAAAATATATACATATTATTCGTCTTTTACAACGTTGGGTTTAATAGCAACGATCGTAGCATGATCCCGGTAATAAATGCGCCGCGAAAATAATCACGTATTAGCGTACATGTTGCTGGAGAGATCGTGTATGTGTATGTGTGTGTGTGTGTGTGTGTGTGTGTGTGTTTGGCGTGCGCGGCCACCTAATACCCGGCGTGTACGTGACACGCGTGCGTACGCGCGCACGACGGCGATCGCGTGCGCGCGTGTGCGCCGGCTCGCATTAATGCGGTGATCGGGGCCGTGGGAATGAGCGAGTAGCGCGCGAGCGAGCGAGCGTTCCGCTTGGCACGAGCGCGCGGGCCCCCGCGACGAGAAGGGAGATACGCGGGCGCCGTTCACTCCACGAAGGACAGTAAAGGCCGACGACTATTCGAGCGGGAGAGGAAGTGGTAGCCAATTCCGCGCGTCGACACGTGTGTGTGTGTGCTTTTCTCTCGCGCCGAGAAATGTCAACTGAGAAAGTAGCAGCGATTATTCGCCGCCGAAAGCGCAACCGGATTTAGGTATCACTTTCGCTACCACGTTTCGCGGCGTATTATTATTATTTTTTTTTTTTTAATTATTATCTTCATGCGTAACGGTATGTTACGTTAAGCAGATTGAATTGCTCCATGAAGAAATGTAGGTATAAAATCGTTGAGATCGAAAAAATCGGAGCGGAGATGATTACCTTCGGGATTTTAGAATTCGTCGGATTCGCATGTAAAAGCATCGATTATCAACTCTACTTTACGTAATTTATTTTCTCCTGTACTACTAGAGTTCTCTGAGCACAAGTGAACTGCTCTTGTATGTACTACTTGAATACAAATTTCCGATTACATAGCTTCCCCAAGAAAAGTAAAGCCATTTATGCGGACTGTTTTTCTTGATACGCGAATTGCTACCGAGAAAGTGGCGTGATAAAAGAAAGTACGAGGTAAATTCTCATCCGCTATATGTCGAGAATGTAATTACGTCATGTTGTTTTGTAGCAAGAACATATATATTTCGCGTTTGGCTATCACATTTGTTTTCTGGCTTTTGGAAATAAATGTAAGCTTGGAAATAAATGTCACAACAGCATGTAAGGTACACGATAACGAGATGACACAACTTCTTTTGTTACAAGTTTAAAGAATATCTCAAATGGCTTCCATAGATTTCAAGCGAGTGCAAGTGTTCTCACCGTGCGAACACGCGACGACGAGCTGATTTCGTACAAGGAAAAATTCCTGCGCAGACACTTTAATCACTGTAATTACGAAAAAAAGAGTATCGAACAGTTGCAACATACTCGTTTCGTCCAATTTACGCGGTCCGGATAGCCGTGAGACCATAAATGAGGTAATGGGCTGTGGTGGAGAGGGAACGCGGTATGAAGATAATGAATTAATTTAATCGACGTGTCGCGATGTCGCTGGTGAAAATAACTCGCGTAATTGATACATTTCGAACCTTTTTTTTTCGGCCTATCGTGCCGCGCCTGACCTCCTTTAGCAGTGGAGTGCTAAAGAAAGCCTCGGTGCCCCTGCAAATGCAGATCCGCGTCTAACGCAGGGTTGTTCGAAGGGTTGCCTGCCCTACAGGCTGTACCTATATTCTAATCAAGGGAAGATCTCGGGAAATCTTGTTGTCATGTATATATTTTTATTTTTATGCATTATTTTGCTATTTAAATCGCTTGATTAGTTTGCTAACCGCAAAGAATATCGAAGATTTTTTAAAAACTTAATTATTTCGCAATGCTTTTGATTTTTAATTCATTTGTTGCAGAGGCGTAAATATATTTGATTATTTTCTTTATTCATCTCCATAATAATAATACAACTTTAAGATAGTGCAAAATAGATAAATTGTTCATCTGTTTTTATTCACAAATTGTCGCAGCGTCAGCTGATACAGCACTTTACGGTTGGGTGTCTATTAAGTAAACGAAATACATTAGCTTTATCGAACAATACGTGAATTATTCACCCTTCCGATTATTCTATTATACTTCGATACGGTTACTGATTCGCTTGATATCTTCTATTATTTTTTTAGCTCGAGGGTCACACAGTCACCCTCGTGTCCGCTGTGGAAAATTATGCGAATTCGCACGCACCCTCTATCTCATCTTTGTTGTAGACATGTGTCACATATGGACAACACATGTGTGTAACATCGATCTGTATCTGTTCAGCAGTTCAAGTTAAATGAACTATTGTCTATTTGTTCCTTTTTTTATTTTGAGATTTATTTAAAAAATGTTAATGTCGCTTAGTTTTGTAACTTATATGGGAGATTATAAATAAAAAAATATCTGACAAAATATTCTGAAGAAGAAATACTTTTGTCCGGAATTTAAAAAATTTTAGATTGCTGAAATTTCTTGACCTTACATTTATTAAATAGATCAAGTGAATTTTTTCTAAAGAGACTTCTTAAGTGTATATCTCTTTAGCGAATCCACATTTGATGTAATTTTACTTTAAATATAATTAAATATAATTAAATAAAAACTATGTAAAATATTTACTTAAAACTAAATTATAGAAGGGAATGAAATAAATTGATACAAGGTATATATTTGCTTATTAGTAACATTTATTTTAAAACAAACATATTGGAAGACATGTAGGAAAGTGTCAGCGCTGCTCGCTGACGTTAAAGCCGATATCACAATATCGAAACAATAAAATCTGTGTATATATAAGGTACAAATATATCACAAACGTGCGACTAATGTATATGTGTGTGTATGTGTCGCAATAATATTAAAAAGAGAAAAAATATGACACGTTTTTCTTAAAGTCATTGACTTTCATTACATCTACGAGGAATGTGTCAATTTTGATTAGTTGACAAATTAAAATCAAATCTAAATCTAAAGATCACAGTTTTGAAGTGTCTTATCTAACTCTCTTGTCACATCTCGATTCTTGACAACTACTGAAGTTCTTAAATCTAAGAACGCAGTTGATGTGAAATGATGAACGTTTTCGCGCAGTAAGCAGTTCAGCGAATCTTGAATAACCAGTCCTCGGACGATTCGCCTTGAGGTAGATGTGGTTGTCCTCAATGACAGCGGCATCTTACGCCGCTTGCACCTCCGGCAACTGATGCTGCGAGAAGGCGCGCTCCTTGTAGCATAGATCTCTGTCGGCCATGCTCAGGGTTGTCCAGTAGAAGTCGCCGGCGTGGGTGTGGGCGAAATGTACCGGCACGTAGCACTGACCAGGCACAACCGGCACGACAGTCATCTGTCCGTCCAAGCAGACGGTGATGGCGGCACCTTCCTCAGCATCTCGCAGCTCCTCCAGGAGCCTGCGCTCCAGCGCCTCATTAGAGTTGTTCTGATTTTCGATCTCTTCGCTGAAGATCTCCACTTGCGGCATCGCCTCCTGACACTTCCGGCTGCTGACGTACTTGCTGGTGCGCTTCTTCAGCATCCGCAGCAGCGGCTTGAGTGGCCTCAGTGTCTTCGGAATGCGCTTCTTCTTGCTCACGGTCTTGTTTCCCGACATGAGATTATAGAGATTGTCGTTGAGCTCGTTCTCGAATTCGTTGTTCACGTCGTGCAACACGTGCTCGATCATGATGGGGGCAGCCATCTTTAACCTCCTTTTGCGTTATATCTCCGATGCTTCCTCTCCCTCTTGAACCACGGTACACTGAACCGGTTTCTTCCGTTGAAACTGTCGAAACTCGGCACACGTGGCGTCGCGAACTCGTTCGTTCGACAAGGAACTTGGCGGGAGAAATATGGAAGTGGTGGATATGTACTTGGTGAATGTGCTTTTGGGCAAGTTGCTTTGGAGCGAAACGCTAGTGAGCGAATGATGCCTTAGTACGAGCCACCCCGTCTTTATATAGCCCCGCCGAGGCTGCACGGGGTAACAGAGTGGGGAAGGCAGGTGCACTCTGGCTGTGGGAACTCGGAGAATTCGGAGCTTCCCACGTCAGGATCCACGCCGACCATCTGCCGGTCTTCTCCCTCCTCCCTCGCCGCCCAGCGCTCACTACCTATCTCGGTTCCTTATAGCACCCTGTTTGCAGAACTCTCTCTGTGCTAGGCACACATATACACACCCTCGAGATCACCCCCGCTCGATTCTCTACGTAGTGGATTTTCTCCTTCTTCATGGGTTTTGATTTCTTAGGCTTTCTAGGAGGGTCTCTTTCTCTAATATATACAGTCGGAATTTCTAAGCACTAAGGGGATGGTGTTTGCTCCTTTGAGATTGGTACGAACCTGTTGCGACACGTTCGTGCACGTCACGCGAGCTTGCGTGAGGCGCGACAGATTTTGTCGTCGACTTTACGGAATTCAACTTGTTGCATTTGTGCTTGAAGCTGCCAAAAGTCGAGGATGACAAGAGATCTTGTTAAATATGACACTATGATAATAATAAAACTAATGATGTACATTATTGTAATTCGTTTATTATAACATTCATTTTTTATCAAATATTTGAACTTGTATTTTTTGTAATTATTAATTGAATAATAATTCCGCATATCTATTGTTTAATATAGATCTCAATGATCTTACCTGAAAATAAATAATTCCAGCTCTTTGCTAAGGATTTTTAAGTCAAGGGGTTAGTATATAGCTAGCCGTTAAGTTATGGCAATTAACGTGCGGTAATAACGTGGCTTAGCTTCTTTCATTACCCTACCATGCTCAAGAGATTTAGAGCCGGCAAACGTCTAGACGCTTCTCTCATGATAGCCGGCAACCCTTGCTATTAAATACGCCTCCGACCAGAGTTTTTGTTATCTCGGAACGCAGCCCTTGTCTTCATGACACGATCACGATGCACGTCCATTAGCTGTACCGTCATAAAAAAGTTTCGTGTGGCGACGAATTTTTTCTCCCCTATTTCGCCCCTACGAATTGCCGAGTCTTCTTTTTTTTGTACGCAGTAGTTTTTTGACAACCTGTTTTGTACGACGCGGTTGTCAGGTGAAAGTAATAGATATGTTAGCTTTAATAGATAATTCTATTGAATAATCGTGTATATACAGTTAATATATTTTTTACTTTAATGTATTTTTAGTTTTGTATTAATTTTTAGATGCAATTAGTTAGTAGACTTTATTTGGAAAAATTAAATGTATACATTTAATTAAAAATAGAATTATACATTTAACAGCATTTGTGTAATTGTTACACCTGAATACTGAGGGAAATGTATTGAGGGTGAAAGCGATTCAAGGGAGTCAAACTGTGCAAGCCCGCTGCGGGCAAAGTTTTGATCCCCTCGAAGAACAGGTACATTCGAATTATTTATCTTCACTTGCGTGCGCTTCGGTACAAGACAGGTGAAGCAAATCTCAAAGTTCTTAGACGCAATTTGCTAGTAATGAGATAGGATTTTATTTACTTTTAGCTTGATTTTAACTTTTTCGATAATTACAAAAGCGAACAGCAAATATTTTATGTTTATTAAGAAATACCAATATGTTAACTAAAGAAATGAATATATTTATGTGCATTTACAATTCAGTTATGAATATTTTTATCTATACACACTTTGTACATAAAATTTTGTCTTATCTTTGATTTACTATCTTGAAAGTTTATTGGTTATCTAATCACGTGTAATATAACCGTTTCACCTTCGTTTCTAATTTGTAAGCCCAGCAAACCTCGCTTTTTTTGCCTCGTTCTACATTTGGTCGAAAAATCGTCGACCTTTCGCACGAACGGGGAATTTAAAAGTGTCGTGGATCACTGAGCATATCGATCGACTGGTTTCACCCACGTGGTTGTCGAGTTAGTGAAGTGTGTCGCGTGCGCACATTGAATATTACCACGAAGTCGTAAAGTCGAGTCAAAGTCTGTCATTTCCGGTCACATAAAATTACTATGCAAAAATATAAGCAATGTAAAATTATACAGTGATTTGCATTAAAATAGCTATTGTGTTCATTGATTTATTAAATTCAATTTGTCACGCGATTTGTGAATAAAAAAATGCTCTATATACAGTGAAACGTGAATTCGCGCGCCTTGTATTATTGTCGCCCAGATAGCGAGCAGGCGGGTCTCTAATGAAAATTGAGGAAACAGATAATTTCGCGTGTTTCCTTTTGGTCGCGGATTTAAACCGGTTTGCGAGAGCAAATCCGCGGATGTTCTGATCTAACAGTCTCGCTTTACGCTCGTTTTCTTTTAACGCTTAACAGACGGCGGAAAGAAAATTCCGCGGGATCTTATTTACGTTAAGAAAAAAAGTTCCGATGGGACTTCACAAATGGTTCTCAATGCTCAAACCGTCAAAGTTCAATTACCTAATTTGAGAACACGATGTCCTGATTTAAAGTCGCCGTGTTTTCACGCGTGTTTTTTCGACGACGATTTACATGAAATTAATAATTCATGATCGCATTACGTGTCCACAAATATAACGATACCAACGAAAGAACCGTCTTTCGCCGAGTCTTAAGAAGCTCCATATGTGCCGTATATTTCCAGTCAAAAATATATACTTGTACATATTTTATTGCGTCAATGATGACAAATCGTGCGGCAAAATGGAGAATGACGGCGCGTGTGGTGTAACAACTTCGAAAAGACGCTTCTTGAGCGTAATGTATCGCCCTGGTTCATTAAGCAGCAAACAGCTCGGCATAAATTCTGTATCGCATTCACACGGTGTCTTTACCTCGCCTTCTTGAAGATTTATCGATGTTGTTGTTTTCGAAAATACATTCGCATTGAAATGCCTGAAAGTTTATAAAAAAAATTTAATTTTCTCGAAAATCGCGGATACTGCAAAGTAAATTTAATTATTACGCGGGAATCGTTGCCTGCCGGTGACTCGCGCGCAGAAGCGACGCGTAATATTCTTATATTTATCTGCATCTTAGACAGGGGTATTAGATTATGCAAATCACGTGTGGAACGAGAGTGTCGCGGGTCCCATCAGATAAAACGTTATTCCGGAGGTGGAGCGTGGCGATTCCCCTTCACGTTTGGCCGTGGCAAACATTAGAGGTGAGCGATATGACACGATCTTGATTAAAATGCTACCTCTGGCATTCCGCTGCGCGATAATATCGCTTATCGCGTCATTAAGCAGCGAGAAAAAGGATTCGCGAATGTCTGAATAATCAGGCTGAACGCACGTCGCGGAATGCGTCTAAAAGATAGCTCGGAGACACGCACGTGCGTTTCTTTTTTTGTTTAGTTATTTATGCGAAGGCATCTTCTTCGATTTTGTAGAACATTCGATTTCACGAAAAACATCTAATGCAGAAGTAATAATTTTATAATACATATTACGCTTACTTATTTTTTGTTTTTCAACTATATAATATTTTGTTCTATATTCTCTTATCTCGAGAAATTTTATTCTGACAAAGAACTTCAAGAGAGAAAGAGAGAGAGAGAGAGAGAGGAGAGCAGATCAACAGATTTATACTTCACATAATGCTGCGTGAGATGAAAGATAACATTATGAAAAAAAAATCACGCATTCATTTTCGATCCAAGGTAGATATTGCAAGAAGAGGAAGGCGGTCTCTCGTGTGGACCGCTGGTAAGATCTTGGCGGTTATATCAGAACGCAACTTTATATACATGGAATTTTCATTAGCATATAATTAATACGTGAGCAATGACCGCGGCGTTTTCTTTGCATGTGGTCGCTCGCGTATATATGAGAGGCCTCGACTTACGCGTATACTCGTTCGCGGTGATGCTGCTGGTAAACGCGGGAGAGAGGTGGACTCTCTCGGTGAAGTTGTGGGGAAAAAGAAGAAAGAAAACGAAGAAGCGCGCGCGTGCAAGCGACCAAAGCTAAAACAGTAGTAGTGACCCCCGGGGCTGAACAGGCCCAAACAAGAAGTCCCTTCTGACGTCACCGGCAGGTGCAAGCAGAAGTGCATCCTTGTCTCGTCTTTTCCCTCCTTTTCTCTCTTCTTCTCGCTCCTTTTCTCTTTTTTCCGTCTTCCTCTGCTTCTTTTTCTGCTTCCTCCTCTCGCGCACTCGCGTGTAATCGTGCCGATTTCGAGATCGAGATAACTCTCGACCTGCGCGCCTCGGCGCCCACCGTGAATCCGGTTGGTTTCGTTGAAAATTTCTGACGTACGTTACGCGGCTCGCTCGCTCGCTCGCTCGTTCACTCGCGGGCTTTAATTAATGGTTTCCTTTGTGGCTCATTGAGTCGGCTGTGGATAAATTGGCGAGGTGATTGCTAGGGGCGAAACAAAGGATACGCAGTATCCGTATTTCGTAACGGCGCGGAGAACAACGTGATATACCAGTCGCAGATTATTTTCCAGAAGATATCCGGAGAGATGAAACATTTAAAAAGAACTCCCTTCGACAGAGGCAGAAAGAGAGAGTTTATAACGCCTATATATAATTTTTTTTCTGATTTTTTTCAATATTTCGAAATAAATTTGATATGATTCAAGGACAAGATTGATTTGAGTTTATAACGCCGAGTGTCACGGAGAGGTAATAAAAAAGACAGGAAACGCTTTGTCATCGGGATTTAAAGACCGGCCGAAAAAAAACTCGATCCTAATCTATCCCTGACGATAGTACTACATCTAATCGAAAGACGATACGATTCCACCGATGAAACACCCCACGAGCGGTAATAAAATATCCTACCGAGAACACATTCCACGAATTTAATGGCCGATAGCATCGTTTGTAAAGTGGAACGACGAAATCCGGACGGAGCTGCCGCGCCGCGCGCCGCCGACGCTGCCAAGTTAGCTTCGTCTCGCTTTATCTCTCGAGGCGAAGCTAACCGCATCCGCGGTTGGTACAGATGCAGCAAAGTTATCTAAAAAAAAAAAAAAAAAAAAAAAAAAAACGAAAGAAGGCTGTTAATTTTCTCATGCGCAGTCTTGAAGTCGCTTCTCGCTCGGTGCAAATTGCACGACGCTTACATGCAGTGGTAATTACATGTGTATTGCGCAACATTTCCTCTTATATCATTAGACTCTCCATTTTATATTTCGCGCTATATAACATTACTTCTGTAATAAAATAAATGAAATAAATAAAATTAAATGACCTTCGCGCTAAGGGCGAGATGTAATTACGAGTGAATTTTCTAATTGCGCATTTTCTTTAAGGAGAAATCATCAATAGATTATTTCTTTTTATTAATCAAGCCGGAGACAACTGACGTAGAAAAAAAAGAGAGGATGACGAACGAGGGTACGTCATGCGGGTACTAAAAAAAAAGAAAAGAAAAGGCCTTGTTTGTGCCCGGAGCGAAAAATAGTCCAGCGACTACCGTATTCGTTTTTTCTTTCTCGCTTCTACGAGATTGGTAGTCGTTTTCGGCAGGTAGATGCCGTTCTCAGATAAAGATCTACGTGATTGGAATTTTATCTTGTACGCGCGCACGCGGATCTGGATTAAAGTGCGTGTATGAAAGCCATAAGAAGTTCACTTCTTCTTTTTACATTTTAAAATACACAAATGAGCAACTGCTTAGATCGTATCGCAGAAGAGTTGAAAAAAAAAATTGTTTTAAAAAAAAATACAGTCTCGAGAATAATTTCTACTTTATATAATGTAACACAAATTCAAACTTGTAATTTTATTACGCGATACTCTAAGTAATTACATGTAAAAACTAAATTTAATATTCTCTTTTTAACATATATGTATATTATATGGTAATAAAATAATGGAGATAAAGTTGTTCAAAGAAAACAATCGTACGTTTTTGTAATTACAGATTTATTGAAACTTTGTAAAATTCGCAAAGTGTTATTTGATTATTGCGCTGTTGATTATAGCGGCTGCTGTCCCTCACTTTGGACCGAGAATAAATTCATAGTAGACCAGAATATTAAACTTTTTTTCGGTGCTTATTAACTATTTTTTTTAAAGAGGCGCGGGTCGATATTTCGTTATTAGGGCGGCGCTGTGTGTAATCAGGTTGAATCACATCACGAATTACACCCCGCGGGTTCTAACGAGCTTTTTTTACGGCTCGTCGATGTAATTCGTAAAAGCTTCGTGTGTCTTCGACGAAACGTTTTAATGGTCGCGTCGAAGTGTGCGCGCGATCATAATTTGCCGCACATTTCCCTTTTTTTTTTGTGTTCGACGACCGCGCGCCCCGGCGGTCGGTCGTAGGGACGCGTTTTATTATCCTCACAATAAAACGACACTGTTATTTCGTGAATTAACGTTTCGCTAATTTTTGCCGCAGGTGAAGCAGAAGCGCGGATTCACGGTTGAGACTTGTGAAGAGGATCGCCGAGTTCAACACGTAGGTTTGGTGAGTCTACATGTCTACCTTATCATACGTATATATATTGCATGATGCTTTTGTATGACCCTGCAATAGCGTTTACGTTGTTTTACATTAAACAACGATTATATTGAATTAATTGCACCAGATACTGCGTTAAGATATAAAATCAGCGATTGGTAAACAAAAATTGGTAACAAAAAGTAACTTTATATAACAATTAGTGTTTTTACATAAAAATCTTGCAACCTGCGTAACGAATCGTGGAACGTCATATGTGAGTATATTTCGCTCACGATCGAGACGTTTCGTCTTTCGCGGATAAATTCTTTATGAGCTTCGGCCGCGTGTTCATTTGTCAGAAAACCGTGCGGAATCCTTTGTCCCCTCCGGACCGGTCCGGAGAATTTCCGTGGGCAGAGTAAAAAGAGACCGGACCCCATAAAGCCGCGATGCGCGAGAAGAACCCTGCCTTTCGATCCCCTTTGAAATGTCCAAGCGGGTGGGGTTAACGGAGGCCACAAGGGGGTGGGGAAAGAGTGAATGCGATATTATTCAAAATCACGAAAATCTCCGCTGGATTTTCGTTACTTTCGGGCCCTATTCGGGACCGTAGATGCATATCTTACATCGTTGAATGGGCCCTACCGTACGGGGTAAGCACCGGTCGGTGTTTGTTCGCCGAGTTTTCGCCCCCTTCGCAAGGGTCGAGTGAGGCGAGAGTGATCCAGGTAAAAAGGGTCAAACGCGCGCACAAAGGCCACACTCCCTCCTTTGCCCTCGCTGCACATGTGCTCGCAGCACGCAATCATAAAAGCGACACTTCGATCTTGCGCCGCGGGCGAATCGAACGAATTGAAAGAGAATTCAAGACGATTCAAGGGTTGATTCGTTGTCGTCGTCTCATTTCTTATTGCGAGAAAAACCTGCCGCGCTCACGATATATGTATATGCATGTGCAACGCGCTTTTCGCGCAGCTGTCGTCGCGCTCGCCACCCTTTTTCCACTGCATTTTAACAAAGCGCACCAGGTGCGCTAAAAATTATCAGAGTAACAAATTTCCAAGACTCACTCGAAGAAGAGAGATTAGTTTGCGAGTTTCAGTGTTTTTACCGCACTTGTCGTTGACCTTCCGGAGTTTGAAATTCTGTCGTCTCGCGCTTCAACCCTTTCACCTTTCACAGGTGCATCCCGAAACCTTTTCCCGCATTGTTCGCGGGTTTCCGCTAACTCTTTCGGTGTGCAGCAGGTAAAAGGGTTGTCGGATGCTGGGACCGAAAGATTAACGGACCGGTGGTTTGAATGTCGTTTGATTAACGGTAGGTTGCAATAATTGCGGCAAACCATTTATTTGTAGCTTGAGATATTTGATCATTCGTTATTCTAGTCGCTGCAAGATTAAAATTTAAAACATAAACTCCAGTTTATTTTTAAAATATTATTATTTGTCTTACGATTTATACGAGGCGTTGAGATTCGAAATCAGATCGCGAATTGCGTCATACGTATGAAGAAAGGACTTTTTCAGGTAAAGTCTCCGGATAAAGTCTCTCGACGCGCTTCGCTATTTCGATCGAAAAGATTTCTGTTCAAGACGAAGAAAAGATTCGTTTTTTGTGTAACGCGTTGCGTAAACTGGAAATACAGCGGCCGCAGGTTGCAGCCACTGATGCAGGTTCGAACCTGCGAGTGCGCTTTTTGACTGAGTTTCTTCAGCAGCAGAAGGCGAAACGTGTTCGAACTTGCACGATCTTCCGCGCGGGATCAGTTTTAGATCTCGTCCCGCGCGATGGAGAACGATTCTGCCGGATGTGTGAGTGTGTGCGAGGACCTGCCGCGACGTTTGAAAAGCGAATCTAACGTGGGTGGATGGTGCGTTTCTGAAGAGAAAGAGCTCCTTCAAAAGAGGACGCGTCTAACTCTCTCGCGAGATGCTCTAACACGTAGCTTTCAATGGCGAATTTCGTCATCCTGGATGCACTATAGAAAAAGGAAGGATTCATATAGTTGCAGACAACTGTAACGCATAAATTTTGCTCAAAACATCCCCGAAATTCTCACTCGCTGCTTCCGGACAATGCCGAAGGCCAATTTTCAGATCTTCTTTTTCAACATTCTCTTTTTAAAGTTCGCAGAACGTCTTCTGTAAAAGTGGAACTTGCTCGTGTGACTCGTAACACGTTTTTTTCAATATGCTTATCTTTGTTATAAAATAGAAGAAAACTATTTTAATTTTACAATTACTAAAAAAATGCGTTTACACATTCTTATCGACTTGACTTTCTTTTTGATTTATACTTTTTACACCCAAATCGAAATCGGTTCTAATTTCGACACAGACGTCAGTGTGCTTATACGATGAACTCGTTAGATCAACACGAGAATCCTAATATCAAACTTAACGTATGTGTGCTCGGTATACGAATTTCGAGAGTCTCAACAAACTTCTTGGAGGACTTCGATTCCTTCCTTCGGCGGTTATCGACCCTTCGGGTTTCCAGAAAACTTTTTCCGACATTCCGCGTCAAGAAATACAACTCGGAAGGATCTGTTTCCATTTACGAGTCGCCATTATGCCCCTAAATAAACAGCTGTTGCTTGCGAGTTCTGCACCTATGTAAACACAAGATCCTGACGAAACTGCGGCACGCTCGATTGATCCGCGCGATTCACTCGTCCGGGGTAAAGGAGAGAAAAAAAATTGAGCGGGGGAGAGTTTTTGAAAGAGAAGTGTCGGAAGGGGAAGCCTCTCGCATTGAGGTCCGCAGGACCGTGAATCTGCCTCCGGGGCACGAAGATCCATTCTTAAAGGATTATCATTATAAATTATACATTTCCCTTCTTCTTTTTCTGCCGCTGTTCTACACCGTCGGCGGATGACCGGTAGCAGCTTTGGGATTTCTATCGCGGGATTAGCGCGGACCGTGTCATCGTGGTATCCTGTCTATTCGATTCGTTCTTCTTCAGGAGAGACGTTCGCGGAACCTTTTATACGTTTCGCGCTTTACGAATTTTTTTTTTTTTATTTCTGTGCCGTCGTTTGCGCGTGTGAGTAGTCTCATCAATTTTATTCACCGGGACCGGACGCAGATTTTCAATGATATTGCAGATTCGCGTGCTCGTAAATCCGACGGACTCGAAAAGCATAGATAATTGTATCGGACAGATACAATTCTCCATCTTCGACATTTTTGAATTTTACTGAGAATATGTAGAATTTACATTACGTTATATTGTAACGCTATTTACAAGTAAAACCATTTGTACTTAAATTAAAGAACCGAGCAATTCAAACAAATTCAATGTCTTGTAAATTAACGAGAACGTAACTTTGATTTATTTCTCAAACACCGTTTACCAATTTCTGACGCACAACGCGACGACGAGTAATTTCGTTTCGGCGATTTATTAGAAATTGGCGTCTATTGAGTATCGAGCCCACAAAACGCCCGACGTCGATTCTCTCGTCGTCGATACGAATGATGCTCTTCGAGAGCTGCCGCGCCGTTTGGCCTCGCCCCCGAATCGCGTCAATGTACGATAACAATTATTCGAAAATGCTCGTTCGAACGTCACGGGCAACAATGACTTTTCGCGAGGACGAGACGACAACCGTCGCCGCCAACGGCGCATCCCCTTCGTCTTTGTGCGTCTCCGAGTCTTTTTTACGTATATACACGGAGGAGCAGTTTGATGGGTCTCTTTGGCCGGGGCCTTCGATTCTTTTCTCGAGCGCG
The DNA here is from genome assembly GCA_014825685.1 of Pseudomyrmex cubaensis. Taxonomy (NCBI): domain Eukaryota; kingdom Metazoa; phylum Arthropoda; class Insecta; order Hymenoptera; family Formicidae; genus Pseudomyrmex; species Pseudomyrmex cubaensis. The sequence goes on along the minus strand of QVOA01006696.1, from coordinate 158,186 downwards.
AAGGGTCCTGTGGGCGGAGCGGTTTGGCCGAGAAAGGACCTTATTCGAGTCCGGCAGCGAGGATTCTCTAGGATTCTGACCAGCGGGATAAGAAACGAGCTTTCAAAGGGGCTGAAATTGAACACGTGCAAGGGTGAGTCATAGCGGCTAAGAAGGCGAGAGAGTGAGAAGTACAAGGGAAAGAGAAAAAGAATAAAACGGGTCCCGGAATATGGGCCCTTCCAAGATTCCTGCGTCAGATAGCGTTGTTCTTGCAGGGCTGCAGCCTTGTCTTCTTTTCTGCAAACTCCATTGTGACCGTCGTAATTGTCACGGCTATTTTTTTGCTGAGCATATTTTCTGTCTTTTATTCAATACAAATGTATTATTTATGTCAAGAGTTTGAAGAGGTGTTTTTTGAAAATAATTTTAAAACAAATTTTAATATAGATTTTTATATAGATTTTTTCGGCGATTTTTTCGTGTCTAAAGATGAAGATTGATTTACCGCGTAATTTCAACCAAGTTGAAAAATACTCATTTCTCTGAAGCTTCGCTTCTGGAGAAAAAATTTATCTCGTAATCTTCGCGTTTCAGAGATTTTGATTTTATAAATGAGTTTCTTTGGGATCGGTGATTAAATAAAATGCGGCCCTGCGTGCCTCAAGCTCATCATCTATCTCGTCCATCCTTCGGAGTCGAGACTCCTAGAGATATTCTTCCGTGCTATATAACCTACGCCTAGAGAAGCCACATTTTTTTTCGTCCACGTCCGGCATATCCATTAGAACACGTGCATCCACCGCGCCGTAACAAGTGCCCCGGTCGACGCTGTAAACCCCCGAGGGACACAAAAAACCGTGGTCCATCCGAAGAAATCTCCTTTCGTCTTTCCCTCTTTCTCTTCTCTTTTCTCCTTACTCTCGCTTTCTCGTCTTCGTTCGTATAACATTCGAAATAGCCTAATGACTATTATAATCTCGCCGTACGTCGATGGCGCGATTTCTTTTATCCTTCGCGCGCACTAACTTTGAACGCGCGCGGAGGGGAAAGAAATCTTTCGTGTCATTTACGCTGACGTGATGAACAAACGGCTCAGAGAGAAGGGAAAGGAAAAATCCCTTCCGTGTGTTATTATAAGATGATTTCGTGGCGTGCGTGGAAATTGCTATCTCTCCTTTCTCGCGTGAGAAGACTTATTCCCGTGTCTTTTTTTGTGCGCGCTCTCCGCGCGTCTCGAAGGAAAACCGGATTTTCCGTGAGACAAGTTTCTTTCCCGCTGCGCGTTTGCATACCTAATTAGACGGACGGATTTCTTTTGTCGATCGCGAATGGAAATGATGAGAAGCAAAAGTGACACAGTAACATTAGTAATGATTACCTAGTTATTGATGCGGTTATTTATAAAATTGTATCGACTCCGACAAAAAAAAAAAACTATTCGAGCGTGAAAAAGTTGCGAAACTATATTTAAGATTCTTTCACGCTTGAGAAACGTAAAAGCAGAACAATGTAACCACATTACGTGCTCGGAAACTTCCATAATTGCGCGCTTCCGTTTCAACAAATCCTGAAACTTTTAGGAAGAGCCTTTTATAGTTCGCTCAATATTTGGAGCATCGTTGTGAAGCTCTTGTAATTTCGTAGTTTTTTGTGAACCACCGAGCGTGTGCGTTGCTCCTTTTCGGCGGCGGCGATTTCCGCTCGAAAGAAAACACCCGTAAAGACCCTCATCGCGTTCGCCTGTCGCGCGAAGAAGACGCGTTTCTTATCTATCGGGCTTTTCTTTCTTGCCCGGAGCAAGTTCTATACGGAGTCGCTTTGTGCGACGCGTGACGCAACATTATCGCTCCGAAATCGTGTTATTAAATCACTCCTAAAGGATTTAATTACAGTCTCGCACCTTTTTTTGTGACGCGACTCCGGATAACGAACGAGGTGTCCAACTCTCTCACGTCAGCTGACAACAAGAACGAATCCGAGCAATTACTTCTCCATACACGGTCGTCTCGTCTCTCGAGTGATCACCGTAACTGGTTGGTCCTCTCTCTCATCACGTAAAAATCATTCTGCCCAACTCGTCGCTACCATTATTGCACAATTAACATGAGATATATTTTTTCATTTTAAGTATTTTCTATTCGCTTTACAAAACTTTGTAAAAATGTGAAAAAAAATAAATTACAAAAAAACAAACGTTTTATAAAGGTATATTGTAATTATAGGGATCGATTAATTTAAAACAAATATAAAGGAAAGCTCGGAACAAAGTTTGTAGAATTCGTCATGATTCTTCGGCTGAAAATGATGCAATTTCTGCGTCATCTTTAGCCGGACAATCAGCGCGGATAATTCGACAGCTGGCGTTCGTCTCTTTCACGATGGCAAAGCGCGGGTCTTGTAAATAACGTTTAACCAGAAGCGCGGAGGGGATGTAGCGTATAAGTAGTCGCGTAGAGAAGCGGGAGTGATCTGCCGTCACGGAATATTAGGAATCCCGTGGAAGAGGGGTGGCTGCGACAAAAGTGGCTCGTCCGCGAGTAAAGAAAGAAGAAAAGTCGTCGGCGGAGAGTCTCGAAATCGGCGTATCGGCCGTTTTCAAAGGCGAGAAACGAGAATCGGCAGACCTCGGCTAACGCGGCGGAACGGGTGGTCCCCATTCGTGCATTTCGGGCCGTCACCGCTGCTCTTTATCTTCCTTTGAGCGCTCTTTTGCCCCGATCTTTCTACCGGGCGACGCGTTAATCGGCGTGACGCGGTTGCTTTCTCGACCTCTCGGTGATCGCAGATTTTTTTTTCCGCGGTCCCGTCGATTTTATTCATCCGCCGAACACCTTGAATCCGTACGGTTAGGGGTGGTAAATCTGTCGTAAAGACCGTCAGCCACCATGAAAATCGAGGCGCAAACAATGCCGACGATAGCGCGCGCGTTACACGCCGCGGAAAAGTGGCGCGAAAATTCTGCGGCGTATCGACCTCGCGTGGAAAATTATTTCGATCTAGAACGGACGCGCCGAGTAATTTTCTTATTCGAGATCCACTTCATGCTCGTTTCGGAACGAACGGTGGAGTCCGTATCGTTACGGATTTTGTTTGCCAAGTAGGTATGGGATGCCGCACTACTGCCGAGTCAATTTCATTGATCGCATCCAATTTGAAGAGCCCTTCAAATTGGTTACGTGTACGAATTTAGTGAGAGTGAGCAAGGAATTCTTATAATGCTCGTACAATCGAGAACAGTTTTATTCTTTGCGTCAGATAAACGACATGTCATACGACGGTATTATCGGTATCAAATATAACGTGGTTGATTATCGGATTAAATTTAAATTTAAAACATTTAAATTTTGCGAACAAAAAATTATTTTTAAAAAATCTTTCAATTCATTGTTCCATGTTCGATTTTATCGTATCTCTTATCGAGATACAATATAAAAAGAGAAAATCGAGATGCTTACAGAAAACGCAGCTGCGAAATAAGACAGAACTGTATGACGACGATTGAAATCAGAGGCATCGTCTTTTCGACACTACGCGAATACATGTCGATGTTGTTTTTTTTTCTCGCCCTCGCTATGATCGCGTCACCGGCTTGATCATGCGTGTAAGCCCACACCTAGTAGCCCTTTTTACAAGAGCTCGTATCGTTAAATTTCTCCAGTGGCGCGTAAAGATGGCCGGGATGGGACTCGCGTGTTTTCCAAATACGTATTCTATCACACGGGTTCCGCGTAAGACCCCGCTTACGGATCAAAGTGCTACGTAATCGGGCCCAATCTGGAGGCTAAAGCTACGATAGAATGCGTTCGGATCGAGCGAGTCTGTTACGCATGGACGATTCTTCTTTCCTCTCTCGTCTTGCCGGATCGAGTCCGTGAATTTAGCTGCAAAACGTGCAAAAGCGGAAGATTACAAGTGACGAGGACACAGAACTCCGTTTACAAGTTTACAACCTTTATGTCCTGATCCTACAATCTCATGGAATTTGCACGATGAATACAGGCAGAACTGTGCAGGCAGATTCACGACGTGTGTGGCTGGTTACACAATTGTGTAATTTGAACGAGCGGAAAAGATTGGCAACGTAAGAAATTACGAAATTGCATTGTTATCAAAAGATCAAACGGATTCTTTTGTATTTTTAAATTTGCAAAAAAGATATAATATTTCTAAATTCCATATTGCAAATAACATTAAAATCGATGCGTGTAATACACATTTCGAGAAATTTAAATTCTGGACTTGTCCGGCTTTGTCTCGCACCTTGCAGGAACTAAATCAAAGTGCTCTAGCGCGCTTCCCTGTAATAGTAATTTCTAAACGAGCCTTCTCGTTGATTTACGGGTCGAGAACGTAATATCGACGTATACAACGAAGGTCCTTTGGAAAACTCGAACACCTGCACCCTCTCGTCGAGTTTAGTTAGCCCGCATGGGTATACCGGGATCTTTTCTACGGCCTGCCAGGGGCACATCCCCGCCCACAAGCCTGCGAGGCCCCCATAGAAATTGCGGCAGCGGTCCCAATTTACAGGCTCGCTCCCCCGCCCTCTTCTTTCCTTCTCTCTCGAACCTCGTCCCAGTTTCTCTTTCTTCCGTAACGCGGAAAGGACTCGGGATACCGTTTTAAACTAATTTGACTCGTAGCGGAGCGAATCCATCGCCGGAAGTAGGGTTCCCCTTTGAGGGATCACCGACTGCGAGGAGCAGGTTGCCGCCAATTAGCGATCCTGTACCGTTAAATGACGTGACTTCGCTTGATTTTCATGAGTTTCTAATTTAACCGCCAAGTGGGTGTCCGACCGTTTGCCAGGCAACCCTTCTTTGAAATTCTGTCGTATCACCATAAAATATTATGACTCTGATTGATCTTGTGATTCAGCGCTGTGTTTGACGCTCACGGAATTTTGATTATCGCGAGAATTACGCGTCAGCTATTTTCCAGTGAATAGCACAACTTTTTCCGTCATACGGCGACGTAACGATAGAGAGAGAAACTTCGCATATAATTTTGATTTTATATAAGATCGTAAGATTACGTAAAATCTCACAGATATGTGAACAAGTTGGTTTCATAGAGAAACTGAACTCATATATACTTTCAAACTTGTAATTTTGTATCAATTTTTAATTTAATTGCTATTTTATATATTTATCGTGAGTTTTGTAAGACTTTTGATATTTATGATTTCTTCGAAGCAATTTCTCTACACTCTTCAGGACAATTTTATTATATTTAATGGACTTTATCTCTCACTGCGAGCGTTCGCAGATCAGTAAGGGCTCGTTGCGTGCCCTTTTCACGCTCGTCTCGGCTCGAGCACTCGCTTATCCAAATAAGTAGGGCTTTGAGGAGAAGCGGTGCAGAGTTTGCTTTCACTATCTGTGTCTGAGTGGCACGGCTGAGATCCTTCTTGGCAAAGAGGAGGTTTTTAACGCCCGTAGACTCTTTTATGATCGAGATCACCTTGGGGCGGTGAAGGGCGGCCTGTTTTCATTTCGGAAGGGCTTTCTTGCAAGTATCTCACAGCGACACTTAATCGTCGGACAATTAAACGCGAGATATTTAGAGAGACCGTTACGCGCGTGACGTTTGTTTGTCGAAATCCGCGAGCAAAGAGAGCAGCGCGATAATTTTACGATTAGAAGAGAGGCGACGAGAGAAAATTAAGTTAAAAACTAATTAAACTTGTACGTAGCATGTAATTATGTGATGATTCGTGAGAGAGATGGCCGTAAATTTTCTTTATGTTGCGTGCGTCTAATGAGGCGTAATTTACATAAAATCTTCAGTAAATTCCGAGAAGAGAACACATAAAATGTGATTTTATTTCATAAAGTCTGTTTGTCGTAAAGTTTGTCTCGTAAATTTTGTTTTTGCCGCTGAAATACACGCGCACCCAATCGATAATAACATTTTCTTTCAGTTATATTTACGATTTCCGTGTATTTTATAATAAAAGACTTACTTAATAAGTCTTTTATTAAGATTGGTGAAACCAATCGCTTTTGTTCCAAATATTAAATTTGAAATTAATATCTAATTATATGATAAAAAAAATAAGAATGTTTTATTTCTACAAAATTTGATTGTGTGTGTAGTACTTGAATACTCTTTTGATATTTTTAATGTCCGGCACTTTTTCGGCGCTCTTTTTATCATCGTCTCACATTAACGGTTGCAATCGATGTCTCGTGCTTTGTGGCGACGTTGCGCATCGTAGAGGCGTTAGATCGCGAACTCGAGACGCAATCGGAGGAAATAACAACGTCTATGTCGCCGCGTCGGGATAGAATCTCTAATCCTGTGTTTCTTCCGCCCTGTAATCCTGCGGCGCTTGTGACAGCCGCGATGTAGTTAGCGAGGCCCTGCGGTGTCACTTTCGACGCCCTCGGACCTGATCATCCTCATTGACGCGTGAGTGCCTCGCGAGCGAGGAGGCGTCTGAGACCCTTTCTGAGAGACGAAAACAGGCCGCCCCGTTCGCGCCTTCACCTCGATCTGCCCACGAAGAGACCCAGGGGCGTTAATAATAAAAGTGGGGCTCGGCTTGTGAAAAAAAGTCCCTGTGTAGTGGAGATTGTATAAAGAGGCCAAGGATCGCGTTGCGTCGGGGTGTCAGGGAGGGCGTTCTCGCGCCTGAACGGAGACAGTGAAAGCGGATTCTCCCGCGCCGTTTGTTCCACGTAACCCCGATTATATTTGTATATGGTGAGTTATTGTACGTTACACGCGCATATTGCGGGCGAGGAAGCGTGAAAAGAGCCTCACGGGCGTCTTTCTCTTGGGCGGACGCGAAGCCTGGTTGTTTTAAATTGCATATCAGAAATTCCGATTTCGGTGTTTAATCACGCGATCGAGAAGAACCGGCAGCTTTCGCATTCTCGATATCGAATATCATCGATCAACTCATCGAGATGGAAATAATCATTATATTTACGTACGTGTAAATATTCAGAATTACCAAGTTGTTATTCTTTTAATTCTGTGACAAATTTGCAGTCAATTTTTTTTAGCAAGAAATGAACTTTAATTACTAATAATTATTGAATAATAATTTAATTACTGATAATTATTGAACTGTTTCTTTTGCAAACACAAATTTTCAAAGTTCTTACTTTTTGATATATTTTATTAATTGTGTTGACAATCGAGTAAACGTGCTTACGTGCAAACATAATTTCTTATAGCATCTGTTCTTCGCGGGCGACACTGCTTCTCATCGGATTGGCAATAGGTATCAAGCTGAGCCGGACACAATTTAAATAATACACAACAACGGCGTGACTCTCTGTATCGGAACACTTGTGAAAAGCGCGCAGTGGGTAAACTTTGGTCGACAGCAACAGCGTGTTGCTACTGAAATCTTGCAGGGCGTCGCTGCTGGATATCTCACGTTTAACAATATTGCAATCTACGAGGGTAACGACGCTCCCATCGGGACAATGCCGATTGTTGTTAAATATTTTCGTTAACGCGTACATCTTTGTGAGACTGGCCATCATGGTGTCCCACCAGGTGGGTCCGAAGAAAGCAAGCGAGCTGGATATATCTCGTATACGCGCACTGAACCATTCATCTCTGTGTGGATGAAAAGTGACCAATCTATGCGATTCTATTTCCGTGCGAAAGCTCTTTTTTTTCGTTTTCATGACGGTGTCGATCTCATTGTGCACCGATCGCTCTCGATCGCACCCACGCTGAGGTGTGTCGCTCAGTTTGTAACGTCTCGCCGCGAGAGTGGAAAGCACGTATTTGCTTTAAAACTCTTCCGGAATAAAATCTCAAGTGAGAGAAGATACTTGTGCGATATTTGATGTGTGCAATTTTATAGTCTGTCGAAGGAAAAATTTTATTACTTTTTAGTAGCCAGCTACTGCGAAAAAGACGTTCTGTTATACATGTTTCTTTTTCGAAAGAACAAATGTATAACAAATATCTTGTAAATTGTATCTCAACAAAACCGTACATTCTATTATTTCACGTCTTATTTATAAGTTGTCTCGGAGAAAGAAAACGCATCTCGAGGTTAGCGACTTTTAAGTGGCGCGCACTGATGCGAGACTTCTGGTGTTAAACGCGTTACATTCGCGTATTTACGTGTCAGGCATAAAGTTTGAAGAGCGCACTCGAACTTTTACGACGTTTCTCGATCGCGCCGGATCCCGTTCCGGGCGCGATCTTTATTCGGGCCCAATTAGTCGCATGCGGTTATATTTGATCAGCATCGATATTGTATACATATTTTTTTTGTTACATCGTCACTGTCCGCAGTGTCTCGTAAAACGTTCAAAATTATCGCACGGGCTTTTCCCTGCGATGACGCTCTCTTCTCATCATGTACAATAAAGAACTGGGTATTATTGGTATTGCACGTGACAGCATCAGGGGATAGACGACGGTTCTTTCGTGATTACGGCGTGTATTTCGAATTTGAAGCCAGTTACTACTTGCATGGAAGGCAACTTTTATGGCTTGATGGCATATCGAGATTGTCTTTTGGTTTTTTACGAGTTGACAAGATTTTTAACGAGGAACTCTCGAAAATTCTTACGTTCGAGAAAAAGAGAAAGATCGAACATTTTTTACATTTTTTCGAGCAAGTACATTCTTATGTGTTGTTTTTTAATTACAATTTTAATTAAAGAGAGAAAGGTAGAGAAAAAGAGATTTAATTTCTATCTCTAAAGAATAGTTCATTGTTTAAAGGATTACGCGTTGTTTGTTTTTATGGCGAAAACTCGATTTTTCTTCAAGTGTTCGCGAATTAACAGTTTGGCATTGTATTTGAGATCCCCGTCGAGCTACCGAAATAAATTCCTAACGACGACAAAGAAACGTCAATGGTGGGTCGTTGGATTTGACTGCGCCCCGTTTGCGCCCCCGCCGCACCCCAAACACGAGACAAGAACGGGCCTCGATTCTACGGGTAACCGTAACAACCGCCGTGGGCTGCCACAATAGGAAGCATGCTGCACTGTTGGACCATCGGCTCAATGGATTTTCCGTAGGACCGCGCAAACACAAGCAAACACGGAGGCATCTCCGTTTCTTTCGCCTTTGGTAGCATAAAGGCGTCTTCTTTCTCGCAGCTCTCTGAGAGCAGAGTCATCCATTGTGCCCACTTATAAGGGATACTGACAACTATTTCAGTCGCGAACATGTGTAAAGCCGGGGATCCGTTTAAGGATCCGCTGTTGAATAAAGTAGATGCGCGAATTACGCGTCGCGCTGTGACGTAACTCGAGACGGATTTGAAGGTTAAATACACTATTATATTCGTGTAAAATACTCGAGATAAAGATATTGTTAAATTTAGTCATATGTTTTTCTTCACGAGTTTGAGATAGATAAGAATTTCATTTTAAGAAAATGTAATTTGTTTTCGTTCGCTCGAAAATCGAGGGTGATCGGATGATTTAACGGCTCTTCCTGTCAGCGACGATTTCCAGATGGCCTCTTGTTCCCCGGGTATTGTCGCGACAATAGTTCCGGGGGTCATCGCGAGTCATTTGTCAAAAAGCTTACGGGATCCTCATCCTGAAATCGAGCATCTCGTCGTGTGTGATAGAAACGTGAAACCGGATGCTAGGATTTACGGAATTTTACGAGATATTCTTCCGGCGGGAGAGACGAGAAAGAAAGAGAGAGAGAGAGAGAAAAAAAAGAAAGTATTGTAAGCGTTTCCTGTCCAGTACCAAAGTGACCCGCGCAAAAAACTCGGACAGTAAGGACGGGACGGATTACCGAAAAAAATTTATAGTAATTCGAGTTTTACGGGAAGATCAGGACGGAGCGGCGCGATCGCGATCTCTACCGTGAAAGAGGAGGCAGGTGTGCGGCTGTCTAGTGTTACGAGGTGCCTAAAAATCTCCGATACGGGCGTAACGGTGGTAGCAGAGTACCGGCTAATGCGTGAATCGACGGGGCTCTCTTGGTGGTGGATTAGAAGAGGGGCAGGTTAGAAGTAGGCGCAACAGGTGGACCGTCAATTCCGAGACGGTTTCTCGGAAAGTATCGGGCGTTTCGCGTGATGCGAGACTCGTCGCGTGACGCCGAGTGACTTTTGATTACAGATACGCTTCGTGTCGCACGCGGAGTTGAGAGCCATCACGGCACTTTTTAGCGGCGTTCGGAAGAAGAAGCTACAGGGGAAAAAGCTCGTTAGGCAATTTCTCCCATGGGGCGGTTCACTCGGATTAAAGCGCGGAACACGCTCTTATTATCGGATAAAGAAACAAAGCGAAAGTAATTTCGGAAGTATACCGATGAGAAGAAACAACGTGTACGTGACACGTTGGATTTCTGACAGGCAGGGTAAAACTATTCACTGTCGTGTGAAATATATCATTGCGAGAGACGTCGCGCGCGTACGCGGGTTTCTTATTTAAATCGCGTCCACCGCAGGTTGAAACTTGAACGCAATCAGCCCGCCCGTAAATTCATCTAGAATATCCAGTTTCATCGTTAAAAACTTAAATTGGGAGAAACCTTTCCGTTCTCAAATTGCGATAGGCAGGTAAAGATCATGTTTCGGCCTTTCCCCCGCCTTCCTTCACCCCCTGTCGGGTTATTAATCAGACGAAACCTCACGTTGTAACTTCGTTGAAACTCAACTCGCGATTTATTGCGGTGAATCCCCGCGGCTGCATTTCACCGCGCGCCGCAACGCGCGCTGCACAGCGTAACGCAATCAGCATCGCATGCACCGCAGGAAAGTGATATTTCGTCGTTTCGATACGTCGCGCGAGACACGCGTTGCTACGCGATACAAATATTTCGTAGTCCCCGTCTCTGTTCTCTTGCGAGAGAGATCATCTTGAAAACAGGAGACCACATTTTGCTTAAATTAATTCTTTGTTATTTGATATCTTAAATTATTTAGCATTTTATTTTTGAAATAATTTACGAGAATGTAATTTAAATTGTGTTTTTCTAATGATAAAAATTTATTAATTCATTTTAAATGAATATTTGTTCTTGTTAGATAGAGCAAAATGTTAAAGATTGCAAAAAATCGTTTTTGTGTCAAACCTGCTTCACGTGTTATTAAAATACACCTGCAGTTAGATACCTTTTAGACGTCGCAGTACCTGTGAAAAGTCGTGCCGTCAAAAAAAATCGGGAACGATACGATTTAATCCCGGTCGTAATATTACGGCGGCGGCAAGCATCGTGAGGCTTGGATTTCTTTAACTTTTTTTCTAGTACACCAAGTCTTTCCCATGAAATCACGTGTGCGACTGCATGTGGTCAGTGACTTTTTTTTCACACACGTAAGGTTTCTCTCGAGAACGTTTTTTCTGTGAGAGTGTGGCTGGAAGAGATTATCTATTAATAGACGTGAGCGTTTTTTTTTTTTTTTTTTTTTTTTTTTTTTTTTTTTTTTATTGAAGATCCCGACTTGTGATTCCCCGTCGGAATCTATAGAAGCTAATGTTAAGGCCAATATTACGTACTTATCGTTCAGTCTCTACATGCTATGCGAAACAAGGAGGCTTTCTCCGTATCCGCAACTGTAAAATGTATTTTTTGCAAAACTAATTATTTACTTTTTTTTTTTTTTAATCTTCTGACAGAGAAATTATGTCTTTATTTTTTGACGTTAAATAAATCTGCGCATACGGAAACCAGGTGATATGAAACGCGCGAATGCATATCACGTTTCGATCGAGCGTCACCCGATCATGTAAGAGCGGAAGTGGTCACTCGAAACCGATAATAATTGAGTGCGGCGTTGGTGCGACCACCGTCGAGAGCCGATATAGGAATGTTCAGGCATGTGCGCGAAATTTGGTTCCTCCACACGCACACCCCCCGTCGACAAAAAAAACTTCACGTCCGTAATGCGAGACACACGTGGCTGAAAGTCGAAACGACTTCTCCTTTCCCTCCCTTTCGCCCTTGACAAATATACTATCGGCCGCGCACTCGTGCACCGCGCCGACTGAAGAAAAACTTTTTCCAAGTTGTCGGGACAAGCAGATCCGTTTTCCGTAAATGTGTATTTCAAAACGGTCGTTGAAAAACATTTGGGCGACAGGTCGTCCCGACCAAAGGTCGTGTCCCTGTCTGATGTTCCTTTGTAAGTTCGCTTATCGTGCTTATGTTAGAATTCTAGGGCGAATTCTGATGTGGGAGGTAGCACGAGGAAAACTTACAGAAGAAAAAGATAATTAATGACGAGTGAGCGTTTTCTTAATGTTTTTCAGAACCGTGAAGAGATAAATAGTTTGTTGTGTTTGACAGATTTTTTTTTTAATTTATAACACTTTACACATGTTTAATTTATAATCGTAAAAATTTTACTTATGAAAACTTCAACAATTAACGAAATAAAACTAAATTCTGTGTATCGGTGTAAAAAAACCAAAATGTAGATTTCTTTTCAACTTTTTTTCGCACGTTTACAATCTCTTACAGCAAGTAAGTCTCCAGTTACTTTAATCGCGCGACAAAACGCAGACGCTTGAAGCTGCCGAATGGCGTATCGTGTCGCGTACTCTTGCTCTTTCTTTCTCGAGATAGTCAAATCTAGAATCTCACGCCGCCGGAAGAAGTTGAAGAGAGACGCTCAAGTTGCCGCTCGAGCCGAACACAGATAAGCGTCTTCTCTACTTGAGACACGCTCGGTCTCCAAAGTGCTCTCCGGAGAGCCTCTCCAGAGCCGTTGCGCGCGAAGATACAAATATTTCTATCATTCAGCCGCTTCGTATAATGGACAACAGAGCCGACAATGGGCTCTTGCAGCCGCGGCCGTTCGTCTCTCTCGATCACTCTCGCTCACAGTCGTAGATTCTCTCAAAATATCCCTGCGAGATCAAGAACCGCAACCCGAACGTGTAAACCGACGACGCCACCCGCGCCATTGGTCCATTATCTACTTAGTATACGTTTCTTCGTGCCTTCCATGTATATGGATGATGCCACGAGCATCCCGACAAATCGCTCTCTCTTTCTCTTTTTCGTCCTTCTCCTTTCTCATTTTCTGTGGAGGTTTCTTTCGTTAGATTTACGATTTCTCGTGCACGTGTTCCACAAAAGAATCAGAATCTATCTCGCTTCAAAAACCGGGAGATCCCCAAGAAGAGGCATTCGAGCGCGATGTGTATCCGAGTGTGAAGGGACGGGGATCATTTCTTTTCTCCCCCTTTTCCTTCCTCTTCTCTGTCTTCGTTTCGTCTTCGCGTTTTCTACTTTCGTCGAACGAATTGGCCGGGACGTGGGAGGATGGTTGTAAGCAAACGACCGTGATCGACTACGAGATCGACGAGGAAATGTAAGGAAAATCGATGCCTAAGTGGCGAGGGATCTTTTTTCTGCCACGTAACTTTCTTTTGGTGATGCATTAACTACACACGTATGCTTTATCGTGTATTTTGAAAGGTTCTTCGGAATTGTGTCTCTTTTGAGATGCTTACCCAGAATCGCTATGATCTTTTGTAGAGCTTACACACATGAGGCGTAAATTCATTTTGCGAAGGCTATGTAGTACATTTCTTATTGTTATAAATGTAAAAATATATATAAAACCTAAAGTAAATTCACGTATCTCTGCGTGATCTTTTAATTCTAAATATAAAATTGACTTTTAAAAAAACTTTGTATATATTTTCTTGTTTATACCGTTTAAATATTTATTATTCAAACTAAGGCTCGTTCTATGCTGTCAGTTACCAAGTTATTCTTTAGAATATCGTTTTCCTTATAAGAGTATATATCTACGTTTGCGATTCACTCACCGGTAAAAACTTTGTGAAAGCAAGAAAGAACTTTTCGAAGTGGGATTTATAAAATTTTGATTCTGGCGTATTCACAGCTGGTTGCTGCCTTGAAAGGCCGAAATTTGACGTTGAGTGTGACTTAATGTGTCTATTATCAGAGCCAATAAGCCAGAGAAGCACCTGGACGCGCAGCTATTCCGCCGATCCATTATTTCGAAAATATTTCCGTAGTCTCGAACAAGAATAACATTTCGTCAAATTCTGCCGCGCTCGAGAATATTTTTCCTCGCACTCTCCTCGCGTGATTCTTTCAATGTGTGACGTGATCCGTGGAAAAGTCTTTAAATTCGGTTTTCCCGGTTTAAACGGCGTCAAATAATACAATAATTGTCCCTTTAAGAGTCGAAAAGGTACATTTTTAAGAAATTTGTCTCTCTCTAATATTGTACTCGGGGATATCTCGCTGAATCCTCCGTCAGTTTGCCTTGCCTTCTGATTCGATGTTATTCAGTGGCGTAGCAATACTAGCAATTGTGTTTTAAATAACTTTATCTACTATTTTTGGAAAAATATTTATATAAAATTATTGAGATACTTTTTTTCGAGAAATATTGACAATATATTTATAGTATAAATATGCATTAATATAAAGAGACTAAAGAAAGGAAATATGTTAATTATAACATTATTTCTGTTACACAAAATACTTGTGTTATTTTATCATATGTATATATATTATTTTTGAAAATAACTATAAAACGAGATTTGTACTCTGAGAGCTTTACTTCACGAGAACTCTCAAATTTTTTGTCTGTTGTGTTTACGCCACTGTCTAGAGACCGATACAATAGAGATCAGTCGACCAGCTTGGCTTTTGTGGAGAATAAGTCGGAATAACTCGAAAATCACTCCATAATGCCAGGTTGTCTCACAATGGATGGATCTTTTAAAAACTCAGATACGTCCTGACTGTCTAAAAGAAGGTAAATATATTCATTTTGACGGCAAAACTGACGTGTGGATATAGAACAAGTGTTTCATATATATGTATAATAGATATAAGAAATGTTTATACATAAAAAACAATTATAACGCTATAGATAATAATATAATTTTATTTTATTTATTTTTAATATGAAACGTGCTGTTGTGTACATCTCTGCGCTAACGTGTTAAAATATTATTTAAATCAAGCCTTTATTGGATTCGTTTTGTGCAAGATTTCATGATTTGATTATCGAGAAGAATGCCAAACATAGCTAGACTCTATTGACGGGCGCTGTGAAAAGCATTCTCTGGGCAGCATCAAATATTTGACAACATTTTCAAGAGTTTCGAAAACGTAACCCAATATTCTGCCACACTTTTGAACGAGATTAGAAGAACCCGGTGTATAAGAATAGTGGAATTCTTTTATATGGCGTAAAATCTTGGAGTTTAAGACGTCTTTCTATATGGTTGTCTACCCATATACGGTGGTATCATGTTGCGTTCCCTCGCAGGCGTCATCCCGCGCACCACCTTTCTCGGGATCGGATCGCAAAGATCAGGCCGATAATCTAAATGGAAAATTGTATTGAATCGTATCGGGCATAATGCGAACATTCAGGTAGTTGGTTACCCGTATAATGATGGTTAATATCGGTAATCTGATCCGCAGCATCTAGCATTTTTCTCGATCCTTTGGATCGAACCACCGAAAGTTTTTTTATCTTTTTTTTTTTTTTTTTATTCCACGTGCAATACTGTCATCCGACGACAATTGTCTGCAGCTAACTGCGGCACCAAGCATCCACATGTTACAAACTCGGTACCGAAAGGTACTTTCGGACGATTACCGTGCAGGTGCAGGAAGTCGCGTAATCACGGTGCCCGAGCTTTCGCAACGATTGATTGAGGAACGTATTTTCGCGATTCCGTCCGTATGTGACTGTACAGTAAGACTGAACAGTAAATATCGAAAGTGAATGGTACGCGAAAGTAAGATTTTATTTTTGCGATTCTGATTTTCTGATTTTATTTAGACAAAATATAATATTTCTCCGAAGAGATTTTTTACTTATTTTAATTATTTTCGAGCGTTAGAATCTACCTTTCACGCTTTTCAACTTGCTTTTTATTTTTTCATTAGCACTATACTCTTTTCCTTCAGAAGAGCGGAACAGAATCCATCAAGCTTCTCGAAATCTTCTAACGCTACAAATTATTGAAAACAACAAATATCAAGAAACACTTATAGTTTATATGTTTTATTCAAAAATGATTTTGAAGTCCTTTTAAGGGCTTCAATGAGTGCCATCTACCGTTTAAGGGTAAAACCGTGTGGTCTAGGGTAATTGAAGGGCCTTATAACAGATGGGGCGACAAACTTTGTAAAAAGAGATATACACGTGTTATAAACACGTGTAGAAAAAATATGTATCTGGAGATAAACGAAGAAGGTCTGTCATGAATTTAAAAATTAGTTTTAATTATCAGAAAATTATTTCATCAGAACTTTAGTTTTACAATCTTTATTAAATTTCATATAAAACTTGCTCATTACGTAAAAATTAATAAATATTTAAAATTATTTCGTATTTTGATGAAGACAATTTGTACATCATACGAAAGACAACAGCAATGTGTGTTGAGATTTTACTGTTATTATGTAATTATTTCGATGAAAATCTTTTTAGAACACTATATTTTCTAGTTTTTATTTTTTATTATATTTGCGACAATTTCATTTGGATTTGTGTGAATTATTTATTTTACAATTAAACAAAGGTCGGGAGGTAAGGGGCATGTAAGGCAGGTAATTAATAATATCGCATATGTATTTTTTCATTGTCACACAATTTATTCAACATATAAATGCGATTACAATAGTAACTTAAATGCGGTGCTAAGATGTTGGATCATGCGGTCCAACTGCACAATTCAAACGAAAGGCAAACAAAGAATACAATACAAAACGTAGATATAAGTGCGGTTAAATACAAGTGCGGCATACATGTTCTAAAAAAAAGAATAATAAAAAGTGCAAGAAAAGTAAAACACGATAAAATATTAAATCGTTAAACACCAAATCCGTAAGACAAATGAATATAAAGCAAAAATTGTGACACACGAAGAATTAAATTTCAAAATCATTCAGCATAATCGCAGATCGATTTTCCACTGCAATTTTCCACTACCTACGTATCACAAAGTATCGCTAGAGCTGTGATTCGTTTAAGTCTATTCTTACACGCGCGTGATCTACAATTAAGAATAATTTATCACAGTTTTCGCATCTTTATCATCTATCGACGAATATAAAATTAATATTGGAAGACATTAGTGAGATCTTTATCGCAATAATTTTGCAGCGAGCAGTTTGCTTTTTTTTCGACCACGTTTGATTCGCTTACGATTAACGTCCTTAAGTTTTTTGCTAATATCACAGTTTGAACTGTTATTATATTTCCGCGGTAGATTATCACAGTTTTCACGCTTACGCGCCATTAATGATCAAGATATCTTCTCGATGATTATCACAGATATATTCGTGTTATGAAATATGCACTGGGCGGCCTATGAACTCGAACGAGAGTGTTCGATCTTCTAAACTACGATATATGTTCTATTACGATATAATCTATATACACTAGTTTTATATAACTCTATACTTTACGTTATCAATGTGCGCATTGATATATAGGATGTTCTAAGTCTACTATCACAGTCAATTGATCAAACGACAGGCTATTCTATATCGATCTTACTTTACGATCTTGCATATTGCACTGCAACTTATGCTATTTATCGATCTAACTAATCTACCGCAGATTCTTAATCGAGTAATCCAGTTAAAGCTCCGAACCAGGAGTTAATTGGCAAGTCGAACTTAAAGTACGTGAATTAGAGGCTAAGCGCTATCTTAAAAAGCTATTAAAGCTACCTTCAAGTTACGTCTCGAACAACTCCTGCGCCTGTAGAACTTGTCTCCATTCGTGATGTTGATTTGACAGACGCGTCATCAGCTTCTGTCAAGCCATTGATTACCAGGTTGACATTCACAAAGATCGTTGTTGCCGTCGAAGACACGCTGCGTCTCAGACTGATTGTTGTTCGCCAGGTTTTCCCTCAACTCGTTCTCGAGGTTCTCGTTAGCGCGATTTCGCGACTCCTGATCGACGATCATCGTCGTCGCGGTCCAGGCGTAATCTTCGATTTCATACGACGGGTTTTGCCGATTGTCCTTAAAGCTCCGTAACCAGGTGCACCACTTCTTTAAATTCTTTAGAGTGGTCTTGACAGCTTGCCGGGTCGCTGACGCGCTGTCAATCGATCGAACTGGATTGCCGGTGAGCATCGGGACGTACGTGATCTTCATGCTGGCGCCGTGAGCGAGTGAGTGACTAAGAAAAACCGGTCGCAATTCTCTTGGAGAATGCCGAGGTGTACTGGCAGCGACCAGTGATGCGTCTTCTCGAACGCTTTGAGAACTTGGTGATGTGGTTCCCGCAAACGAGGGGGGAAAGAGAGACGAAATAATATGCACGTGCACGACGCGAGGATGGATGGCGGGACCGGTTGAGCCTCGTGCCTTCGTCGTCTTTTTTCTTTTTCCTTCGAGACCGCGCGAGTGGGTGTGATTGAATGTGAACTGGGATGAGAGCAGCTCGGCTTATATAGCCGAAGGGCCGCGCATGCGCCCGATGTGTGCGGGCGTCAAGGCGGCGGAGGGTAGAGACCACGTTTTTCTTGCGTAAATACGTGTGCGTGTGTGCATCGACGATGCAGAAAGGTAGGGGTAGCTGCAGGTATTTTGTGATCGCCATAACTTCTTAGGGAAAGTAGAAAGACGAAGGGCAAGAGGAGTCTCCTGATTCTTAGACAAGAAGGATGGATGATTCTGTTTGATCTGATCATCGGCGAATACAATTATTGAAATATTTGATAAGAATGCATGCACGTTTGTTTTTTTTATATTTGCAACAATATTTAAAAAAACACGTGTGTTAAAGATTAAAAACGCAAACAAAAAAATCTAGCGACATTTATGTAAGAAAATGTTTAAGAAAGAGTGATAAAAAAAAACATAAAATTTGATACATATCGCGTGATTGAGAATAAGGTATATACGGAACGTGTCAAAAAAGAAAAAGAAAATGTCAAGGTAAAACAGAAGAAAGGAAGCTCGGCCTCGCGCGGTGCGAATTGCGCGTAATATATTAAAGAAAGACATAAAGTAGATAACGGATAATTGGTTAGAGTGAATAGAATGACAGAGAATGGAGTCAGTGCAAAGATAAAAGCTTGTGGCTGAAAAGAGACGAGGAATACGAGAATTGAAATGGAAATATAAAAGGGAGGAGTAGGATGAATGCGGAGGGAGAGAAAATAAGCGCTCGATGTACGTGCAGCACGAGCTGCGCACGCTGTATCGGTGAAGGGCATGAAGAAGGACGAAAGCAACCGACAGAATAAAAAAAGGACTAGAGCGATGCGGAGAAAGAGACAGTTATATCTGAGAAAACCGACGGTACTTGGTGAGAAAGAAGAACGCAGTTTGCAGTACAAGGGAGTCGAGAAGGGAGAAGGAAATAGATCGTTTGTGCCGCGCACGCGCAGCACGAGCTGCGCGGCGATGCGCTCTGAGAAAGAGCAGCCTATAATCTCGAATCGGCACCGGTCGTGGTTGGACGAAGAACGCTACAAGAGTTGACGGATGGAGTGGGGTGAGACGAACAAAAGAGGAAGGAAGCTTGAGAAAAGCAGACGAGAACAGTAAATCCCTTTTAGCGCACGCGCAAGCGTTTCTGAGGAAGAGCAACACATACATTGGAAAAAGACACGAAGAGAACGCTGTGATCAGAAGAGACGAAAGAACAAGGATGGAAAACGCGACAGAAGTCGCGGTGGCAGTTGCGCCGAGCGAGATGGAGAAAAGAGCGAACAGTGTAAGAAAGAAGGGGAGTGCGTGTGCGCTTTGGCGCACGCGCAGCACGAGCGCTCTACGAGCGAGAGATCGAGGAGCGCGCAACAGAGACGGCAGCGACTGTGCGCCACGAGCGTGAGGAGGGTGACGAGAAGGGAGAATGAGAGAGAATGTGCGAGACACCGATCACCATGTGAGAGAGAAAGAAAGACAGGAAATCCGTGGACGATACTAGAGGAATTGTAGCGCACGCGCAGCACGAGCTGCGCACGGTAGCTGGCGGACGCATGCCCGACAGAGGTGAGCGCGAGAACAGCACGTGGTTCGCTCGTGCTGGAGGAGGAAAGGACGAGACACGAGATCGGAAAAGAGCGAGCAAGAGAGGAATAGGATGAGATAGAGTGAAAAGGCGAGCGCTTGAAAAGAGAGAACGAAGTTTCGCTTCGTGAGGGAATAAAGCGCGTCGATGGTCAGACAAGGATGAGAGAACGGTTGTTAGGAGGACCGAGTCGATACGTCAAGCGACGGTCGAGGATGGGTGACGCGTCGATTTGACGAAGGGCGATTGGCCCGAGGGGGAGCGCAGAGGGATGGGGTGATTGGAAGGGTGTATAACCTGTTGCACGGGAAGTCGTACTGCGCTCCGGCGTACTCTACGAATGCGTGAAACAGGTGGCTGTCCTGTTCCGCCGTTGCAATTAGCGCGAAGTCGCTTCGGCTACTTCGCCGCGATCCTTTCTGAGTTTTTGCCGTGACGTCGCAAGATTACGGGCAGTTTAGGTCTTAGAACGAAAAGAAACGATCGGCAGATGTGCCGTTCGCTTATTGGCAGCATTCAATTTCCACGGTGTTGATTTCGTCGGACTGATAAGATCAAATAGAGCACGCTCTGAGATTCTGCAATATTTTATAATCACTGTCGTATAAAATATTGTTCTTCCCGCGACGTATGTAAATGTACACTTTTATGCGTTCGGCATGTGAAAAAACACCGATAATACGCTTAATCGTTTTCGCCTCACGGCATTGCTAAATCGGTCTTCGTATTATGACCAGTAAGTAGTAGTCATTATCGTGCCGCGACGGACAGTATAAATTATAAGATCGATCGATACGCGCGTAATCTCAGCGTTTAGTTCGTTCTTTTCTCACATATCGATCATTAACGCCTCGTCGATTTTGTGTGTTATTTTAGCCGCTTTCTTAGCTAAAATGCATTCGACATTTTATCGCTTAAATTAAGATAAACATATTTTTATAGCGATATAAAAAATGACTAGTATGTTTCTGCGATTTTAACGTTTTTATAATTTATTTTAAATTCTCGTTTCAAAGTAATATCTGTTTCCGAGATCTACACTGATGTTTACGCAAGACGAGTCCATTTGTCAACCGTATTACATATTCAAGAGCCGCCTGCAGCCTCTGTCGCTTTGGTATTCCAACATGTCTCTCGTTTCTCCACAGGACAGGACATGGTGGATTTCATTTGCACAGAGAACAGCCGGTATCCACCCGCGTGTACCCTATTCACGCGTAAGCAAGGGGGTGACGAGGGATAACCCCGAGCAGGCCTCGTCGCGACACCGGCCCCCTCAGCGCGACGCGGTCGTAATATTTAGATTCCTGACCAACCACACGCATCTGTCGGTCGTTCCTCGTCGTGTCCGACATTCCCTTGAACGGAGTGATGCGCTTTTCGGAGGGTGCGCCTGTGGCCGCTCTCGTTCGCTTGCCTCCTCTATCGTGCCGGAGCCTCAGAAGCAACGTGTATGTATATCTCCTCGGCCGGTGGCAGCTGGAGGTTTCGCGCGTGAGAACTCGGTGGTTCCGAAGTTCCCTGGTTCTCGTCGCCACCTGTCCTCGCGCGCCGGCTCTCTCGAGGCGACCGCCAACCCTCTTTTCTCGTCCTCTTTTTTTTTTCTTCCACTTCTCTCCCGCGCAATATAGCCCACGTTCTCCTTCTTCTCTCCTCCTTACACGTAACACTGTGTATGTACGGCGACGTGCGCGCTACTCCCTCTCGCAGAGCAACCCTTCGCGACGTAATGACGCCTTGAACGGACGGACGAAGAAATTAGAACCGGCCCTCGGGCTTGATTAAAATATTTTAATGATCCGCTCCGATGAGACGAGATCCGTCAATTACACATACACGATGTCTTTCACTCTATCTCTTTCTGTGTGTAAAAGCTTTTTGATTTTAATCGGACACTCAATGCTCTCTTGAGAGGCTGTTAAGAATAACGATTGCGCGGTGTGCAATTCCGTTCCTCTGCAATTAGAATATTTTAATTCGTCCAAGTAAAATATTTTAATTCGTATTATTACGTTGTTTATATCATTTCCTCTGCGTATAAAAATTCTTAATAGCAAAGTCATGTTTCGTGATGAAACGATTAGAATGTCGTAAACGTGGCAGCTTTTTCTTGACGATCCTTTCGCTGAATATCAGTGTTTCTCTTCCCCTTCGTCCTAAGCTAACCGCCCTAAGCGTGCACGGAGCGTGTTGGTCGTGTGCGAGATCTCAGCCCTGGGCCCCGTTCTTCAGACTTCGAAAGGGGCCCTCACGCGACGCGACGGGGTCCTTTCTTCGTAGAAAGTTTCTTACAGAAAGAAAACTGGGCCTCGTAACGGTCGGGGGCCTGATGCAGACGCGTCGCGACACGGACGCGCGTCGTGACGGACAATAACGACCCAAAACCCGCAATGAAGCTGTCGGGAGGCGCAAATTGCGCGATCAGACGTGCTAGAAAGAAAGAGCGAGAAAGAGAGGGAATCGCCGAGGATGTTCGGACAATTTCGAGAGTCAGCAATTGTTCGCGGATGGGGCAATTTGGTGACACGCGAATGCAATTGGCGACGATAAATCTTCGTTCGTGCTCGCGAGTCATTTAGGTCATGAGAGGATTAAGCAAATTTGAGAGCCGAACGCGCGGATAAGCGCTTAGTGACGCTATCTATATTGCGATCGCTTTTTGTGTTTTTTCAAACGGTCACGGTAACGCAAATAATGCACTGAGATGATTTGATATAGTCTATTTTAGTCGGTATATCATTAAATTAAATCGTTCAAGATCTGTAACACGCGCACACACTACTTCGGAGGTTTATTTTAGTATCACTGGAAAGTTTTATTTTTCTTATATTTTCGATGCAAAGATAAAAATCCAGATCACAAATCATTAATAGATCTCGTAAAGAAATACACGAAAAATACAAAGAGATGTCGGCGAAGCGCACATGTGAATCTTTACCGAAGATCGTGAAGTTAGGCCAAGTTCAACTTCGCGCTGCGGATAAAGCAGATCGGTCGGGCTGATTTATGTCGCATTCGAAAGGATCTTTGACTTTGCAAAGGAAAAAGCGGCGGATGTCGCGAGCAAAAAGGCGAGACTGTTTTATTTCAAAAACATCTTCGCTGCTTACGTCGTGGTGATTTATTACCGTTCAAGGCTCACCGGGTTTCTTTCCGTGCATAATTCATCGATGCGGCTTTCATGTTGGAAGATTGTGCGGATCTGAAGACACTGCTTTCGAAATGGTTTTTGATTTCTTCTCAAAGATACAGATATTACGCTTTATTTCTTCGGACACGAACAATGCGGCAAAATGAATGAAGTAGCGTTGTGATAAATGTCTCATTAGGTTATTTATTGTGCGATATTAAAATTACGTACGAGAGGAGAGGAGAAGAAACTGAAAAAACCGCACAGATCGCGCTATATCGAAATATATTTAAACGATACTACGTCATTCTCGCGTGATGAAGTACATCCTGTTTGGACAGAAACCTTCTTCCTTTCAAAGGAAAATATCCTTTCTTCGTGAAGTCAAGACCGTCGCCTGTGTGATTCAGATTACTCGGTGAACATGTGGCTTGCTTGGTAGCGAAATCGAAGACGAGCCGGTTATACTGGTCTTAGGTCCAGTTCTTTCCGACGAAGTGGCGCGAAGTGGCGCTTCTAAAGTCTTTAAAACCTAATCTTCATATAATAAATAATCAAATTATTTCTTTTTTCTATATTATGTAAAGTAGTGCGTCAAGAATCACATGTGTTAAGATAAAAAGTAAAAAGTCTGATATTTAAAAAGAAAAAACAACAAATGTCAGAAATTCATTAACATTATATTTAATAGATACAGAAGAAACACAAAAAAGTAGAGTTAAAATATCCCGATTTAAGTGTCTTTTCTCTTGCCGTCATTCCTTCATTGTGCAGCTTATTCGAACGATTTGGGAGAAACCGCAGTTCTTTACTTTTAGGGAATAAAACCATTTGTACGTAAATTTCTGCAGTCCTCTTGATGGAAACAAATTATGGCTGTCAGTCGACTTTACAGGCAGTACCCGTCTAAAAACCGGTAAAGGGTTGCTCGCAGATCGTAATTTAAACTTCTCTTTGTTGCTACGCCTCGTATCAAGGACGACCTTCGACTTCACGAAGAAGATTGCTCCTGGCAGATTGAAGAGCCACGTCACGTGGTTAAACAGGATGTCCGATGCCTGCACGCGATTCGGACTTCGCCAAAGTCCGCGATTTCACTCGATCGCATTTATACACACCTTGAGAGAAAGAAGTACAAGAACTTCACACGGAATAACAGCCGTTTTGCAACTCTCGCTTAGCCAGATAAGTTATTGCGTTAATTAAATAATTAGCGAGATAATTTGTTTAAGGCTGACCAGCCGACCAGACTGGTTTATCCTCAGCCGCTCCGCGTACGTGAAAACGCCTTCAACGTGCAGTTGAAGCGCAATGTATCGCCGACGACGGGATTTTTTCACAAACGAACGGTATTTTCGTTGAGTATGAGTAACAAAAAAACAAAGAGAGCGCCGCGCGTTCGCACGCTCGAACAGGATGCACTCCATCATGCGAGTTTCGAATAAATATTTATCGTAACGAGTTTCAATGTTTACCAATGACACCGGCCGATGCTTATCGCGTCTGCGAAAGGTCTCTTCTAATGGTTTCTCCTTCTGTTCATCGATGTGTTCTCAGCATTTCCCGCGACAACACGTTCCCGATAACATCACGAGCAAATCGTTGCGACTGTCGTTCGCTTCAAAGAGCTTTGATAAAAAAAAAAAATTTAGCAAACACGTCGTGGCTTGTGCTTTTATTAATTAGTCGACTGCGCCTGGTACAGTATAACTGGTTTATCGTTGACTTTTATATAACAAGGAAGCCACGTGGTTTTCGCGCGCTGATTCGTATCGTGACGGTAACGATCGCACATTGCGCGCAACTGCTGTTCCCATATCTCATTAAGGAAAAAGAAAACACCAAGCGCACGCGGAGTTCAAATGAGCATGCAAGGATTTATTATTCGATAACAAAACTTGATAATATCGAAAACCGATCGTTCAGATTTGAAAAAACGTGTTTTGTTTATAAAAATTGGATCATAATTGAAAGTGCATAAAAAACAAGTTTGAAGAATAGAACAAAAAACAATATAATTTCAATATATGTTTAAAAGAAATGTTTTCTAAACGCTTTCTAAAATTAAGTGATTTAAATTTATATCTATTTCAATTTTAATGCGTATGTGTGCTTATCTTATCCGAATGCATGAAGTTTAAATGCAGAAAATTTCCGCGCGTCGTAAAATAGTCGACGAATAGGTAGCCGTTTGGAACTTTACGTACCTTCGCCAATTTCCCTCGAAAATGTCAGTCGAACGATCGAACGAGCTCGTCGGTTAAAAAAAAAACCGATACGATCGGGAGCGAGCCGCGCGATCTCGCTCGCCGTTGTTCGGCGATGCGTATCGCGCCGAAAAACGCGCTGCCCTCATCCGGTTGTGTTCGCGAGAGATGCAGCTTGGCGGCAACACAGAAAAAAAATATATATATATCCGTGGACCATGAAGCTGGACATGCTCGATCACACCATTGAGATTCTCTCCGAAATTTACGCTACAACGAACGGGCGCGTTTAACGTCGCGCGCGATCTTGCATAAAATCGGCATAACGCGCGCGATTGCGGGTCCAAAGTTATGAAGTTCTTCTCGCATGCGGGATCTCGGATCGGTGTGTCAACTAATTGGACCACCGAAGTTCGTTGCCGGGTACGAGCTTCTTTCTTTGACTTCACAAAATGATACGCGCTCGTTCGCCGATCTCTGAGATCGTAATCAAAACAAAAACTTTTCTCGAAAGAATACGAGACGGAAACATATAGCACAGGTATCCGAAAGAAATATTGAAATGAAGTCGACGGTTATATATACATTTTATAATGACGATACTTATTTAAATATGATTAATAACACAGTGATGTACATTTACATATGATATTTCACATTGACATATTTGCGTGAAACAAAATTGAAATTTCGAGATTGAAATTCTGCAAAAGCTGCTGTCGCTCATTAAACTTTTGATCAGAAAACATGCTTCATGTCATCAGGTGTAACCAATGAGCAAATACAACTTGTGTGTGTCGCAAAGAAAGTAAAGATTTCTCTCGGGGCAAAAAAAGAATATCCGCGAGAGAGGATGCCGTACATCACGAAGGTTCCTGCGCGTGGTCGTGACGTTACTTAACGTTGATGAGAAACGCACTCTCTCGCCGCGACTTCCGAGCCGATTTCCATAATGAAGAGGAACCGGAACGGTAATGTGAGAGATTAATTAAAAATATGAACTTTCGATAAGTACGCTGAGTAATGTTTCTTTTACGTCGTCGCACAGCGAGTTCTTTATATCGTTTAAAAACGTATAATTGATTTTATTTAGTGGACTCTTATAGATTGACGTTTGAGATATGTATTAAAATGTTGCTCCCTTTTGAAGACACATTGTGGAAGCAAACTTCATTATACGTTAAAAAAATTAATTATTCATTTATCTTGTTTCATCTCGCCTGTAACTAACTTCAAGGTGTACTCGAAGAAGCGAAATGTTCTCTCTCAAAGAACTTTATTCACGTCAATAACAATACAAAATTCATTACAATTTTCCATTTATTTGTGAACTGTACACCAAAATATATTTCGTTATTTCTCTTTATTCGTGTAAAAACATTTAAAGTTCATCAGTTATTCGATAATGCGAAGAAAAGACGCGGCGAAATAACTCTTGACAAAAATGCGAAAGTGTCCGCGAACGTCGGAGTGTCGCAATAAAACGTCGTTTTTATCGGCACGACGAAGCGAATATCAGTGACAAAACGGAAAGCCGATAAAATGCGTTTCGCGATATTGACGGAGAAGAACACGAAGTATTCGTCGCTCGTCATTCGCGTTCGACGAATCGCTTTCGCCAATATAAGTGCGATGGAATTTACAGGTGCGCAGAATCAGCGTCAGTTCCTTGCAAAGGAAGATGAAAAGAAAATCAATGCATTTTACGTGCAGATAAGCACATCGCGTCGACCAAGGCGGGCGTGTAATACCGGTGGATCTCCGGCATCTGTTTCATCAGCGTCTCGCTTATAAACACTTTGACACCTGCGAATCTTGCGACGCATATTCGTGTGCAACTTATACCCACGATGCACAATCCTGTGTGTTGTATCACGGAATATACAGATAAAGAATATTTCCGCTTGGAAATTGTCGATGTTGTATTAAGGAACATGTATGAACGAGAGTGTACATACATTTGCGTGAAATTTCACAAAACTCTCGATTTTTTTACATAATATTACCAGAGCCGCACCTTTAACACGCGCGTGTTTCAAGATTCAAGATAAAACATCCCCGATAATCGTAGAGATTGCGGCACTGACAGTTTGTGTACTCTGAGTATGTACAAGTATACTCAAAACGTCTTACACGCCGTCGTGTTTCTTTAATATACAAACTAATATTTTGCCGTATCTTTAGAGACTTGATTTTTGTCGCCGATATGTACGTTCACATACGTTCCCGCCGTCGATTTACAGACTACCCTCATTTCCAGCGCAAAATGGCACACCGCTTAAGCTCTCCTCCTCTTTGTTCAGTTTTAAACGGGCAAATCGTCCGTAATTTCAAACGGCGACCTCTCCGAACGACGAAACGAGGACGAGTCGTCGGACAAAACGTCGAGACACACCTGTGGCCTTATTTTCCGATCTCGGTTATCCGTGATAGCCCATTAAAATCTGCTCGTTTTCAACAATGTTTCCTTACAATGTTTCCACGTCGTGTACGCATCCTATTTACATATGCGGAGCGCCTGTCAGGCAAAAGATCGCGCGCACTCTGTGTATCTGCACGCGCGATCGAGCGCACGCAAAACACGACTTTTAAATCGCTCGTTCGCCTTTTTCTAGACGGGATGCAGCACGCGCGAATAGGCTGTCGTATATCGCCATGCAAAATCCTTCGGCTACGCGCGTACGTGCTTCTCGCGACAGATCGCGAGTTTTCTCGCTCGCCAAACGTATACGCACTAACCTGTTGCTTCGCTATAAATAGCACCAGAGCACGTAACATGCTATTAAGCTGTTCCGACGCGATATTTTCTCTCTTTCTCCACTTCTTCTCGCGCTTCTGTCTCTTCATCTTCTTTTCGAGAGACCAACTACTGCAAATTTGCGATAAAACACCTGACGAGATAGTCGATCGCGCCGCTGATAGCGTAACGGAATCGTAAAGATTATCTAAGTAAGAGAGAACATAATTAATACGCCAAGATATATATTGACGCTGAGAATCGTTGATGTTTTTTTTACATATTACTTCAAGTTACGTGGATACGCTTCGGGAAGGATACGTGCTGGCGTCTATATTCTGGCTCGCCCGTCGAGACACATAACTTTGTTTATATCTGCCTGCACGCGCTTGGATATACGTCATGAAATATGATATATGCAATGTTTTGCACGCATACACACGCGTGTATGTGTGTATATCTGTATATACAAGCAAATTTAATCGGCCGAACGATTCTGCGCGATTAAGTCTTGAGATTTGCATCGGGATATCATCACTTGACTAGTAAACGCGCTTATGTTCTATAAACCGTCTCGTCCTGAATCGCCATTAATGAGGCAAGTTCTTTTGCAAGTGTAAAGATAAAATTGAAATATAAAGATTTGAGTGAGACGTTTCGAACGGAAGAGAGGATAAGTATGTTTACGCTGTGTCCGCTGAACCGTGTTTCCTCTTAACGGTTGCTACTGTATGATAAATAATTATAGTCACATTCTTATATTGTTTAAAAATATAAAATTAATATTTATATGAGATGTGATACTAAAAAAACTCAAATGGCTTTTACGAACATAGATGTCGTAAAATTAGCGATAAAACTCGTTTTATATTTACGCGTTGAATTTTGAGAGTTGGTTTCAAAGCTATAATATTAACAAAATTTATGAATGCAGGTTAATGCTCGGCGCTTCCGCGAGCGCAGCATTGAAAAGGCTGATGTAAAAGGAAACACGTATGTATGGAACCAACAACGGAAGAGACAACGATAAATTTTCATTAAATTCCGACGGCGTGCCGTTACGGAATCGATGCCGTGCAATTACGGTCGCGTCGATATTATTAAGAGAGTTATTTAAGTTTGCGCGCGAATAAATATATCAAGCGCGTTTCAAGGAAACCAAATTGCAGCTGCGCTGCGACGCGGTTAATTCTTCTCTCGTGTGATTTGGGAGCTTTCAAAGCAGGCTCGCGCTGCATCGTCCAATTTAAAGAGAGAGGACCTTTATAAGATTTTAACCCTTAACGGGAGCATCTCGATTTATACGACACAGCATTACTCGATTCTGCTGAAAAGGCCGAGCCTCAAGGGCATATTTAATCTTATTGCGAATCAAGGTGTGTGTGCGTGCGCGAAATTTATGATTCGAGGAAGATGCTGGATTATTATTACACGCGCCCTTTGTTGCAATTATAAATTTTAAATTTATTGTTTTAAGAAGATTATACACCTCAGTGAACAACACTCTTTTACAAATGTATTTTTTTAATGTAATTTTGATTACACCAAATTTCGGAAATAAAATTTTACCGTTGCGCCAAACGATATCCGCCAATCATCGACGCGGCAATCGAGCCGAGATCTTCAGGCTCGAAATTAATTGAAGGGTGCGAAATTAGATCCGATATTAATTCCCGGCAGTCGTAAAAACGAGCCGCTTCTCTCTCTTTCTCTTTCGAGGGTTCGGAGCAAGTGTATGGGGGATAATTTTGCCGGGGGGATAATTTCGAGAGAGAGAAATTACAACTCCGGCGCTAACAGTCGATACAACGGTTAATCTATAACGAGGGGGTAATTATGGAACCGCGTGAAATCGCGCCGGCTCTCAATGAGATCCATCGAACCCCAATCCATAATGACCGATAATAATTTCGCTTATTCCTTATCCTTTTGCACTTTTTCTGCTTGTCTGCGCTCTCGATCTGCCAGTACAGTAAAAGCTCACCAGCACTTCCCGTGCTTTCTTCTTCTGCGATTCTTTTCTATCGTATATGCACGAGAAGAAGACTTGAATCCCTCTCTTGAAAACGCGATCCTCATCACGCCAAATCCTCTCTGCTCCCTTTAAACAAAATCGCCCTTTCTCGAACTTATCCTTTACAAGAAGCACGGACTCTCTTTTGTTCTTCTTGAAATGAAACACACGTTTCCTTTCAATCTCCCTTTCCCTTAAGTAAAACCCTGTCCTCATCCTCTTTCCCTCTCGGTTCCCTTCCTCGCGCCTTATATAAGAGATACATTCTCTTTCAAACAAAACATATATGCTCCTTCTCTCGATCTACTCTCCTCTTGTCTCGTCTTCTCTCTTTATGAGAGTTACTCTCTCGCTCCTCTTCTCGCTCTCTCGCCGTATTTCTCTTTTCAATAAAATGCGTTTCTTCTTCATATCTCTCTCTTCTCTCTCATTCTCTTCTTGTCCTTCCAGAGGAGATGCGTCTTTTTTCTTCTCTCTCGATCGTCTTTCCTCCCTGTTCCCTCTGAACCTTCTTTCACGCACGCCCACCGCGGCCGTGACCACGTGTTCCACACGCGCGTACGCGTGCGTGCGTTCGCGCGCAAGCATGTGCGTGTGTGCGTGCAAAGGTTCCGAGGTTCTCCACGGAGTCGGTCGAGTCACACCTGCTCCTTTTTCCCACGAGATCGCTTTGCCCCCCAGCCTCCACGTACATCTCGGCGATCCTCGGTAGTCTCCGTTCGCGATCGACGTGCGCAACGCCACTACACCACGCCCGGACGGGATTGGTCGCGATGATTTTATATGATCCTCGCGTCTCGTGCATCTTTCCGCGCTTCGCTTCGCGCCGCGCCGCGCGTATGAAAGTAATTGAACCGCGCAGCCGGTTCTTTTATATGTATGTATTCTTCGACTTCGCGCGCACCGATTGTTTTCCAACGACGCGGAAATCGACTCGCCAAGTGCGATTTTAACCATAAATGTTATTCCAGATGTTATTACGTTCATGAACATAAATTTTAAATTTTATTTTTTTAAATTTAATTTCTCTTACCAATACACACGCGGGATATTTGCTTGTAAATATTTTAATGAAGAGTCAGGCGCCCGTGCACTTTTTGTACTTTCTCTGCCATTCTAATAAACTTACGTAAAATATTCGACGCGTTCATATGTTTCAGCTTCTTTAATAATCATTAACTGAAAGAATTATATTTGGTATCTAATTTTTCACTCTCTCATTATTATTCCGAGAGAAAATCGCGAGGGAAAATGCAACGGTAACAAATTATCGTATTTATCGCGGCGTAAACTCCGCGATCGATTACCATCGTGGTTGTCGCGCGCTGTTAAGATGTAACGACACACCACGTTTTCGCGAGATTTGGCGCGAAGAGGAAGACAGGACGGATATAAAGAGGTCTTGTTGAGTTGTATATTAAGGAGATTAACGAGCCGCAAAAACAAGAACTTAAGCATCAACCAATTACAGATCGGTATTGAACGTAGATCACATTTGAGAGAATGTTCGCATGTGTTTGATTTACTTAATGCTTAAGTCTCGTACCGCTCGAATTTTTTAGTGTACTCTCGGCTTAACATGTTTCGCGTGTCTATCAGCATTTCGGAGCACGCGATGAGACTTCGGCTTTATTTGTCGCACGGCTTGCTTCGCCGCGCAGTTTATATGCACCGCGGGCGGTGACGGACGGTTATATCAGAGCGGCTCGACTTCTCGTGAATTTTAACGAGCGCGTGTAAATGCAAAGCGCGCGATAATATATACATATATATATATAAGTACGTATACTCGCACTGCGGATTCACGAGCGATTTATGCTGACGATCGCGTCGATTATCAGTGTTCTTTCTTCTCGATATCTTAATGCCATGAAATGATAACTATATAATGTCTCTCTCGCTGGCGTGTAATTGTCACAACAATTATTACGATGTGCGCTTAAGCCATGCGTAATTAATGTACCTAAAAAACCGAAATTGCGAACGTTGTGTAAAATTTCGACGTCTAAAATACAATATTACATTTTTGTTGATTTTATATTGTGGTAAATATTGGTTTTTTTTTAGTCTTTTTTAATTCAATAAATTTTTGTCTTGATAATTTTTTCTCGAATAAATCTGACATGTCGAGCAGATGTAAAGAATGTTTCGATTTTGCTCGAGAGCATATATATGTGTCTTTCTTTTGATATCACGATGTCTTCTTATCAAACAGGTGTATCTCTTCAATTTCATTTCCATGAATGTTGAGAATTGAAACATTTCGTAAATCAGAGAAACGCCTCATCGACGCTTTCTGTCATTACAATTAAAAACAAAATTACATTCCGGACGGTTGTCCTGTGACAGAAATAAATGAAACGCGAATTGTGTAGTGATTCTTGATACTTATTGACTTTTTACGTGATAGTAAAAAATTATAAATACAAATTTATGTTATTTTGATAAATATTTTTTTCTACAGTATATATTGCTCGAATACATTTGATTAAACCTTACTTTACTTAATGTTTGCCTTTAATTATACTTGCTGCGTGCGATCGACGTACACGACTTTGTTAAGTCCGACCAGACCGGTGCCAGACGCTACTTATTAACATTTTCCGATCACTTGCTTTTATAAGGACGCCAGATGTGAGCTAAATTATTATGTATGGCCATAAAAGTGTTCTATAAATTACTGCGATAGTGCTCTCAGATATCAAAGGCAATCGATCCGCGATTTTTCCGACTCACGCGAATAAATTGCTTATCCGCGCCGCTTCTTGTAAACATGTAACCGTCACAGTAATGATTAACTGTCGCGTTAACAGCACTCCCGCCTAAATGTCGCTGCTGTACCGATACTTCCTCTGAACAACGTTCTTTAAGCAATTATGGCCTTCGAGCATGCAAAAAACGTACGTCCTTCGCAACAAAGTTTACGTCAACAATTAAATTCCACCTTGGAGAACGCGTTCTGCACCTGATGTCCCCTTGTTAAAAGACCCCGCATATATCCTCGGTGGCCTTGACCTCGCCGCGTCCTTATGTTCTTCTTTCCTGTCGCCGCGTCTCGCGTCTTCGAGGCGTTTGCAAAAGAAATCGAGAGAATTCGCGCCCGCATCGCGCAACGTTGGTTTTCGAATGTCGTCGGTAAAAAGAAAAGAAGAAAAGCAACACACCGGGGAAAAGAACCGAAAGTATGACGAATACGCACCTGTGTGTAAAGTGAATATTTAAGAATGAGCAAACATGCGGCCATAATATACACCTACCGACACGGCCACGCGCGTCTCCGCTAGTTTTCTTTTCTGTGATTTCGCGCGTTGTTTGTTGATCGGGAACTTTTGCATTTGCTAATTTATCTTTCGTCATATTTCTCGCGCAAAAAAGTGTAGAAGTAACGTGTTATAACATGTAATAAGTTGGTATGTGCATTTATACACATTAATTATAGCTTATAGATTTAATTTTCTGTGCGTAAATAAAATGCAATAAATAAAATGTGTTGATAAATCAGGCGTTACTGAACTTGTTGCTAGTTGTTTTGCAATTGTATTTTATTTCGTGTAGTGTTAACAAACGTTTCGACTTTTGTTTTAAGTCATCATCAGTGTTCTTTACTCCACAAAATTTCTCTTCAATCTGTCTATATAAGTCATGTGAATAAAACGATGTTGTCGAGTCAATGATACGTTAAAGACTGATGCAATAAATAATTTTTTTGACTGCGATAAATAATTTTTTTTGACTGCGATAAATAATTTTATTTAAAAAATGTTTAATAATTTTGTATATTTATATCGAAGTTTTTTTTAATATTGAAGAATCCTCGTCCTCGTTTCCATGTGTATTGTTGCTGCATCCTTCAAACGCACCCTCGTTTTTACTTTCTCTTCTTTCCATCGTCGCCATCGTGACGCCATTGCTATCATTATTGTCTCGCCGCCTATCACCGCCGCTCATCCGCGTTTATAATTCATCATTCGGACTCGGTAGAAGGAAGGGGAAAAAGGGGAGATCCAGGGTTATCGACCGACTTGTTCTCGATCGGACCGATCGACTTTACACGTGCAATACTTTCTGATTACTTTATATACAGTGCTGCTCAAAGTGGGGCTGCCTCTGGTACTCATGTACATGGGCCCCACTTGGACGGGGCGAGGGGGAAGGATGAGGAGAGAATGGGCCCACCGAGGGGACCCCTACGGGGGGAAAGTAGGGGGAAACTGTGCCCCCACAAGTGGCTCCCCGGTAGCGCCGTCGCGCACCTGCCGCTTATTCCCACGCCGAGACTCACGTTCGCCTCATCTTTCCTCTGTTCGTCCTGCCTCCCCTTACTCCTCCCTCACCCCTCTTTCTCCCTTTCCCGCCTCGTCTTTGACCCTCTCACCACCGACGGCACACGTGTGCACCGCGGGTACGGGGCAGGGGGCCGGGCATGTTTATTTATTTTTAGATATTTTCGGTCCACCACGAGAAGAGATACACCCTACGTGCACACGATCCTTAAGTGAACACGACTTGTCAATATCTGGAGAGTGTCACGGTGAAGGGAGAATGGAAGGGTATAGCGATGGAGAGAACGATTAATCGTGATGGATCGTCCAGAGAACGAATGTTTTTCGAATAAAGAGGAATCAGATTCTTCAAGAAGAAGTAAAATCACGTAGTTTTGCTCTTTCATGTGATTCTGATTATTTTCTATGATGATATTTTATCTAATGATATTTTTTAAAATTGTTGAGTCGTTTATTAAATTTTTCAATTTTTTAAATAAGTCGACAAGTCAAGAAAATATTGTATATATGATTACATACGTATGCACATCTGGCTATTTTACATATAATTAATATGCGTAATATAATTACTAAATAAAGTATAATTCATTACATATGCAAAGAATTACATTTTAATTGTGATAATAATGATAAATATTGCATTCGCTTGTCGTAATTATAATAATAAGCTGGTAAACTCGATTCCCTGTCTCACTTCCTCTCCACGTGTTTCAAGATGATATATCACTTGTTGCCTCGCGGAATTCTGATACCTTCTCTGGATGGTGAAATCCGATCTTTCGGCAATGTTTCGCCGCAGACGTACAAAAGAAAGATCGTTTCGTTTTGAAATGTCGAGCAGTGGCTAAAGCACGAGTATGTATTTAAATTTTCGTTGAATATAAAATGTGCTTTATTATATTCCATGCATATATAATGCATACCTATATAATAACAACCTCTACGTTCACACATCTAGAATTCATCTTATCTCATCAGTTTAATTTCTGTAAAGCAGATTTTTTTAAATACATTTTATGAATTTAATTGAAAAAAGAATCGAAATATAATTTGATAGAGTTTTGCTTTGAAACCACATATACGCAGATATTACTTGGATGCATTTTATTTTTTTCTAAAATACAAATTCTTTCTTTTTGTTTTTTTACGCACAGCGTCGTGATTCGTTAGGACGCAATATATAGAAAAAAATCATATCATATAACCTTCAAGTGCCATTGTCGTCCGTTAACCCCACATGAGGGTTGCACGTCGGGACAAGTGGCATTGTGTGCTTTTGGGGGCCCCACCGCGCACAGGTGCGTCGCGTAAAGTGCATAATGTAAAACGGTGAATGTGAAGAGAGAGGAGACGCGGGAGGTGGACTGACGAGCTTTAGTGTGCAACAAAATTAGGGCCCGCTTTACAACAAGAGAAAGTGGACGGTAGGAGTTGTTGCTTTCGAAGCTGCGGAATGGATTTTTATTTCGACATTTTGATGACGCATCAAAGAAACGATACGCGTTCTACGATTGTTTGGAAGACATGAAAAGTTTTACTACTTTGTAAAATCCTCTTGCTATAAATTTGTGTTATAAAAACGAATAAATATATATGTAAAATTATAAAATATTTAAAATTATAAAATTTAATATATTTGTGACCTGCTTGCTCATAACATGATAAACATTCGCAACTATTCGCAATGTTCGGCAGAATACAATAACATTTTTCGCGACCGAAGACAGTAAACTATTGTGATACCTCGCGAGAATACAACCGCGCAATTGGGGCCCTGAAGAAACGAACCCGGATCGCCGCTATCTCGCGATTGGTCGGCACGAAACAAGAGAGGTTCGCGCCAAGGGTTCGTACCACACCTCCGCGATCGTTTCTTCGTCGGGATTGGCTGACCGCTCGGGACCTTTCAGGCCTCTCGTCCATCTTTTTGCCCCTCTTTTTACCTCCTTGAGCCCCCTTCACTTCATCCCGTTTATGGTGCTGGACCTTTGTTTCTATTTGCTCGACTTTGAGACGCATTGAGACTTTGGCCTCACGTTGTCCGTCCCGGGTCCCTTTCTCTTTTCTCGTGTTCATCTTCGTCATTGTTATTATCGTTAGTCGCATTTCTATTTTTACTTGAGACCGCTGTCTCATCCTTTCCCTCCGACACATCGTTATTATCGTCGTTTATGGCGAAGAGGCAATGGTGCAACAGTGCATTTTATGCTTGTCGTCGTGGTTTGCTTGTCATAGACTCGAACTACCAGAAAAAAATGTCTTATACGTTAGTGCATACGATCGTAACGAGACATTTTTATAATTTATAATATAAACGAAATGTTTTTTTGTGAATATTTTTATGACCAATTAGATGCATAAATTATTGAAAGTAAAAGCAAAAAGCTTAATTTAACTGCTTTCTTTCAGGAATTTTGACGCAAACCTATAATTTATATAAAAGGATGCAAAACGATGATACGGCTGTTATATTGGCTGTTATACCAGAAAAGATTAATTTAAAGGTAGTAATGTGAATAATACGTCAAAAAGATGAATATCGAGTCGTGCAGCTAAATGTTTTATGAAGACGGACACAAAAAGCAGGTTAACGATCTCTCGTTGCAATTCGGTGTGTGTGTCGGTACTTTAATAACACCGGATAATAAGAATCACAGCCACGTACGTGATCTCTCCAAATAACACGTATTGCGTTTCTTTCGCCATGTGCTCCGTAATGTCCTTTCAAATCTCCGAAACGCAAAAAACAAATGACTTCCGCACGATTGTTTGTCTCATCGTAAAACGTCATCGCAGTGAAATTGGTTCGTTTTTTGTTTTTTGTTTTTTTTTTTTTATCATTTACAGCAATGAACAATAGTGTCGTTTTTGTTTCATTTGCCTTGATTGAATTTTTCGCCGCGAAAAATCCGCGAGCTGCAAGAAGCGCATCGTAACAAAACTCGACGGTGCACGTGGCCGTGAGTTTTATTTTCCGCGCGCAAGGAGTTTCGGCGCGACTAAGCCTCGAAGCCGATCGTTATTCCCGCTTTTTGCACGCTTTCTTGCGACCTTTAAATCTGCAAGTCGGCGCGCGAACGTTCGTCCTCGTCGTTTTCTGTCCTTCGCTTTTCTGGCGAGTCCGCTCACTGGCGTCCTTCTCAGACATTGATCCTTTCTTCCCCACCCCTTTTCTTTTTTTTCTTTCTCTGTCTTTCCTTCTTGTTGCTTTTTTTTTAGTTTGCAATCTTTTTCTTCACGTTAAATTTACCTTGCGGCGACCGTGCGAGAGTCGTTGCGCTCATAAATTTCTAAAAAGAAAACGGCGGCGCGCCGCGAATAACACGCGCCTCCGGAATTATTGCGCGCGGCTCGAGACGCGCTGTTGCTAATTTTTTACTCCTCGCTTCCTCGGTCTCTCCCGCCCGCCCTCTTCTTGTGCGAATTTTTATTTATTTTTTCGCCCGGCGGGTAGAATGCGCGCGTATATCTCTCTCGCGAACGAAGGAAGGGAGAACCTTCATTAAAAAGGTTGCCTCCGCGTGTCCTACTATAGCCGCCATATTGACGGATACGCGGCAGGACCCTTCGACGCTTTTGTGTCACTTAATAGGGACGCTACTGAAAGCGCAGCGAATTTTATCGGTCGCCCGGGACCTGATAATCTGCGCCGGTGAGCGGACGTTTCATCCTCGGTAATAGATTGAAAATTGAGAGCCAAGTGCCGGCCTGCCAAGTGTTCGGCTTTGCTTCACAGCAATCATACCGCTGGTGCGGCCTTTCACCGAGATTCGTCGCTTTTGTGCGCCGCGTTAAGCACGCTGCCGAGAGTGAGACGAAATTTATCGGTTGTCCGAGTCTGATAATCTGCTCTAATTAATGTCGACTACCGACGTTGAGAGTCTTACGTTCACCGAGCGTACACGTTGAATACGCGAATCAGGTGGACATGATTGCCAGCGAGTTGTGCAATAAGGCCGATGTAATGCAGCTGCGCAATTAGTAATTTTCGAAAATGAGTTAACAGTGCACGTACAAGACGTATAATTTCTGCCATCGCGAAGATATTTCACAAACGTATTGATTTTCCATTATTTATAATTTAAATTTAATTAAAAAGTATTACATTATTTTTTTATACGTTAGAAGCAAATTACATTATTGCGGATTTTTAAAGAGAAAATAAGATAATTAAAATTTTAATATTAAAACTTAAAATGGTTTATGTATTTTTTGAAAGAATATTTAATATTACCACAAACATTCTATTCTCAAGATTTATAATTATAATAATAACTTTATTGCATGAATACAAAGACAAAGCGACTGTGAATGACGTCGCAGCTGTGTCGTGACATTACAGTGAAACAAAAAAGAAGTAATTTGAGATGAAATAGTAATTATTTAAATGAAACAACTTTTGCAACTCTCGAGCAACATATACTGCGATCAATCGTAAATTAAAAACAATGTGTTACATTCATAAAACCGCGATATAAAATCCAAAGTACTCGCTTATAATTATATGTATACATATGTGACACCGGTGTTTCGCTGACTTTTGTGACGTGCCGCGGCGAACGTGCGAGGAAAAACCGTTGCACGGGGCACGTTCCCGATCGATAATAACAATTTGATAATTTATTAACGCGGCTCGTTTCCAAATTTCGACAATCTTCGAACGTGTGTACTTAAAGTGCCTCGTAATCTGCTCGTGGAACAAGCCACTTAAGCGCGCGGCGAATTTTATCTGCCCGAAAATATCAGTGTCTTCATTACAGCACGCGAGTCGAAGAAAATTTATATTTGCTCTCGAGACGTTGCTCCCTTTGAAAACATTTCCGTGCCGCGCTTTTGCCTCGCCGATTATTACATATTACAGAGACACACGATTTACGGAATTTTAGGCTTTATATATGATCTTGTTTACGCGCTGCGCACAAACAACCGCGCTTATGTACGATCGATTAAAAGTTCGGATATGCAAATTTGTTCGTTCTCACGTCGCGCTTCCGCGTCAGAAAATATAAGGTGCTCGCTAAAGGTGTACTTTGCCTGTCATGGCAAGCGCTCATTTGCGATCGCCGCCCGATATTTATATGTGGCGAATTAAAGCGCGTTTAAATGATTTACGCAGTCACATATTCGTCGAACACATTTGTTGTGCGAACGCGCAATATACGCACGCCGCATGTGCGCAAAAACTGTTTTGGGTCAACAATAGTATTCGATAAAAAAAAAACTACTCCATGAATGCAAAGTAATTCAGGAAATTAAAATAACTTCTTGCTCTTGTACCGTGTTTTTTGCGCAAGTCTCCTTGGATGTGCTATTGAATGTGCATTGATACGTCGTCATTGGGAACTTCCGGGTGACCGCTCTGTGTGACTTTAAAAGTAAGTTTTACGGTGGTGCGTTTTGCATCGATGTGGCACGGCCGGAATGTCACGACACAGACTACCGTGGAAATTAATGTCACGTTATCGTGACATTGAAGAATTGCCATGAAGTTTGCGAGGATTTTTTGATTTTTTCGAAACCACGCACATTTACAAAGTGCAACATTAATTACATGTCGTTTTTGTTTTCTGCGTCATGGACAGTCACGACTCACTTAAACGAAGTTATCTACTAATTTCCAGCATAATATTTTTTTTGATTGGCATAATATTTTTCTTGGCATCGCACACTAATTGCGTACACACGTTGCACAGCGAACGAATTTGGAGGCAGTTAAGTCCGTTACAGCAATAACACGAGCTTACTTCGTCGGATATCTCATGGATCGTATTTTTCAGTCGGCAACGTTTTCGCATATGGACGGTATGCCACTCTAGAAGCGATTTCGACCGCATTATATCCCTTATAATGTCATGATGCGTCTGCGAGCGGCGTTTTTTTTGTTTTTTTTTATAACCGGTTCTCCTTGGCATGCTGCTGCAGAAACGGAGCGTAATGCGAGCAACAGTATCTTCTTGTGTCACCTTAATCCCGTTCGCGAATTCCGTGCACAAATGGCACCTCTGTTGCGTGATGTACGAACGAGCATTAACATGATCGGCAAAAAAATGTTTTACATGTCGCACTCGCTCGAAATTGTTCCGGCGCGGAGCAACAAGAACAAAAAATTGCGACTCCGACAGTTACGCCGTTGAGAGAACGACCTCGAGAGATGAGTGTTTTTCGCCGTGGCGTTTTACGTTGCGGCGATAAAAGAACACACACGCCACACGCCGGCGACCGGAAATTAGTTCGGACGGAAACTGCCGCGGCGTTAAAACGATCGCGCGAGCAAAGGCGCACCCGAGGCTCGCGTGCGTCGATAGCCGGCAATGTGTTTATTTTACGTTTGTTCCGCATGGATCCACTATTCATTTCGCATCCTGTGTCCTCGTGAGATAAACGCAATGAATGTTTTATAATGAAATCAATTTCGTTACGCGGCGAGCGTTTGTGACGCGATATAAATGCTCATTCCGACGTAGTATTTCTTTTTAATTTGCATTCAATTAAGTTTATTTGAATTATTGTTATTTTTAGTTGTTAGAATTTTTTTATCCCTACAAGATAAATTTGCTTTTTGCTACAATGTCTTATTATTTAGATACGTTTTAATTGGCGGACCATAAACTGTCCTTTTTCACTTGAATTGCTTTTAATCAGTTCCACGCTGTCAACTTACACAATATTGCGTGATTTGCTTTCGCAATAGTGTCGCTTTATCTAAATTAGAAAGCGTCGATATAGCGGCGCGATATGATTTCCTGCTACGACATCGAGACGTCGGACAACTGTCGGTTCCGAAAGCTCGCCAATTCCGTTTTACTTACTACTAGAGAAACGCTGCTCTCCGTTATGCAGTCCTAATATATCGATTCCAATTAAACGTTTTCCCGAGTTTTGGGATGGGATTCGTCGATAAATATAAGCTTAGATCTGTTTTGCAATAAAAATCGTATATATGTTGTTGCCAATATTAGACGTCGCTGGTCTTATGTCAAAGCCGTTGGTTCAATGATCGAGTTTCGGTTTCCAACCGACGTCTAAATTATCGCGAATTGATTATTGATTTTGAAACTCCGGATAATCTTGTTGACGTTCCGAAAGCTCGGAAATCCTATTTTATCTACTACTAGAGAAACGCTGCTTTTCGTCATGCGATCCTAATATATCGATTCCAACTAAACGCTCTCGTAAGTCTTGGGATGGGGTGAATATCTTACCACATCCTGAGTAGTTTTATGCCGAGGAGATAACTTAGTTGTACATTTCGTAATAGATTACCACGTGTAAAATACTGTGCTTTCGACTAGTTTGTCTTTTTATGATTTTGTTAGAGAATATTAAAAACTGTGACACGCACGCAAAGAAAGGAAATTTTAATAAGTACTATTTGTATAATTTTATCTTCTACACACATGTATATTTAATTTATATATCGTCGGAAAGTACTTGAAAATAATAAATAACGTTATTCTTTCGAGAATATACGCGTGCGCGTTAATAACAGAAAGTTATTCTCTCGACGAGATTCGATCGAATGTCGGCAAGCACGCGTGCGCGCTACGGGGGCGTTCCAATCTATTTCCATCCCTCGGACACACGTGCGGAGGGGATCTCGATATATAAATAACCCTCGAGCGTCGCGACGCCTGCGAGCTCCACTCGGCTCCTGTTTTCCCGATGTAACTTCTCGCCGCAACGACGCCCGTCGCGACGCGTAGGAGACGTCGGCGTCCTTTCGATGCCTGTTGTTCTCCTGGCTGCGGAGGACGTCGCGGCGTCGGGCTCCGACCGCGTCGTCCATCCCGACGAGGCCGGCGGCCGGTCAACCTGGGCGTCGTGACGCTTCCGGAACGTTTTCCCCTCGGGAAGCTCCGGCGACTGCAAGCTCGCGGTAACTTCCTGCACGTGTATGCGCTCCTGGCACAGTGGTACGTCAGACGACGTCTTCCGTGTGACGAGCAGCTTCGTCAGACGTCGTTGAGTCCGTGGCGTCGCGGCCGGACGCTGGCACGACGTCACGTGCACGCGTCATGCTGCCCGGGTAAAGCGTCGCTGCGCTTAGGGCGCCGCAGAACTTCTTCAGGGGCGCTTGCTGGGTGGTACAAACGCGACATTGGCCGATATACCACAATATGTATTTGCAATAAGGAATCGTATATTGTATCTTGTATTTTTTGTTTATATGCGTAATATATAATGGTCGTCGAGAATCTTGATATTTTCTTAAAACTGATACTTTAATTACAGTTTTTCTTAATTTATATATTCTTATTTATTTATTCTATCATATATGTACGTCACCTTCACACATCTACTATTATCAGAACCAGAAATTAATTAGCACACACTCGGATGCATAATTTATTAATTTATCAAACTTATTGTCAGATCGCATACAGGAGATAACCCCGGAAATTATTCAGATCTTGTGCTTGCAAGTAGTGATGGTCAGCGAGCGGTCGGTCGAGCGGCGGTAGCCGGTTTCAGCGCGTCGTGCTCTCCTGCTCCGGCGTCGCGACGCCCGAGGACTGCCGCGCCGAGCGCTGTCGCCGACGGAGCGACGTCGTCGTCGCGACAACCCTCACGAGCTCCTCGCCGCCTCTGCTCGCCGCGTCGGACGACTCGTTGTTGCTGAGCCGCGACAAGCGATGAGCGACAGGTGGGCAGTTGCCGTCGTTGATTCGTCGTCTCGTCGGCCTCCGGAGGTCGACGTCGTCGACGTCGCCCAGCCAGACCGCCGGCTGACCGACGTCGCGACGCTCGTCACGGATGGACGTAACACTGTCGATACCCCGCCATCGCGGGCGGGACGGGCGTCGCGAGTGCACACCTGTGGCGAGGACACCGTCGCAGGTCGGATCGCGAGCCTTTGAAACACCAGGCGCTTATCAGCCCACGACGGCGTTCCGACGCAGATCTCATATACGTTTCCCAGACAACGCTACGTCTGGGTCGTATCTACATTAATTATGCACGAAGTATTCCGGACAGTTTGTGGGTTAACATGATGTTGGAGGACCGGGAAGCATGATGTCGGAAGAACGTATTAGAGCTTGCGCATATTGTATACTATATATATACATATATATATAATATATCTATTTAGGACAAAGATCAAGCTTTTTTACTCATAGCGCGTTTAGTACGGCGTTTAGTACGCGTAGAGTGACGTGTGTGTAGTTTTATCAAATTTAGAGAAACTAAAACATAGATGTTTTTTTATTCTTTTGTTTTATTCTACACTAGAGAAAATTGCGATAATAAAACTACTTGCATGTTTATATATTATTTAATAAGAAGCTCACACACGTACTCTTGTGTTCTCATTGAAATAGTTTATCATTATAATTACGTTTTGATACTTACCTGAAAATTTTCGAAGAACAAAGTTTTATGTAGTGAAGATTACGCTCTATAGCAAGTGTGTTTGAATTTCTTCTCGTAGAGATTCGAGATTTCTCTGTGATAGAACAGTTTAGTCCGCGCACAATTATTCGCTGCTTTTTTCCAAAGTACGGAACAATTGCATTGTATTTATTCAATCGTACTATAAGCACGAAACGTAAACGTGTTATCGTAATCAGAATTATGAGGCCTACAACAACAAAAAATATATACAACACTCCATCTTCGAAGTAGAACGAGACAGTAATGTCTAATTAAGCCATAAAGAGAACGCAGAATCTCTTATTTGCTCTGCTATTGATTCGTGGCACGTTACGTGTCACGCGATACAATTTTTACGAGGATGTATCGGAATTATGGGCGTCGGCCGGTTGGCATCGCGACGCTATATCAGGAGAGCACGCGCGGTTATATCGGGCCGACTGCCAATAATAAAACGTAACGAAAGCGTGGAGCATTCGCGGATGCACGTGCGATCGCTCGCGTGTGCATGTGCGTAGGCGCTCGGCTGTGTGGGTGTATCGGTTGTTTCGACAGTGGGATGGGGACGGGCGAGGATTTTTTTTTTCCAGCTCATACTCCTCGGAAGGGTGTCGTCTCGACGGCGGTTCAACGTCTTCGGCGTGACAACACCGACCGCCTTTCAACGACGAAAGGAAAAAGGGAGGAAAAGCTCGCGGCCGCGGAGAGCTTTCGATAAGACGAAGCATCCAGACGGTTGCTTGTGAGCAGCCCCCGTTATCAGGGAAGCAGGAGGTCGCATTTGGTGGGCCGGCCGAACATCGTCGCGTGCTCGCGAACCGAAAAAGCGCGGGCGTCGCGACGCCCGATCGGGAGAACAGAACGTGTCGATGCGCACGTCCGTCGTGTGGAATGGCGCGCGTGCAAGCCCGCGCGGATTTGCTCCTGATGTAATTTTATGTAAAAAAATGATGATGATGAAAGAGAATTGATAAATTTAACAATATATATTATAAATCAAAATATAAATTAAGTTTTGTTAAATAATTATTCTATATAAATTGATAAGTAAAGTTTTAAATTAAATGTGAAAACTGCTTCTTTGACAGAAGTTTACTTGCTTTTTATAATAGTGAATAAAAAAAATATAATTAAAAGGGTGAAATAATTTTATCGCGACATTGCTTATCGGTTAACCAACCATTAGTCCGTCTCGAAACCTCAATATTTTTCACGTTATCAAC
Source organism: Pseudomyrmex cubaensis (assembly GCA_014825685.1). Taxonomy (NCBI): domain Eukaryota; kingdom Metazoa; phylum Arthropoda; class Insecta; order Hymenoptera; family Formicidae; genus Pseudomyrmex; species Pseudomyrmex cubaensis. The sequence continues at coordinate 113,290 of QVOA01006696.1, read as the reverse complement.
GTTTTAAAATCAATTAGTGAAGCGCGTCTTATATTCTCTCCGAGCAACATCTGCTATCTTGAATTTCTTCTTGCGGTTAGTGTATTTCTGCGATAACTATAGTTACACGCGCGCGACGAGCGAGAAAAACTTGCTGCCGATAACGCGTTATCGCGACCGCGCGTGCACTTCTGAGAGACGGAAGCTTTTTTTTTTGCTCGCGAACGTGCGCCCAGTCAAGTATTCGCCAGGTATTCGACAAATTCGCGGAATTTTACGGCTCCATCTACGGCATCCGCGGCAACGTTAGCGGACGATTCTCGCGTTGCCAGATAATACGAATGTCTTCGTCCTTAATTGGACGTAGTTATGCAAAAGAGCGTCGATGCGCCGCATCGAACACGACCCCGCGACGATAGTCGATGCGCTAACCACGTCCAATTACGTCTTTCTTTCGTCGTGCACGGCTATAACGACGATACGTCGATACACCATTAATTTTCTTTTTCGTTTCCGCTCGCCGAGAATGCACGCAAGTAAACGCCGGTTTGAAAAAGCTCGCTCACGATATATTGACAATTGGTGATCATTTTCTGCGTATCGGTTTATTATTGCGCTACGTAAATTTCGCGATAAAATAATCTACGAACGTGAGATAACCGTAGTTGTGTTAACTCCTGTTCGTCGTTTCTGGTCACGACGAGATCTTTCCACGAGATCTTTCATCATTCGTCAGCGGAGGCAGCCTGCAATCACACACTCGTTTACACTTACACTAGTATCTTTCAGCATCAGTGAGAGGCTTTCGGTTTTTTTCAGTATCTTTCGTGCTGACCGATCCTTATATGGCGAGGCGAAATTGCTCGAGGATAATCACATTATTGAAATTTTTTTGTATTACTTTATATTTGCACAATCACAGTATATATTTGAAAAAATATTTACATAATTGGATTATTTATTTTGGAACTTGAATTACGCCAGTATATTTATATTATACGTTGATGTATAAAAACTAATTTTCATACTTTTTTCAAAAACTAATACTTCTTTAAATTATTTGACATTTAAATAAAAAAATACCTTTTTCTGTGTAAGATCTTTAATTTTACGAGGCAGTTACATACGTGACAAAGAGTCTTTTAATATTTACACGTGTACGATTTCTGAGTACACTGCGTGGTAACTGCTTTTTAAAAGAAGGTTACGTAGCAAACCTTCTCGCGCTTTAAAGGTGATTTCGATGCAATTATATAACCGCGTAATCTCTCTCTCGGATTCGACAATAAGAAAGAGGAAAGCGAGAACGCAAAGAGCGGGAAGATGATGGAAGAAGAAGCGATTCATACGTAAGCACGTGTAACGGTTGTGGAAGCACCGCAAAGTCCGAGTGGAAGGTACACATAACGAATTTCGCCGCAATTTCGCCGTAATTTGCGCGCGTCGGACCCTTTGATGGACGCGCGCTTTCCTGCGAAGCGGCGGGTTTCTGTCGTTTCCGCGTTTTCACGCGGCGTCAAGACACGACTTTAAACGCGAGATAATATCTCGACGGGTAATTGTTCGCGCGAGGAGGAAATTTGCAGGTGAGAGATTGCGCGCGGCGCAAATCCTATAGGAAGCGCATCGCGTTTTGCGCGCGACCGCGTATTTCCACGAAGGGGCATAAATAATTCATCCGCGCGCGATCGTCCCGAAACGCGCGCGCGGGTTCCAATATATATAGTCCCGCGCGTCAGCTTCCCGATTCAACCGCGTCAGCGTGATTTTCTCACGGTTAACGAACGTTAAATTACGTAGATCGAAAGCGGATAGACTGGATCCGATCGAATTTATTAGGGTCGAAACGGTAGCGGATCGTTCAGTAAGCTGTAAGCTACAATAACAGCTGGTGACGAGAAATCGTCGAAAGGCGGAACAAAATTTAAACTCTGTGTTCACAAGACGAGTATAAGTAATTTATTGGTCAGGTTGCGTATAATAGTAATAATAATTTTTATAAAACAATTGGAGCAACGATGAAACTAATTTTCTTCGTGTGCTATGATTGTATCGCGTATGCAAATTTAAGAATTTCAATTTGCGGAGGACACATTTGTTTCACTCTTTTTGTATTTTCCTCAATTAATTATGTACTCATAATTCATAAGTAAAAAGTGAAAAAGTTGATTGTGATGCGAGCGATCAATTTTCTTCTCCAGTAGATGACAATCTTTAAATTGAAATATATTAAACTCCGCAATTATAATTTACGAGATCTCTTTCTCTCTCTCTCCCTCTTTTTCTCTCTCTGAAACCAGCGATGTTTCTTGTTATTTGCGTGAAAATGAGTCTTTTACTCACGAAGATTGTAGCCTGCGGTGTATTTTACGCGCGCATGAATATTTATGGCATTATCGAGAGCGGGAGCGATGTTTGGCGGTGATATATGCGTAATCCGTGGAAATAACACAGCACGCGTGGAAAACTCCCCGTACTAGGCCGGCAGTTTCGCGCTCGTTACATTGACTGCTCTCTGAGTGAACGAGCGATGTGCGCCGGACAGGTGTGTCGGCGTTTACGGCCGGCGCGTTGTAAGTATGAAATTGATATCGCTTATAATTTCAGGTCGTTACAGTCGGGTTGCGGGAGCGAAGATGCTAGATTATTATAAGTCCGTGATTACAGAGTCCGGTCGCGGTGGTTGCGCCGTCATTGGCCGATCGGCCGCATCGCGGGGTCCTTTACGATCGTTAATGAAGCACATCGCGGTATTTTTCATTCTTAAGTCGCGCTCGCGGCGAGAAGAATCTCGGGTCTTAGAAACACTTTATGGAAATGAGCCGCGAACTTCCGCGCCGGACGCGTCAATATAATTGCGGATTCAGCGACGCTTTTAATCCGATCGTTCTTATCGCGTTTTCAAAGTCGTGAAATTTATTAATATAATAATGGTAATCAACCGTATATCCCATATATTTAACGTTTATATGAATACGATGTTTTTTTTATCCATGAAACATGTTTCTTTATTTTTGCGGCAGAGCATATTTGTGTATTACAATTTATTTTACGATTTTCAAATTACAGAGTTGTAGCTACAGAGATAATGGATGATAATTTTCAAGATCTTAATCGAAACAGAAAGTATAGTTGTGGTGGTGTAGCAGATATTCGGTGATCTAAAAAATTTTGATGGGCGCGCTTCCACAAATTCCGTGGCCTTATATCGTTTTATCCGGATGTTCGGCTTTCTTTCTCCCTCTCTCTCTCTTTCTCTCTTTCTGGGCGCACAACCCTCCAACTTTTTACACTGAGAGAGCTCGGTATCGATTCACGCTGAGATTACGCCGAATCACGCACATCCGCGCACGCCCTTGCAGCTCCCGTGGCTCTTCTTGCCGAGCCGTAATTAGACGGGATGCCATGATTCAACGGTTCGTTAGAATCCATCGTTGCGGCAATGCGATTCTGTGAGAGCAGCGCGTTCCCGAGAGTAATGAATCCGCGCGAAAAGATCGACGTGACAACGCGCGAACGACTTTGCACACAAACGATCCGATGCATTTTCATGGAGGAAGTCTACTTCAGCTACTTGTTTGCGCGCGCAAATCGTGTGTTTTGAACTTGTGAGAAATGTTTTAGAACGACGAAATCACAATCCAAATTATCGCATTGTATTACATATCAAAGTGTTTTTTTTTTTTGTTATGATGTTGTTGCACACAAATAATGTTACGGTTAATTGAAAAATACAACTCTCATGTAGAGACAATTATTTATTCGTGTAAATGTGCGCGCGAAAAGATTGTGTTATTTCTACACGCGTGTAGCTCGAAATCATCAAATATTTTCGCATTAGCGAAAACAAAAGCTTGTTATTCCAGTCTCATTAGCGTGGTTATTTTCATCGCGGCAGGCTACACGATTGTCGAGACATTGCGTAAGTGCTGGAAGCTGTTTGCGCAATCTCATAATCGGCGTCGCGCTATTACCGCGAGCTGTGTGTGTTTTATTTAAACCGGTTAAAACACAGTTGCCAACAACACCTGCGATAAGAGAACAGTATCAGACGACGTGCACTTGTCACAACATTTTTTCTCATGTTTATTTAAAGTTGCCTTCGACAAACGCACGCAGCTATGCGATGGTTCGTGCGACACAAGCGTCTTGTTGTTCCTTAAATAATCTTGTCTCCTCGGAGGAACGCGATATGTCAATTACGCACGTGTGTCCGACGAAGAAAGCGAATTAAAGAAAATTCGTGCGCGTAATCTCGTGACAATATGTCTCGAACAAAATTAAACGCGCGGCCTTTAATTATGTCTCCGACTGGACTTTAAAAAAACTTGAAGAATTATCGAGCAAACGCGAGGATTTGCGGAATGATTGCGTTTCCGCTGCTGTTAAAGCAGCTGCAACGAGTATCTTCGCACGCGAGAAAAACGCGCGGCGCCATAAATCACTCGTTCCGCATAATTTACGCATAAATCATTATAGAGGCGTGCGTGCGATGCGCGCTTTGCGCTGCGGCCTTTGAGGTTCATTCAAGATGAAGTATCAGCGCTGCTGCACTTTCGCGCGCGATACAGCTTCCAGGAACGTCTGAGAGAAAATTGCGGCGCTCGCGCGGAGCGCAACCTTCGACGATACCACAAATCGCGAACACGCGACTCGCCGCTCGCGAGTTTCTACGAAAGCGAAGTGGTTTCCACTTCAATTACCGCCTTCGCGCTTGTTCGCGTTTCTTTGCTTCGATCGTTTTTTTATTGCCGATAAGCAAACCTGATTTTTAATTAACTTAGAGCTTATTTTTTATCTATTATTCAAAAAAAGCGAGTCATATGAAACTATTTTATGAAAGCGTACAATTATGAGAAAGACAATTTTGAATATGTTTTTGCAAATTTTGTTTCTTTTATGTTTCGCGCAAAACTGAGCGTCTTCAGTTTCAATTTCTCGTCTTTGTCACGCGATCACTGTCAAGTAACCCCATAATTCATAAATCTTTCTAGTTCGAGAGACACAGGAAGGAAATGTGCGTGTACATACGCAAGCATGCGCGTCTATCTACACGCAGGGACCATGGGAATGCGATGATCATGACACTATTGTATGTGTGTGTGCGTGTGTGTGTGTACGTACTCTGCGTGATGAAATTTATCAAGAGACAGGGCGTATGTCAATATGTACATGCATTACACGTAAAACATGCGGATACACGCAACGCGACTGCTTTCACGCGACAGATAATAGTCACAGTTAGCATCGACAAAGCGAAATACACGCGCTTTGTAAAAAAACAAATTCAATTAATCCGTTTATATTGATTAATAGTGGCATAATTAATTGCAATAATTGAAAATGTTGTAAAATTGACTTACTCGAGCAATTATTCACGCTCGCGGCTGAATGACAGCGCGATATCAAGTAATAAAGGTGCGGATACTTCTTTCTAGCGGTGTGTTAAAACAACCAAGCCAACACCTGTCGATCCAGATACGCACGCGAAACAATTGTCTCTCCATTTTATTGGCGCGCCTCAGAAAATAGTCCCTCCACCTAGTTACACGCGAGATTCTACCGTCGCTCTCTTTCGCCGTCACTTCGCTGCACGTGACACACTCTTCGCGGGCTCGTTCGTACGCGCACGCACACAGCACGAGCCCGTGTAACACGCGACTCACACACGCTCGTCGTGTGCGTGGCGTGCGCGCAGAGCGTGGCGGCATGCGGTATGGGTTCTACTTTTTGTCCTCCCTTCTTTCTCCTCCTCTTCTGGACTGTATATGAGGGACAAGCGTGAGGAGGAGGTCGAGGATGAGGACAAGGATGAAGAGGAGATGAAGAGGGTTTGCCTCATCCCACCGCGCGACCCTCGTCACCCTCGATTCACCTCCCGCTCTTTCCCCTCTTCTGGGGGATTTTCTTCTCTCTTTTTCACTCTTGCTCTCTTTCTCTCTCTCTGTCTCTCTTTTTCGAGATTCTCGTCCCTCCTTCTCCGCAGCTCTACTCCACTCTCTGGCTAACTCTCGGACGCACCTGCCGCCGGTTCCCACACTCGATGCCCTCACGCCGGACGTGACGTCACGCGCACCCCGCCGTCACCTCGTCTCTCCTAGCGATCCTCATCGAGACGAGAAGCGTGTGCACGCACGCGTGCGTGCGTGCAGCCGTCATACGCGCGAGGGACAACCCGTTCGTTCAGCTACGACGATGCTCTTCCGAGTGCTGACCTTTAACCTGATCCGCCGCGCTTTGCCGTGATTTCTGGATAACGCGCGCAGTTTCCGGCGATTTCCAGCCGCGCGCTTTGCAATTGTTGAACATTATGACTTTGTAACATTATCCCTTTGGAGGGATGTACAAAATGCACATAGACGATTAAGTAAGTCTTTACGCGGATAATAATGAGTCTTTTATAGATGCGCAAATATTTATACATTTTTAATGTTATTTGCTACATCATTCTTGTTTCTTTGTTCATTTTTCTCGTTCGACAATTTCGTTATTAATGCAATTATACAAGAGTCCGTTTCTCTTAACGACAACAGGATACGCAACGTCAGCGCTTTTTCCGAATAAAAGTCTGTCGATTAAATGTTTTGCTTTAATTTGCACAATCCGGTCGTTCGCGTTTCAACCGGCTCCACTTTCGATCTGCCGACCATTATGTTCGTGATCGCCAGTCTTCATTATGCTATTAATTAAAACTTAACATATTAAGAGAAAGAAATGAGAGAGAAAGAAATGAACGCACAATTCAAAAAAAGACCGTCAGTCATTATGTATTTCGATCGTTAGTAATCGATATCGATTGATCAACTTTCCACATCGCAATCCCACAATAGACATTTATGTTGTTGCATTTGAATTGAACTTTTCGATTTCACGCTCCGGCCAAAAAATGCCGTGACAAGGAAGTCGCTGTTCAACTGATAGAAATTTCTATTCGCATATCACGTGATTGGCATCTCGTACGCAGTCGGCATAGCCTGTCGCTCGATACGTGACGTGGTTGATCGTCATCCTGAAAACAACGGCCTCCAACGACCTTCTGCACCACTTTTTTTCCGAGTGCGCTGTTCCCAAATACCTGTATATTACATTTTAAACGCATACGTGTGTTTAATGTAACATATTTACGTAAAGTATATAATTTTTATTAACCTCCGTTTAAAAATTATTCTCGGACTTTTTTTTCGCGAAGTGAACCTTTCGCGGTAGAAATGAGGTCGATATTACAAGCGGCGAGTGAACGCCCACTCTTGCGAGTTCGACTTCTGGCTCACGAAATTGTTCTCACGAATTTCACGTACTTCGTGCCGGGAATTCCAATTAGTGGCACGATACGCGTAGGTACGTTGATGCATATGCGTGCTCGTTCGACGATTTTCACGGAATCATCGATAAAAACCATACGATCATTAAGACTCGAACGTTGGGAGTTGGTGCGATGTTCTATGTACGCAAAATGTTAATATTCTCGCAAAATCGACCGAAGCGAATTCGCGATTTCTTATGCAGGAAGTATATTTCAATCTTTCTTCACGCTTCTTTATACTGTAAAATAACGTATCGTGCAGTAACAAAGTTTCGCTGATTGTCTCCGTTCAGTACACGGATGTCGAAAATTTGTAAGTTCTTCTTTTTAAACGCGATCGTGAAACTCGAGTTCCTCTTTCGAATAGCGCCGTACCTCCGATAGAAACACAAAAGCTATTTTACGGAAAATCTTGATTCCAAAGAAGAATCAATTCTTTAATTGTTAACGTGTGTTTTGTATATCAATCATAACACACTTGGCGTGCAAAATACACAGTTGTCATGACGGAGCGAAAAACAGCATAATAATCCAAATATTACTCACTAATTCGCGAACGAAGGGGTTGAACCGACTTGTCACGCTTTTTAGCCCGTGTAATTGCCGCGATTTCCTATTAAAACGACGTGCACGCCCATCGCAGCGTTTTAGAGGTGTACCGAATCGAGGCGCTTCTCGACTCGGCGTTCACGCTTCGACGAAGCGAAAAGAGAGCAGAAGAAATGCCGATGATTGGCTCCCGTCTTCAACCGATCCCGTCGTCATCGGGGTTCGTAAAAAAAAAAACTGACAACAAAATAAAAGAGGAAGACTTGCCTTGGGTCTTCGTGGGCGTGCTGAGAGAACCGCGCGCGATTAACCGCGTGACTTTTTGTCCCCGTCGTGTAGATGGAAAAGCCAAACATTTCGATAAGACGCGTACTCCTGCGTCGTGCTGTGGGAATTTACCGTCTACCGTGCATAAACGCGTTTTCCGCTTCCCGCAAGAAACTCAAGAAGAAGGTGTTTGTTGGTTCTGCGGGACTTAGATGAGAAACGCGAGCTCGACCTCCGCTCTTCGAGCAGTTCCGCGTCATTGCTCGCTTTCCGCCGACGATTATTTGCCCGGAGCGCATGATCTCCAAGACAAATCGCGAAATGAAAGTGACTTTTACAAATCTCTCGTATTTTTTCTTTTTAAGGATAGACAGCACTTCCTATAAAATTCTAAATCACATATTAAGTCGCTGCTGTAGAGTTTGTATCAAATTTTTGGGCGAGTGTCACGTAGCGGATGCTAAACAGTTCCGCTTTTGATTGTCATTCGTGTGGTAAAGTAAAAGAAAGAGATAGGTGATACTCCGGGACACACGTAAGGGGATATTTTAGAACACTTTGTATTCCTGTTTCGTGCGATCTTTTCACGCATATACATGTACAGCAGGCTAACGTGCGAGGGGAAAAGATCATAATCGAGGCACGAGTGCAAAAGAACGATACAAAGGAACTCGCGCTCTCTTACGGCGACGCAATAGCCGCACGTTCTTCTTCAATCGGACACGTGATGTTCCCGTCGTGAAAGGGTTAAGAAAAAAAAGAAAAGAACCGACCGCTTTACTCGGAACCCGCGGGTCGCCGCAAATTCGCGATAACGCCGACCGCGGACAGGCGGCGGCGAGTTAACACGCGCGACACGTCTTCCTCATGTCGAAGGTGGCGAATGCGAGACGCGATCAACAACAACAACGACGATCGAGAAGAACGGGGAGAAGAAAGAGCGAATTCCCGAGTCGCGGTGGCGAGGCGGCGCGCGGTGAGAACGCAAGCGGAAAGGCACGAGCTCGCTTGTGGGCAAGGCATTATGGGAACTCGCGGTGTGAAGGCATGTGTTGTGTTCTCTGGAGGCCGTTGGAGGACGTGTCGCGGCTTGCATCGACGATACGACAAAGAGAAACCACCCAGCGGCGTCGCGGACAGGATGCGTGACACAACGGATGCCTGATGCGTGCGCGTACGCGTGGAATTCTCTTCGTCGGATCCCACCACCCGTGGAATTTGTTTTCTTGCCGCAAAGATCAATAACATGTCTTGACCAAAAATGAAATGCATTCTCTATATAACTAGAAAGAGAGAGAAAGAGAGAAAAAAAAATCAGTCAAACAGCTGTACCTGGAGAAATTCGTATTGACAAATGGCAAAATTATTGTTTCGCGGAATGTAACATTTGCCACAATTATATGAGAGATAGATATTTGCTGTGAAGTTCGAAGTCACAGCAACGGGATAAAATGCAGAAAAGTCTAACTGACATTTTGATGATTGAATTTTATAAAAGTTATAAGGCTTATACGTTCCACGTGTTCCTTCGCGCAAAAATAACGATGTTTGTCTCTCCTCTTTTTTCCCGAGTCCGACATGAATAAGTGTGTCGTCAATTTGCCTTAGGAGAGAGAGCGTCTGGCCGCGTGCGTGACCAACCGGATCTCCAACGATGCGTGCATGTACGCGGGTTTCGGATGCTTTTGATCGGGGCACTTAATCCTCGGAAGGGTGGTTGCATCGGATGAAAAGGGAGGTGAGAAACGGGTTTGAGTGCCTGCGAGTTTAATGTCGACGTCACCGATGCTGTGATCGGATTAGACGTTGGACTTTTCGGTCGGACTTTTACACCTTTCTGATCCGTTCCGATCAAGTTGCTAATTCTTGAGTGCCTCGAATTCTTAAACCGTCATTCAAAAAATAAGTTACGTAATCAAGTATAAAATAATTTTGCCAACAATTTTATAAAACAAAATAATATACAGACGATATATTAGATTATTACAACACAATTACTACAACACAATGTTTTAACTAATTTTAATTAAAATATTAGAACTTGGAGATCAAATTTTTTCAAAAGAAATTTTAGTTTCAAATTTGTTTAAGATTTATATGGGATTCTTGCGTATGACAAAATAAACGTATCTGAAATCGAGAGCGACTTCTGGTCAGAAGCTGACGCGCGAAAGCGAGTTCGCACACGCGCGCGCAAAATTCTTTAAACTTAATCTCGTCGTTGCGTCGTAAGTTGCAATCTCTTATGTCGGCCGAGAAAGACGCTCTTATCTGAACGAGTCTCATCGCGTGCGATATCGCATCGCCACGCAGAAGATGAAGAATCAAATCGGCGAACGAAATTTATCGACTCGCATATCTTCGTACTCGCCTGCTTTCATGGACGCGGTGATAATGGGCTGCGCGGCAGGAACGGAGATGCACCTCGAATCGTATTCGCGATTATTCGCATACAAACGACGGCGAATATCGCCGGCTGAGCGTCCATCGTTTAATGGAGAGGCCGTTTTGATAAGCCACAACAGAAGGGAATAATACGGAGAAGAACACGCGAGTGCGCGCTAGTCGCCCGTTCTATTTTCGAGCGCAGATAAAATTGGTAAAAGACGACCCGAGATCGAAGCCTTCGCAAAACGTATTTTCTTCGATTTTGTTTTTCCACTCTTTTAAAAACTTATAAATTGTGCGTCGAAATCGAAAATAATTGAAAAGGATTTTGAGATAAAAGAAATATAATTACGTTCACACAATCTCCATGTTTGTGTAAACGTAATTATATTTCTTATAATTAAATATTCCCGAATATATATAGAAACAAATTTGCAATTTATTGATACTCTCTCTTTCTTTTTCTCTTCGAAGATAAACTTCGGAACACGGATCTCTCATATATTTTTAGATTTATATTTATAACGCAAATAATCTTTTTTTGTACTGTCGCCTTCGATACGTTCATTATTTAAAAGTTATGTGATTGTGCCCAAATTGCGTACAAATTTATTTCGAAATATTTTACAACAACGAGCCACGCCAATGGCACACTTAACGGAAGGTGGTACCGAAAGTGCGAAGTTACGAACGAATAAGTGGAACCCGCAGCGTATCCGCTTATTCATCGCGCTGTTGCGACGATAAACGCCAATCAGCTCTTCGAGTGTCCCGCCAATTAGATCATACGTTTGCAACGTCGTCGCTGCGCTTGCAGACCTGCGACACTTTTCGAAAGTACGCGTCGCAAAAACGGGCACCCGGATTTCGTCGCGTTGTGTTCTTTCCAAGCGGGATCGATCGCGATAATGATGAACTTTCCAAAGAGCATCTGTGCACCACATTCACAATTTATCAGAAAGCGGGCTAAATTAAACATACCATTAGCGACTTTTTTTACAACCGAACGAATTATATTCATACGATCAACTGTGTAATTAACGATAATAAGAGTTATTAATTTTAGTCGTAATTAAATTGATTGTGTCTCTCGATCCGAGACTGTCCGTTAATTGTTAGGACAGTTAGCTGTTCGCTTCTCGAAGTTACGGTCTTGCATGCGATAGGTCGCGATAATGAGAAGCGTAATATCTAGCGTGCAAATTGCGCGGCCGAGCCTGTGGGCGTATTTATCCGCATGAACGACGAGAGAGGAAATTGTTTGATTCCACACGCGCATTGATCGTACGTGCGTCATGAAGGTCGCAGAAAATAATGGAACTACATCACGTTTCCAGATCTCATTACGGTTATCTCAGGGGGACTCAAATTAAGGAAAACGTCGTCGGGCTGTTACGCGTGTATTGAGAAAGCCGCGATCGATCTATCGAGCGATTGATTCACACGTGGCTAACCGAGAAAAATAAGAAGAGATCGACGAATCCGACAAGAACTGGCCTTTTTTACGGTAACCATTGAGCGAAGTGAACCCCGCGGGGCAACTCGGGCGACAGAATGCCGACGTAAGGCCGAGCACACGAGCTGCACACGAGCAGCACACTTCCACGCGGTGCCTTTCGTGTCGCGTATGCATTGTGCGTGCATGCATGGTGCGTGAGGGCCGTCATGGAAAAGAAAGAGAATAGCCTCGACTGGAGATAAACGAGCCTGCGGGCCGTCTATTTATCGACACCCGCCAGAACGGTCCGATTTGGAGTAGTCGCAGTGTCGGCTCGATTAAGCGGGATTTGAGGTGCCATAAATATCAGAGAACTTTGCGAACAGGGATTTTATTTTAAACGGTTACTACGCATATTTGCCTGTAAAATTAATGTACGTACATTGTGTTCTTAAATCGCGTGTGACATAAATCATGAATTTGTAATATTATTAGATAATATTATTCGATCTATCATATCGCGTTTATTTTATTATTTATTTTATAATGTATCTTGCTGCAAATATCGTTAAATGTTTAAAAAGTTTGTCAATTCTTTTAAATTATTCGGAATGATGATTTTCGGGGCGCGAAAAAATTGCGATCCTGTCCTGGGTGGCTGCGACACACTTGCGGAGCTTTTGGGTCCGCTACGATTGGGGGGAACCTACAAACGGGTCCCTTGTAACACGGGAAGACTCTGTTTGCCGCGTTCCCACGAGGTGAGGCACCACCTGTGCGTCAGAACGAGGACGAGGGCAACCCCGTGGATCGGTCGAAGGGACGACTATGATTTTCGATCCTAATTTCGATCCAGAAAAGAGGAGCTGCCCACTCAGCCCCTACTGGTCGGTCGTGAAGAGAAGGGTGTTAAATGAGCCAGGGTTAAGCCAGGAACGCGCGATAGTTAGGGCTCCAATCTGAAAAGAGCGAGGGTGAGATTGGATTTTTAAATGCTAATACGAGGGAGCGAACGGGGAAAAGCGGGGAAAGAGGGATTAAAAAAGGGATAGCAGAGGCTCGCGTGAATTCCACTTATCCTTCGATTTATACGATATCCTTTGTATGTATTTTCAATCACACGTGGCAGAAAAGGATCTTCAATTTATTGTTATGCAGAAAAAACCATCGCTTCACGAATCTCGACATTTAATTATATTTACGCATTTTTCCCTCTCAAAAAAATTCTCCGTATGAGTGATCGAATTACATTCGGGATCGCATCAAAGCCGAGGGCGTGTATCTCAGATGCTTCGCGTATTTTGTAAGCGCGTTGAGAAAACCGCGAATATATATAACAAATTACGCGAGACATTTAATAGAGTTAGAGAAGATCCTGCTCATTAGGTATCCGAGAGGCTGCAGATGACTCGCCACAAGCTGCCATTCTCTCAAGTGGCCGTCTAAAATTAACTTTCTTACAGAGGCCACCACGTCGTATTTGGGGCCACGCTTTATTTTTTCAGACACCGGCGGCGGCGTGGTCCCTCTCGTCAACGCGCAAACGATGAGCGGACTAATTAACGAGCACCACCAATTAACGTTATGCCCGGTCGTGGTTTCATATCGCTAGGCGGGTCTCACATTTCCACGTTATAGAGTGGCACGTTTCTTTCTCTCTTCTAACGACGCGGCACCAGCTTCTTCGTTAAGAAGAAGAACATTTCTGTTTCTGAATCATCTCAGATATTTCGACACCACCGAATCCTCCCCTTTGTCTAAATCCCGATAATTATCGCCAAGATAATCGCGGGTCTCGATTTTTTCAAAGATATTTAATGTGAAGACTGTACCTGCGTGTATTGGAAAAGGAATGCAAGGAAAGAATTTTTAATAAAAATATCTTATCAAGAACACACATTGAGATAATATATGACTTTATCAGTTATAAAATTTCCTTCTTAAATTGACCTAATCGCTTCTTTTACGTTTCTTCTTTAATATTCAAGAAACATCTAAAACAACGCGGAATAAATATCTTTATTATTAGACCACACACGTGAAACTCGCACGCCGACAACAATCTTAACAAAGCACACTTCTACACATCTAATACGTATAAAATAAATCATTAAAATGTTTAACCTTATAACTTATTTATTTTACATGACATTAAACGTTACAACATCTAATCGTATATTACGACCGACATGCTATCGCGTTTCCACCTTCGGGACGTAATTCAAGACGTTCTGAATTTTCGCGGTTCTGAAAGTTGTTCGCGCGATTCACGCGCGTGATTAAAAGTGGAAGTTACGGGTGTATATTCGCGAGCACCGTTGCTCGACTGACCTCTCAGGTGGTGATCGGAATGATTCGAGTGTCCGAGAGGCAGGTGGTTTCGCGGAGAGGAACCGGACCCCACGGCAACGGAGACTACCTACGGACGAGGACACGATTATACCGAGAAGTAACGGTACGCGGTACGCGGCGATGAGAAAAATGCGAACCGCGAAAATTGCCGTCGCGCGACCTCCTCTTTTCGCCACGTCGCGGGGAATCCGCCAGTAACAGTACATCCCTCGGGTGAGGCCCCTCCGAGCACGTGAGTCACATATATCGTTGGCTCACGTCGCGCAAACTATCTTCGTCGACAAACGAGTCGAAGCGAGCAGATGGCGCGATCCTCACCTGACGCGCCTCGGTAATTGAGTCCTGCTAAAACGGGTCATGCGGTCACTTTGATATTTATCGCGTGCCGCCTCCGCCATCGTTTGATCTCATTTTCCCGATCGATCTTTCCGTCTCTCCCTCTGCCGGTTAATTAAATTCCTGAAGTTACAGGAAGTTCCGTTTCACTATCTCGGAATTGCCACATGTCGTCGCGTGTGAACGCTAGTAATTATTTTTCCGTATCTCCTGTGAGAAGAGAAAATAATATTAAAACATACTTTTTTTTATTTGCGATGAATTTCTGTATTTAATATTCATTCTTTCTGTATTTAATATTCAGTGATTGAGAAACTGTAGTCTATTATAAATGATCGATCAAATGAATTCCCGTCTGTCGGCCGGAGCGAATCTTAACGACGTTGAAGGCGATGATTGCGTAGTCGCTTAAAACTTCAGTGCCTCCGAGTTTCTTTTCTCGGCGTCGAAACTGAACGAATATTTGATTAACGGATTCCTCATAGTAATCACGAAGCATCACAGACAGAAGTCCCAATTCCCGAGAAACGATTTCGTTGCATTTACAGTGATCGACAGCAAATAGCGGGTTTTCAGATCGCGTAATCGCTTCGACTTCAGAAGTCACTACTTTAAAATTGCTAGTCTCGCTTTTTCATTTGATTGTTCCTTAAGAGAATCGAACGAACACTAGGCATAAACGATCGATTGCTTCTTGAGACGTTATTCGATGCTAAATCCCGATTGGTTTACCATTAACAAGTCGTCAGACGCGTTCTTGTATTTTTTGACGATAAATTTAAGATATTTTCGAGTGAAAGTTAATTCAGCGATAAATAAGATGTTGTCATTAAATACAACACATTAAAACATAATAAATTACCAATTAAAAAAACAGATTTATTTCTATCTTTCTCTCTCGCTCTTTTGAAACAACTTATATAAATTAGGAAACATTATTAATGCAAAAGAGATTTATTTTTGGGAAATGTTGTAACAGTCGTGTATAAGATATTAGAAGTGTGTACATGACACGATACGATCGAGCAAAAACATGATATCAGATATCAGATTACTTAATTTCAACACACACTTACATCGAATGAAATTAATCTTTTTTAATGAGAGTAAACAAATTCTTTTTGATCACTCAAAATGTTTAAAATGTTATTATCATTTTCCGAGAAGATAGATAATATAGTACAAAACTGTTTTTAATTCTTTAGTAAATTATAATATTTCTACATTCGTAGACTACACACACACACACACAAGTGACGTAACAAAACGATATCAGTATCAAATCTCGACTTCGCTTAACGTTTGAAAGAGATACGTTTGACTTAATGGCTGATTATGTACGGTACGCTCGGATTAAGTCGCCTCACGATATCGAAGCGGTTCTTTTGTGAGGTCAATCGTATGCGAGAAGACCGCGAGAGAAGATTGATGTGAGAAGGAGATCTGGCGTACATATAAAGATTAAGCGGAATTCGAAATTCAGAGATCTGTAAAGGAAGTCATTCCTCGAGGATGTAATCTTTTATTTCTTTCTCGCAGTCTCTCTCTTTCCCGACAGAACTTTTAAATAAGATAGGCTTTAAATAAGATAGACTTTTGGATAGATCTCGTAATTAGACTTCTAGTAGTCGACCACAGCTCTCGGTGAAAGGTATTTGTCAGAAACATTGAAGCGTTCCTCGTGAGCTTTATCGAGAAGCTCATTAAGAATTTTAAATTACACGCATTAATTTATACTTTCTTCCAGAATAGTTTCCTCTTTCTAAAAAAAGATTTCGAAACGTTCAACTCAATTGTGTTTGTAAAGAAATTATATCTGTCTTAACTACTTATAAAATTATTTGAATTTATCGTTATTTTGACTTTACATAAATTTGCACATGAATTATGTATTTATTATGCTGTTATTTCTCTCGAGGAAGAGGTTTTTCTAAATGAAATTAATTTAGTGGGGAATGTAAAAATTTGTAGCTTGTACACTTTTTGTATATTTTATATTTTAGACATTTTACATGTCTTGAGATCGATATTATGAAAAAGTGATTTGGCACCGAAGTCGAAGTCTTTCAAAAACACTAAATCACCGGATGTCTGTTGGCTAACGTCGCGTATTTCCCAGACTTTCGACGCGAGAACGGCGACGACGTCTCATCAGCGCCGGCAACCGCCGACATAAATCACAGAAACCGGCGGTTTTACAAGCGACAGCCGCAGCCGCCCGATCCCGATCTGATTGCTCTGCGCGGCTGATTTCGAAGTCGTTAAACTCATTTCCTCGCGGCACCATCCTCGGCGACTTTCACCTCGCCAGATTGAGCGGTAAAGCCTGTCAGCCACCAAGAGCCTTACGTAAGTCCGGACGCGCGCAGGCACACACGGTTGCATCCGCACGAGCCCGATTAATCGCCACCGGTAAGCCTGCTGGTCTCTCGTATCGGTCTTCCATAAATCGCTGCCGTGTGTTACGCGTGCGACACACACAGTGCTCGTTCAGTTCGAAGGCAATGAACACGATGTGATTTCCTTTACGTAATTGCGCTTGGAGAATGCACGATAAGACATAAATGGAAATGTAATTAATTTGAAATTAATTTTGAGATTTTTTCTACATAATTACGTACGTGTAAACATACGGAAGACATTAGTTCGATCAACATATGAGATAATTACTAAATTGTATGTGCGAGAGAGAGAAAAAGATGAAAATAAATATCTGATAAATATCACTTATTTGTTTGCTCAATTTTAGCGATTTTATTCATTAATTTTATTGTTTCCTCAATCATTCACATTTCACCGAACTCTGAAGTTACGCAGCTGTCTCGCTTAAAGACACTCGCCTGAAACAATAACTGAAGTATTAAAATCGAGAACATAATCGAGATGGCGAAATTAGACGACGCGTATATCTCCGACAACTTGCCGAAAGCACGAAACCTTTGTAAGGTCATAATATTTGCGCATTAATGTCGGCACAAAAATATTACAACGTCGGCAATTAAAGGCTCGTTTCATTCCGCCGTCTTTTTCTCGGAGATCGACACACGTACGTCGTGCAAAAAGGATTTCCTTCGCAGCTGGCACGTAAGGCGTGCATGTCACGAACGTAGCTACAACATTGCGGTATGCGAAAAAGCGATGGGAGTTATTACTGCCGCGCAAAAGGCAACTCTTAATCCCACATTAGCTCACCCGGCTTAAGATAAGAAGGAAAGTATGAGAGGTAACGAAGAAGCAGGAGGACTCTCTTCGTATATAAACTCCGCGGCTTTAATTACGAACGAAGGAACATGTTATCCGTGGATTCCGCAAAATACACGACCGGCGAGACGCGAGCCGGACTTAAAGCGTGACAATATATATATATGCATGCACCTCATGTGCAACGAAACACATGTCGAGATCCGTGACGAATCCACGCCGACATAGTAATTATCTTTGCTTGCATTGAGAAATTATTGTGAGGTTGTCACGCTCTTATCGTCAAAATATTACCTAGATAATTCTCGTCATATTTTATATAAAAAGATTAGGTTTTTAAGTAACTTTCTTTTAAATAAAACTTTCTCCCGGCCGCAACTTCCTTTTTCGCGAGTGATTGAAGGTAATCAGAAATATCGCTTTTATCTCGCAATTATTTCCGCAAATAAATACAAATCGGAAAGAGACAATCTCGATGAGACAAATTGCCAACAGAGCGGAGGTTTATCTTCGCACTTTCTCTCGTCCAAAGAAACTCAACGTTTCGTATAATCACCACGTCGCGATTACTTCATCCGGAGGAGCATTACAGTCGAGTCCTCTCTCGGAGAACTCGCGCACAGTAGTAGTACTCGCGGATTAATAGTCCGGCGAATTTTTGCTTCATCGTGCGCGCGCGCAGTGTAATTATTCAAATTGCGTCCTGAGGAAGATATCCGTGGAAGATTCCTCTCTGTCTCGATGAGACGTGGTCATGTGAAGAAGACGCGCAGGGGAGAAGTTCGGCAAAAAGACGGAAAAGTGAAGACGAACGTTTTGCCGCAGGCGACCGATGTTAGAATAACGTAGGCAGCGCGCGGCTTAAACACCTATACAGGTGGCACGAAGAGAAGAGTTCGTGACGCTGTCGAGTGAGGGATGAAGTGGAGGCAAGATGAAGATAAACAGTGAACGCCTCCTTGGCAAAATGTGGGTGGGATTACACTTATGCGTCGCGTACGAAGACGTGCGTGCACGAAGGGAAAATAAGAAGCGCGCGACAAAATTGCAGAAGAACAGTTTTGTCAGATAGCGTAATCGTTTTGCGGTACATTGCTCGGGGCGGGATTGTTTGTTGCAACAGAAGCAAGTGAAAGCGATTTTGATTTCCGCATTAATGAATGCGTGGAATTCTTGGAAAGATATAATCGAAAAGACGAAGCGCGCGATATATACTCCGCGTACGAAATGACGATTTTGCTAATTGAAACATTGTGTTCGTGCATACACACTGTATACACAGTGTTGAGCCTGGATAATTGGATAAGCCCGTAAGATACTCAAGCTGGAAATTTGCTTTTTACGTATTGCTAATTTAATGTAAGACGCGAGCGTGTAATCGAAGCAGTAATGAGACGTTTAATGAGACGCATAATCTTTGCCGACAGAAACGCTAAGACGAAAAATATCTTTCGATTATTACGATGTGTAATTTGTGCGATTTATTCTGTTTGTTCTTGCGCAAAATTATCGCGATATTATTTACACAACAAAAAGTCACAAAATTATTAAAACAAGCTTTTTTTATAAAAAAGAATGGACGAGAAGAGAAAAAGAAACGAATTTGAAACGATTTTGTGCAATTCGACTGCATTACAGAACATATAATACTTTTTCCCGAATAAGATTACTTTCGTTATTACGTCGGCGCTTTAATAAAATGTGGTAAATCTTAATCTGAGAGCAAAATAAGAGACGTCAAGGTTGCAGCTGGTGGCATCAAACGTATTATTAACAACTTTTTTTGTGAAAAATCGTATAATCCGAGATACACAGTAAAATATCTTGTGTCGGGGAAAATAAAGATGGTCATTATCCGAATAATTGACATACTCATGTATATCAGGTTAGGTACCAGATTTCATTGAGAGTAAAAAAGGTTTTAATGATAACGTCAAAGTTGAAGGTCAAACATTAGCAACTCTTTAAGTTAAATATATCGAGCCAAAGAAATGTGGTAAAATATTCTTGTGTTAGGCTCGGAAAAATAAAGATATATCGTCATTATATCAGAATGATTGATCTGCTCATATACATACCAGGTGTGTGCATTTACTATTTTCTCTACGTACGTAAAACAATTATCCAAGAAAAATAAAAAAAACTTTGAATTTGAATTGATACTGCGAAAACAAGAAAACTAAAACGAGGCCTTTGGTTATCACGTGACAAACAACAATAACGAGTTTTACTTAAGATTGTCAGAAAACCATCTTTTCTTATACCTTCCTGCTTTTGTTTACCAAGGAGGCTGTTTAAAAAGTCACCGCTCATCATCAGCCACATAACAAAAAGAGCATTAGCGTATTACCGCGTTACCGGTCTCGCGCGACCTACTCCAAGGATGTCGGCGTAATTCAGCACGAGGAACGAGCTCATGAAGAAGAAGAGATGAGAGAAGGAAGGTAACCGCACGAAAGGAAAGGGGAAGAGAACAGCGGCCGTCTTTCCCTCAGGAACGCCGTCGGCGTCGTAGGACGCCAGCAAGATGCGGGCAACAATGTGGCCCGTGCTGCGTACAATAGCATCCGCATTATGTGCACAACGCGGCGAGATGGGGCAGCGCTAAGGTTACATTACCGGCTGGTTGCCTCCTCTTCTTCACAAAAGAGAACTCACAGCTCGGCGCACACAATGCGATAGCCAAGGAGGAGCGCGTTTCTCGTGTTGTGTATACGTACGCGCCTCGCACACGCACGCAACCCGCCGCGCTCGTGTACGGCCAGCTAGCGATGGGGTAGAGCTGATACTGTTTCAAAAAGTAATGAATTTTAAAATACATATTACATATATAAGACATGCAATTAAACTGATTAATTAGACAGATATAAAATCTGGAAAAGAGCGGTTAACTCGAAGAAGAAATCTTTCTTCTGAAAACATTTTAAAAACAGAAATTACTGGGAAAAATTCAAATTAGAGTGACTTAAAAAAAAGAGAGATGACAAAATTGTAATAATTGTAAAATAGCGATTATAGCCTTGTTTTATGCATGTCGTACAACGTTGTTTTTTGATATAATACAGAAATCGACGAATATTCGCTCTTCGATCGTTGGAGGTGGAAGCTCAAGTGCACTCCACCGTCTCGCAATCATGTCGATCCCATCGCTGCTCGCGCCATATACGGTTCGTTGCAACGCGTGTTACCACGTGGTGGGGTCGGGCTCCGGGCCTGAGAACATTCCCACGTTTCGTAGCACGAGCCAAGAGTATATACAACCGGAAGAATTTCGGAGGCGAGGCTACCCATTCTGCGCCGAGAGAAAGAGACGGACGAAAGAAAGAGAGCAAGAGAAAGAGAGAGAAAGAAAGAGAGGGAGGCTCGTGAACAAGGGGTTGAAGAGAAACGATGGATGATTGCGTGAGAGGAAGAAAGGTAGGGAAGAAGAATAGGGGAAGCGACGAATGGGAAGAGAAGAGGCTCGACGAGTGTCTTCGCGGGCACAAGAAGAGGAAGGAGAGCCCCGCTGCGGAAGTTTCGCGCGCCGACACGCTAGGAATTTCCATCGGCAACCTCTTGTACCTTCTTCCACGTGGACGGCCGAAGTAGCAGAGCACGAGGAGGCAGGATTCCCTCGAGAGGCCGCGGAATTGCTGTTCCGGTAAATATTACTGTTACTCAGAGCGGCGGGAGGCAGAGGATTATTATTTTTAGTTTATTGTTGTAGCTCGAGGAGAAAATACATCTGTTGATTATTTACACGTTGCTTCGCGATGAGTTTGGGGAAGAGTGGGGGATGGGCCGTGCGATGGGTAATTTACGTTCCTTCGCTCTGATACGAATTGATAATAAATTACACGCCGCGATATTGCAACGAGCCCGCCGGCTCGATTATTTCCTGGAATATTGTTTGTTTTGTTTTTTTTTTCACAAGGCGAAGCTGCGTATCGATTATTATTTTATCTTGCACATTTATTACATTTGCATATTTATTATATATATGTATTTATTATATTTGTTACATATTCGCCTGAGGGTGTACAGTCAGTGTGTATCCTCGAACACAAAAGCTGTTCGGCTGCTTTTGTTGTTTGCGCGAGAATCGCAACGTATTGTTTGCGGCGTGGATTATTTAACAGGCGCGATAACGCACGCAACAATTTTGTAAAGACATCTTACTTTTTATTGTCGTCTCATTCACACGGTGAATTCACATTAGCACGTGTTACGCTTACAACAACTTAATGGTAGTAACATCATTATCGCTCTTTATATCTAACTAAACTGTTGATTTAACATTTCGACTAAGTGTTAAATTATAACATTGCGAAACTTTATTATCAGAAAATTTTAGCGAATATAAAAAAAAAAATACTGTAACATCAAAGAATATTCAACTGAATTAATTGAACAACGTAAAATTACGTATCGTTACACGCGACTCCGTCGCGCATATACGTATTTCAATATCGCTCGTAATTAATGTCGCGTCGATCTCTCAGGTACATCAAGTTTTATTCGAACCGTTAAGTGTCTGACGGATATTCTCGAACGTCCGAAGAATTTTCGGAGAACCCTGTAATTTTCCCATCGCGCGGCTAATTAATGCATCCGACGAACTCGATGCATCGGACAACTGAAATATCGACTTAACGGTTACGCGTAGGTATCGTCAACGCGCGGAATTAATGTAGCTTTTTTTTCCCGCCGGAGGTGAAAACTTCCTCGACCCATCCGGCAAACGCGGAAGCGCGCGCCGGTCGGCGCAAAACAAAAGAAAAAAAAAACGTCGGACCCAGAAACGAATCGCGAACTTTATCATCGGGAATCAGCGTAAAGACACGTTGCGTACGCACGCAACCGGCCGCGGGAATATCAACATTTCATTTCGCCGCGATGGAGCGGCCTGGCCGAGCGGTAACGAGTTGTTAACGTGGGGCAATAATACGTACCCGGTGTCCCAGCAATAGCGCCGCGGATAACGCTCGTTTCGTCGGGGCTTTAACAGGCGTACGCGCGTACCGCATCCGGCTCGTATGGCCAATCAGTGTAATTATCCTACCGGTCTTCTACCGGCGCGCGCTCGCTCGCTTGCCGCTGCCTTATTTTCGTTCGACGGGAACGAGCATACGATAGACGGAGAGAAAGAACGAGAGAGGTGAAGAGGGTGCTTAATGTTGATAAACGAGCAAGAAGCGCTGGCGATCTACGAAAGAGAAGATGCGTAATCGCGCTGCTAAATCGGATACAAGTGCTGAGAATCAATAACAAATATTATATGTGGAGCACATGATGGATTATTGATAGACACGTTGCTGAAGAGAATGAGCGGGTTTTATTTTGAGTGTATGTATTTTGAGAGTATTTTATTATCGAAGCATTTGTATGTGTCATAGTCATAAGAAAAACGTCAACAAGAGATAATATATAATATAATAGGTATATACACACCTATATACCTGTACATATATACAAACAGAAAACTATATCGAGATAAGAATAACATAAAAAAGATTAAGAATTTTTAAGGATAATAAAATTAGCGGATTTGTGTTCATTATATTTCTCTACGCTACGTTCTCTCTCTCTCTCGCTGTAAAAATATATTGCAAACGATACACATCTCGGTTTTGTTCCCGCGACAGCGGTCCAAAAATACGATCGCTAGACCCGCGTTATCCTCTTAAGAAGAATTTATGGCTGATAATGCCTCGCTGGACTCAATGACGGACTTATCTCTCGCTGAAGAGATACCTGTTTACAGAAACATGACGACGAGATACTCTTTCGATCAGGAATCTTCCCCGCGACAATCATCTTCCCCTCTCGCTATAAAGATCTCGGCTCGACAAGTAAAATTCTACTAGATATAACTAGCCGTCGTAATTTCGAACAGATCGGCGGCAGTCAAGTGGCGGTTGTGTATTCAAGGATTTTTTCTTTTTTTTTTTTTTTATTTTGTTTTTGTTAACGAAGGCGCACACAACAAGCGTCGTAGAAGTACCCGTATTGCCGCCGAGACGACTGTCTTGCTTTAGCGTTTAGATACAGAGAATCATCATAAATACTCGACCGGCTCACTCTCCCGGGACCTTGTTTGGGGTATCGGCTTCCAAAAGGGCTAAACACCTCGTTAAGTCCCGCAAGCAAAACCCGTCGGGGTCCGAAAATGGGCGGATCATTAAGATCGTACGTTTATAATTCAAAACATCGGCTCCCGGGCCCCGCTCGATTGCACGTCCTGGAGAACCGGTTGTTGAAACCTTTCAAGAGCGGGGCCTCCCTAATGTCAGACTAATGTCGAGTGGGAAATATATGCAAAATTCCTACCGAACGTTGTGCAAATCTTTCTAAGCAGGAAGAGATCGTAAGGTTAATTATACTCGGATATTCAGGGAAAAAATGAAGGGTAAAAATGATTTTCCGTCGCAAGAATCGAAAAGTAAACTAAGAGAATAACATATGTGCGAATCAATTTTACAGTGAAAAATTTTCTATCATAATTTATTCTTTTTGTAATTTTTCTAATTATAAAGAAGAAATTGCACGCAAATATAAACACACATTAAAAACTTTTATCGCCAAATAAATTCCTATCATGTTTCGGTCAACGATTTGTTACATAGAAAAAGACATGATAATCTATTGGATAATCGCGATAATGGCACAAGTGCACGGGGGTCGTTCGTGATATTTATTTCCATTGTTGTACTTGAAGAAGAACGCGAACTTTGTCCGGTCCGATTCGCTGCGGAGATGGCATAAGTACCCGGGAGTGGTGTTTGTCGACACGCGTGTGTGCACGTGCACTACAAGTCGCTGTTAAGTCGGTAAATCAACAAGTGTCATGCCTCGAGCGTGGGTACACAAGTAATAATAGTGTTTAGATTCGTCGCGTCACGCTTTAAAAAAAATCATTATTTCAGTTGCGAGAATCGTCGCGGATTCGCTATCGATAAATTTTGTTTCGTTTTTGCGCTTCCACTTGGTCTGCGCACTTTCTCAAAGTACCATCTTCATAGATTCATTCACGATAATCTCTACCTCCGGCGCCGCCGCGCGCGATCACGCTCGCGCCGCTCGACCGCGCGACGGATCGCGCGAGTCGTCCTCGTGCTGGTCGCGCGTCGTGGCGTGTGCTCTCCTCTTCTCACTTCTCCGCTCGTGTCGGTCCGCGCGCGAGTTCGGCGCGTCCGGAGCGGTGTGCAGGTGTGCCCTCGGTGAGCGAGGCGTCCTCTCCCCCGCGCTTCCCGCACGCAAGGAGGGCCCCCTCCTCGACTAGCAGGCGTCAAGCGGCACAGAACCTGTGCAGGCTCCAACAGGCCCCCGATCTGTGGGAACGCTCCGGCCCGCGAGCTTCCCACGATACGCCACGGCTGCTGGCTGGCTGGTTGTGCACGCGGGCTGCAGGCTTCGTCACCGTGCCCCGCAAACCCCTCTGTCACCATAGCACGAGGCGCAAGACGACTGGCGACGCTGGTGGGGAAGCGCGCTGCATATAAAGAACGGGTTGCACCCCACCAGCGATCAGAACCGTCACGAGTACGTACGGATTCAGACATACGCATTCTCGGCACTCTGAGAATACAGCTTACTCCAGTAATACAGAATACTAGTAGAATTCAAAGGCGAAATTTGTTTTCGATCGCGCACTCACTTCGACTCTTCCAAACAATCCGTGCGGATTGTCCTCGGAGCTTGAAACGCGCAACGCCGAAGAAAGCAGCTGTGAAAAGACTTGTTGAAGTTGATCCTTGTTTTGTGACCAGTGATAACACGACGATAAAAAGTGTGAACATCATGTCGCCGCACACGAGCTACACGCCAGTCAGCGGCATGGAGTACGAGGAGCCGGTATCGCGCACCTATCAGTACCGCAAGGTGATGAAACCGATGCTGGAGCGCAAGCGACGCGCGCGCATCAATCGCTGTCTGGACGAGCTCAAGGACTTGATGGTGACTGCGCTGCAGGCCGAGGGTGAGAACGTGGCGAAGCTAGAGAAGGCGGACATCCTGGAGCTGACGGTGCGTCATCTACACACACTTCGCGCCGCCAGACGACTCACTCTCACCCCAGAGAACAGCTATGCCGATCGATTCCGCGACGGCTTCACTCAGTGCGCTCAGGAAGTGTCGACCTTCCTGTCGACGCCGGTCGCAGCGGCGGTGCATCCCGCCGCCGGCGCTCAACTCATGCGACACCTCGGCGGCTGCCTGCGACGACTGGAGGGCCCGGCTGGCGCCAAACACACCGTCACAACAGCAACAGCGGCAACAGCAACGACGACGAAGACAACGACGACGATGTCCGGCCAAACGAGTGTACCTCAGAACGTGTACACTCCGCCGCAGAGTCCTGTCAGTGTCGCGAGTTCTTCCGGTGAATCCTCCGAGACGTCTACCAACGCAGTCTGGAGGCCCTGGTGATAAGGCATCCTGGATGACGTTTGAATTATTTTGACACTCCTTTCGAGCGGAGATCGGGATGGACGACGAGGCTCATCCTGACGCTGCAGCGAAGGAGAACGACGAATCACTGTCTTCCAAATGATAATTCTTTTCTTACAAAGCCTCGTTGTAGCAAAACATTTAAAAACGTTTTGAGAACTTTATGTTAGCTTTACAGCGGGGCGTCAAATTTTATCGTATTGTACATAGGTGATAAAGCTTTAAGTGATATCTGTGATAGGGTTCCATTTTTGTACCTGAGATGACTATTTTCTCGCAAAGTATAGCAACTATTACATAGATAACTATTAACTTGTTATGTTTAAGAATCTCTTTTGAAAACAATGATCGGAACTTCTCTGTGTGTCTTGAGACTCGCCGAGTTGCATCATCAATAAACGTCTTGTTTCAATGATAAACAACGATCTCAAATCAATTATTACCCATCGATATATTTCATGTTCCTTTTTTTCCTTATGAAGACTAAACCAAATATATAAATAACTATTATTTCTTATTTTATAATATACAAAATATGTATTATTTCAGTCTAAAAAAAATAATGTTCTTTCCCAAACGTAAAACTTAAACACATCTTATTTTCTATCATATAAATGTTATTGTGTATTTGTATAAGTAGTCATTAATCAACGATTGAAATTATCTTACTGATTTCATGCTGAGTCACACTATGAATATAATTATCTACATACGTGTGACACAAACACTTTGAACGTTTCAAAGTTGTATTTATATACAAGCAATATATATTACATTTTTAGTGATTTATATGATTTTTACGTGAATTTTTTACACATTTAACTTAGTAAATAAATTTACAAAATAATATATAAATAAAATAAAAAATATTTTTAAAAGATCGGAGAAATATATCAGATATCTATTTGTCGTAACTCTTGCCATTTTCACAGCAGACTCTACAGATTCTACACATCACCAGGAAATCTCAAAGAAAATACAGTAACGAGATCGAACCGCGTTAAATTGCATAGCGCGACGTCGAGAACGCTATAGCAAGTCACCTTCGGCGTGTATAAAAGGCAATACAATGTCCGGGGCCGGCAGTTTTTTAATTGCGACATTGTAAGAAATCGAAAACCACCTGTCACACTTGCCGCCGGGTATATCCTGTCATGCCCGGAGGTGACAAAGCTGACACATGAATATTAACGCGTCTTACGTGGCTTAATATGCGAGCTTTCTTGCGTCCCAACCTTAAAACACAATTTAATCAATTTTCCTCATTCTCCACGCGCGTCACAAGCACAATATCCGCTTCGCGCGCGTTTCAAGAAGGGAGAAGCAGTTTTACTCTCGTGTTTTCTCACGCCGATCCAGCGTTATATATTTTTTTGTCGTTAAAAATCGATTTCGCCGATGTTAATTGGCACACTAATTAACGCTACTCGAATGAGTTTTTCTTTTTGTCGACCGAAACTGCGTTTACGGTCTTCCGCGAAAAGAAGAAGCAAGCCAAGGTGGCGAACGGATGAACAGATCGCTGCAAATGTCATCGATCAATCGCGCGCCGCGATCGATGGGTGCGACGCTTTCACACTTTTTCGGTGCCAGTCCACTTCGGAGCCTGCAATGTTCCCTTCCGAAACATCGCGATAATTTGATTTCACGTAAGTGGGACGCGCGAAAGAAAATTAACTCTTTCTTTTCTCCTCCCCGTAAGTCCTCTGTCTTACTTTCCGATTAATGCATCGGCACCATGTTCCGTCGACTGCGCGATCGATAACGAGTATTTAATTGCCGCACGGTCGCCGAGGTATTTACTTAACACGCGTTTCGAAGCGGCAGATTAATCGACAACTCGCACTTTTTATATTGGCCCCGTGCTTACACGTCTGGCTGTGCATCTTGATATTCATCATCGTAATTATGACACGGTTTCCGCGCGCGTATTACGCTCTCTGCACATTTATCGTTAAAAAAAAAACCATACAACTTTGTAAATGTTACATGCAAAATTTCATTATCGCGAAATTATAGTTATTCTTCTATCTTACTTTGTTTCCATATCTATTTTTTTGTGATTTTGTTTGCGAGCGTGTAAAAAGAACAGGAAAAAACGTCTTTCGTTGTGAAATTACGCAGCTGCGATCGGAAAGATAAACGAAGCTGTTTTTGAAGAAACAGCCTTTTTTCATATCAAGAATTTAATTTTTTTTCTTGCTATGTGAACAAATGAAATTTTCCTCCGTTGACAGATATGCCAAGAATAAACATATCTATCAATCGGAACGATCTGTTATCGTTGTTTGTAAGAAATAACAAATATGTAAAAGCTATTTGTGACGTCCGATATCCTGTCCCGCACAAGCGTATTGTTAAAATTGAGAAAATTTTTCCATTTTTGTTTCGCAATTTTACGATACATAAGAGAATTACTTTCCGATACTTTTTTATCGATGTATAATAATTAAAGTAAATTGCGGTTAATGGGGAAAAGTTGTCAACCAAACAATAAAGACGAGTATTATCGCTTCTAAAATAAATTGCGCGGCAATTTGCTCTTCTTTTTCCGTCGCTTCTATAGCGTTGTTCCTTTGAACGTGCAATCGCACGGTAAAAAGTATCGTCTCGGATGCGAACGGAAACGAGCCCATCACACCAGCTTCTCATTCAAGCGCAATGTGCGATTGACAGGCGCGCAACTACTCGCGTGCGAGAAATTGCATGTTCGCAATTATCGAGACATACACGAATCGGTCGTTGACTCGCGAGCGTTTAAACGTAACGTTGTGAAAGAGATGCTGTGTGAAAATAATCAAATTATCGACAAAAACATTTTTACACGTAGTCAAACGGTACTGAATGCTAAAGTAGTCTTGGAAATTTTTTTTGAAAGGAAATTTGTTTTGTAACAATTTTTGCCTTTAAAATTTCTAAAACATCTTTAATCCCTTAACATAATGATTCATTAATAATTCATTGATAATTCTTTAAAACTCTGTAGATACATACTTATTTAATTGTGTGGTACACAATTGAGAAAGTTGAGTCAGTGCTTGTTGACTGTTCAAAATTCAAGGATGCGAGCAGTTCTCAAATAAATTTGTACTGACACATGTTGCTTTAATGATTTATCGAAGTATAAATTATTGAGAGGTGTGCCGAGTGAATTCCTGTTCTAAAAATCTTTTCGTGGTGATATGATGATATCTTCGCGATTTCACAATTACATCAGAACAGATCGTGTTAAGAAATCCACTCCCTCCTCTTTCTCTTTCTCTCTCTCTCTCTCTCTCTCATTTTCTTTGCGTGTGCGTCTCAGAGAAGTTTTTTGCATAAATTTTCATAACACACAAAAAAAACATCGTTAGTAATGTATAAAACATTTGTAAATACCATTGCAATCTCTCGGTAATTATAATAATGTATGAATCAATTTGTGTGTTCTAGGTAGGTGTCTGTGGCCGCATTGTTCATAATGCTGACAGCTGTTCGTGTTTAAACCTTCAACACAAATAGGTACGTCACTCGTACATTTTGTTTAAAAAATGTTGTTTTAAATAACAATTCTTTCTACTATATTTAATATGAAATAATGAATTTTCCCTCCCCCCCAAAAAAAAATAAATAAATAAAACAGATGCGCCAATTATAGCTGCTAGTTCACATATTCAACTTTTGCACTTAATGCAATTTTTGATGTTACATATCACTTTTGCCGTAACTATTGCCGCATTGTCGTTGCGAAAAAAAAGTGAAGTCGCAATATTCCGATAGCGTGTAATTAGTCAACATAAAATTGCTTGTGTCAAAATTATTGAGGAACCGTAGCGAACGCATTTTGTTCCCGTGTGTTTCAGGTTATTTTGAGAAAATGGATATGATCGACAGTCAAGACGAGATTAGTAGCGTCGGAAGCAGCTGTGATATTGAAACCCAGTTCGATGAAGAGAGCGTGCCCGATATCGACGGAGATGAACCGTCCAGTGATAAGCACAAGAAATTACCGTTTCGCAGAAGTTTGTTCGATAACGTGGCGCCCTACATCGCCTTTCAATCGCACAACAGCAAAACCGAATCGATTCTACCTTATGAGGTAACGAGACACCTGAAATGGCATCTCAGCACGATAACGCCGTTGATAGTGCGCCGCATTGTGGTGAGCAGCGGCTACCGATTGCTGAAAAAGTGCCGGAACTGGAGCGGCAGTTGGGGCAAGCATCTCAAGTCCGTTTGCTACAAAACGTTAAACGAGTCGCAGAAGGTCAACCACTTTCCCGGCACTTTTCAAATCGGTCGCAAGGATCGACTGTCGCGTAATCTCGCCCGAATGATGATGAAATACAGCAAACGAAACTTCGACTTCGTGCCGCGCACCTATGTGCTACCTCAGGATCTACGTTTGTTCCGTGTAGTGTGGGAGAAGACCGGCGGCAAGGAGAAATGGATCGTCAAACCGCCTGCTTCCGCCCGCGGAAACGGAGTTCGCGTGGTCCATCGCTGGTCTCAGATACCAAAGAAACGTGCCGTCGTTGTACAGCGGTATCTATCGCGACCGATGTTGATACACGGCGCCAAGTTCGATCTGCGCCTTTATGTACTCGTCACCAGTTTCAATCCGCTCAGGATCTACATCTATCCGAACGGTCTCGTGCGCTTTGCTTCCGTCAAGTACAACGACGACATCAACTACCTCAGCGACCGTTTCATGCATCTCACCAACTATAGCATCAACAAGACTAGCGCGACGTATACGAACAACGACTGCGTCGATTCGCGCACCGGACACAAATGGACTCTGAAGACTCTGTGGTCTTATCTCGAACAGGAGAACGTGAATGTCGCTAAAATATGGGCGTCCATAAAAGATATAGTTGTCAAGACGATGATAGCCGGGGAGTCTTCCATCAATACCTTAACGAGAATGAACACAACTTCGAGGTAAGAAAACATGTTTTTATTTTTTATTAAAATAAATAAATAGACACGTAGAGAATTAACGTAAAATATATATTTGTTTTTATTTTGTTTTTAATCAAATCTTAAGGTACACTTGCTATGAGCTTTTCGGATTTGATATTCTTTTGGATGAGACTCTAAAGCCTTGGTTACTCGAAGTGAATATATCGCCCTCTCTGCAGTCTTCCTCGGAGCTTGACATCGCCGTTAAAGGGCCTCTTATTACGAATGTTTTCAATATGGCCGGATATCAACTGCCCGCGAATATGCCGGAGGAAATAATCGATAAACTAGCCAAGAGATATCAATTAGATCCAGTGTGCCAAGATTATAGATTGCATCGAAATAATCTTAGCTATCACGAGCGGCACAAGCAGTCTTCGTACGCAAACTTGAGAAATCGAGAGGATTATCTTGACGAAATAATCGAAGATCTTACACCCGATGACGTTCGCCACTTGATTGTGTACGAAGACGAGCTGACAATGTTGGGCCAGTTCGAAAAAATTTTTCCCACTGCCGAAAGTCACCATTACTTGCAATTCTTCGACGTTCCGCGATATTACAATTTGCTGTTTGATGCGTGGGAGGCCAAATACGATGAAAATCGGGAGAAAGGAATTTCCAGGTTGCAGAAGTTGTGCAAGTCCAAGTATCATCTCGAGCAATCATCATCCGGAGCGATTTACTAGATAAACTTTGTTCCGGCCGCTGTTTATATCAATGGTATCAAGAAAGCGTGATACAGCCACGTTGGAAATCTACACCAAGTGAAATTCCTCTTTTCTGAAGGCTGCGCGTGATATACGGGTAAATATACCATTTCCATGTCCGATGGTTCGTCAGGAGCCGATTTCATTACGTGCCTTTCTCCACGGTTGTGCAAATTACTCAAATGTATAAAATTCTGTCTTTAATAAAAAAACAAAAAAAAATGTTTTTCATTAAGTGCAGATTATTACTGGCAATTTTTCTTGCGATTATTTATTTTAAAAAGAAATTAAACACAAGAATCTTACTTAGAAAATAACATTAAATAATTTATTTTTTTACTTAAACATCTCTTGATTTTGTTGCACATTATTTTTTTGAACTTTATCTTCACAGAGAACATCAGATCTTCGAAACGTACCAAGGTAAAGCAGGTAGGTGAGAAATCATGCATTATTCATATCTCTCGTGTGATAATTACTTTAACGTTCAACGGTAGGAATGCTTGTAAAAACGAATCCGGAGAGTCGTTATTCATCAATCGCGTCAATCTCTCTTCGATTTCGCGTACATCTTTTGTCCGCAGATTGCCTCCCACCCTCCCGTTACCTCTTCGATCATTTTAAGTTCTTTGCAATTATGCACCGGAGACGTATGCAAAAAAGCACATTACCGATAAAAACTTGTCTTAAATTCAGTAATAAAGAGCAAGTGAACATCGGCATGACTGTTCCGATGAAAAGAAGGTAGACGCTCGCGGTCCCCCTCTCTCTCCCTCAAGTAAATTGTCGACAAGTCATCGTACCGAGAACCATGAGACGTTTGCGTATGTCGAAATTATCGAACGCCTAATGGCAACTCGTGCGAGATTGGCGGCGACGATAATAAAAAGTCAAAGCTGCCGATACGCAAGAGTCTCTTTGCTAATGTAGCGGCCGTGCATAATTTTCGACAACAAGAACACTACGGAGGACGGGTAAGCACCTGCCTCTCGATGGCACACAGGAAGGAAACGTTGTGCCATCGAACGATTCTGAAATTTGTGAGAATCTACAAAGTGCTAATTTATCAATAAATAACAGCGTCGAAGTCTCTTAAAAGCTTCTTTACGTTTTTTTTTTTTTTTCGGAGTGTCCAAGAGTAATTTATAGCTGTACGCAAAATACTTAGTATGCGCGCGAACACGATATGTAGGTACGTAGAAACGAGAGATGTGTACGGTCTGGCGACGTGTCCCCAAACAAGTTTCACGGCTATATAACCGCGCCGGGTTTAATAAATCCGTACTGACAATTTAATGTCTCTATTGTGACCGCGACAGTCGGCGCAGCACCGACACAACTGCGCCTTGATTAGGTTAATACGAAAGGGGACCAGATTTCTTCGCTTCCGCCCTTTAAATTCAATTACCGAGTCGGGTACTCCGTCACTTAAAACATCATATATCAGTTTTGTCCGGAGGAAGTACGATCCGTGATCGTAGCGACCGAACCAATTGTCTTCAGAAGCAAAGACACAGGAGAGGGGGTCGTGTCACGTCTGATTCGTTCTTTGGTTTCCGTCTCGTTGTAAGTGATAATTAAATTCCGTCGTCTTGCGCGCGTCGGAACGATTAATGTCTCAAAAATATCTCTAATCCTTGACATTTTATCTTTGGACACGATACAAAAATGTATTTCCATGAATAATAAAATTGACGGTTAAAAATGGCTCGTTGTATCTTCGTGGATTCGCGAGAGAGCTAAACCGTCGTATGAATAACTATTGATTACTTTTTCGTGAAATTCTAAACTTACTCGTTACTCAGAAAAATGACAGAAATACGATCGACGATATAATTTGCAATATCACGATTATATTTTTAGAACGCGTTTATATACGCGACTCCCGACTTCCGAGCTGCAGAATTTGGAAGTAAAATTGTTCGAGGGGCGATTTCTCTTGGCGGTGCAACGGAGCACCCTACCAT
This sequence comes from Pseudomyrmex cubaensis, assembly GCA_014825685.1. Classification (NCBI taxonomy): domain Eukaryota; kingdom Metazoa; phylum Arthropoda; class Insecta; order Hymenoptera; family Formicidae; genus Pseudomyrmex; species Pseudomyrmex cubaensis. The sequence goes on along the minus strand of QVOA01006696.1, from coordinate 79,426 downwards.
TTGGAGACAATGGGCTCCGCTCAGTGCCACGACGGTCAATGAATTGATATCGTTATTGTAACAACATAATAGACATATTTTCTTATTGAGATTGTAGCCTTACGTATGTGCACGACGTGCGCGCCAAGCCGGGCCGCGTCTCTTTATGAATGTATTCATTCATGCGAGCGCGGAGCCGCGTGTGTGCGTTATGTAACCAACACAACGCCGCCGGCACGTAAGGCTAAGGACCTCGTCTTCTACGTGAGGACAGATCTCAAGGAGACCGCTGCAATACCGGGACAGGTAGTTACGTGAGCGTTTTTACTGCCGTCCATTAACGCTAGAGATCCTCTTGTCTGTACGTTTCGCACGATTTTTTTTTTTAGCACGGACATTTACTCGAGAAAAAGCGCGTCCAAAATGATAAATCTCCAAAGCCCGTTCCGCGAATCGAGCACTTCGACCCATTCGGATAATCAAATTAAAATTCTCTAAACTCGCCTTAATTGAATCATTAAACCACCCACGGATTGCGCTTTGTCACTTGATCAAATTGATTCGGTGGCGGATTCCTAATGAGGAATACGGAGACACACGAAAAAACTTGAGCAGTAAGACTTAATAATCATTAATAATCATTAAGATAATAATCATTAAATAGACTGATCACAGACCGGTATTCTCTTCGTAGAAATGGAAGTTGTTCGCAACAGTCAGCAACAAAATTATATCTCATTTGTCAGCATCTTACACTTGTTGGTTAATGGACTTTGAAACGAAGAGAGAGAGAAGAAAGAACGTTAAATTAGGATCAACGAAAAAAAAAAAAAAAAATACAAAGATATATTACGTTAGATGCGTGTAAAACTAGAAGTGACTCATCAATGAGCAGCGGTATAAATTTCCTCGCGTCTTTGATTCACGCACGAGCCACTCATGCATTTATGTCGGTCGATTAGATCATTAGAAGACGTCCGTTCCTTGTCGGCTTCGCGGAGTTCGTGCTCGCGATGATTGTGAGACGCGCGATTACAATACGTCCTCCGCACGTGTGCATAATTAACGTGTCATTTGACCGTTGTCGCTCGGTTCGCATAGAGACGGTCTCATATGATCGTCCAAGGACGGCTCTTGCAAGCCGTTCAAATGTCGTCGTATAACAACGGTGTAATTTCGACATTAACCGCGTGTATTTAACCTGCGCGGCACGTGACATACGATTCTAGTACTCGTAGCGATTACTCACGGCGTCATTTTACACATGCTTCACAGATGTTTTTGATTGCTTCTTTTTTCAAGTTTAAAATATAGTTTAAATAATTTTTTTTCAATCTAAATATAACTCGAGCCCTCGAACTTTAAACATATTTTGTTTTATTTCTACTTAAAAAAAAATAATCTAAAAACATGATTTAAAACAAAAGTGAATCTATTGCAACATCTTATAATTTTTTTATTACATGATTTAAAGTAGTGGTTGTCAGAAATTTTCGTCCTTATCACGCAAACATTCGCGGCTTGACATCGATCCGATTCACCCTCTAATTTATTCAACCGACTATTCGCAGCAACAAGTACTGCACACGCGAGATTCGCTCGCGCGCGTGAGGACGTGTACTCGACCCTGGGTAACGACTTAATAAACCGACGGGGGGATAGAGGGGATGAAAACGGTAGGGTATCGCAGTGCGGGCGGATGCGAGCACGTGGAACGGCGGCGGCGCGGGAGCGTCGCGGTAGTCAGGTGCGTCGCGTGCCCCCCGCCTCCGTCACGTAGCTAGCTCGTGCTTTGTTTTGAGAAGGCTTAAGAGCGCTCGTTCCCACGCTTCCTCGCGCGCGTCCTCTCTCCCTCCTTCCGTAGTTGGCGTGCCTCGTGTCAAAATTCGTATTCGAGATACGGTAAACTCCCGATTATCTTCCGAACATCCGTTTGTTCATTTGAAATTTTGATCGCGAGCTGAGATTGTCTTCCCGGCCAACGCAATCGCTGCAATCTAATCACGCGCGAGGTGTAGAACAACGCGGAGAAACAAGCCCAAGTGACAATTAGATATTTTTATCTAAAAGAAACTGACAAAATATCCCACACGCACATAAGCATATGTTATTAATTAATTTTCTTTCCTGAAATATATAAAAATTATCAAATATTGTTGTGTCGGATTCCGCACAATTATTGTTGCAACATACGGTGAGTGCAGCGCAGATTTTGCGCGCGAGTCGTCGCACGAGCGCGGCACGCTCTTCTTCGCGCGACGCGTTTCGTATATACACTGCGCGGCAATAAATCGCTTTACACGAGAAGAGAAGGTTTTCTTTCTATATACGCCGTTCTCTTTCAGCCGCTGTGCATTAGTCAATCGGCCCATGAGAGGCTGAAATAAAACGACACTTAGGGGAAAGACTTTCCTCTCTCGCTGAACTAAACTCATTGTGAAATTTTAAGTTGAGCACAGGCACGATTCCGGAGATATGAAGGAGTGAAAGTGATGGTTTCTCATACTACTATACATACTAAGTAACGTTTTGAAGCAGGAATAAGATTTGTCTATGCAAACATCATAATATCGCATATCGATATATCGATCTTCTTTTTGTTTTTAATTGCCGATTCTAGCAAAGTGTTAAAATTTAATTAATCAAAATGTAATATTGGATATGTTCAATGGATCATAGATGATCCATTCGCACACATATACAAATTAGACCACGTATTTATTTTTTTCTCTCTTTCTCTCTTTAACGCCTAACGACGAGACAGTCCTCAAATTCTCTCCCTCTCTGTCTTGTTATCGTGCACGCATGATTACAAGGCTGCGCATCGGCCGGACGCTCCTTCGAATATATCGCGACGGACTTGCCACATACTTTCACGCCGCACGTACGCTCGTAAACCGCCTCCTTTTCCTGGCCGAGCGGCGAATATTGTCACGCAGCCCATTCCCAGACACGGATAAGGATGCGCGCGTGCACGAAGCGTGCGCTGACGACGTAAATCTTACCCTTCTATCTCAGCGAGATAAATGTGCTTGCAGTGTCGCTTAAATTTTTGACGTCGAGGCGAATCACCGATGATTTTTAATAAAAATAACCACGCGAATAAATATAAATATATCGATTCTAAACAAAATTACAATATGTGAGATTGTCGCAAACGAAAATGCAACGCTATGATACTGAAAGAATGATAATTTTGCGAATTTTGAAGTTCTTTTCAACATCTCAATTAAAAAATTGATTAAAAATGTTATTCAAGTATTTCTAGATACTATTTATAAGTCAAATTAAATTTCGGGAAATCTAGTACTCCTCCTGTACAAAAGACATTCATGTATAAAAGAGCGGATGGAGAGAAGGGGATGTCGTCGTAATATTTCGGGACCTTCCTCACAATCAGGAATACCATGATATTAGAAAGCGTATACCACGCGTAGCGCGTGCATAGAGGAGGATTCCTATGGTTCCTCGTTCGGTTCCCACGGCCGGGGTGCGTCAGGTGGCTAGCGCGGGGTGCGCGCAACACCCCCCCTTTCTTCACCCCTCGAAATAGATGTAAACCTGGCCAGGAGAAATCCCGCGTGCGGCTCCGCCCCCTGCCACATTTTCGGCACGCATGTTGCACGCGTGTTGTATTCGTGGAATGCTACCCCGGATCTCTACCTACCGCTCCGTCTTTCCTGCGCTATTTTTCCGTGATTTATGAAAACGACTCGCGACAATTCGTCGCGATTGACGGATCGCGCGATGAATTGCGACGCATTGCCGCAAAAAATATCTTTTCGCTATTCAATATTTTTATTTTTATTAATTACCGCTTGTTTTTAATATAATTTTTTTGTGAGAAGCACAGATTGAACATTCAGCCTGACAAAATATACAACAGATACCGGGCGCAAATTTATTCCGCGAATTTGCTCGGCTGTTAGCAGAAGTTTTTGCGCGTAATCGCCCGCGTGCCGACCGATCGCGAGTGTATTTTTCTCTTCGAGCAGACACATTTCGGCATGTTCGCAGACACGTTTTTGCCAGACGGATCGAGCCCGCTCGACGCGGGGGAGCCGTTCCCACGAGGGATTCAGAAAATAACCGCCGAAAAAATCGTGCAACCGGGTTTGCCCGCGTCGTTTTATTCTTCCGAATGTTTCGTCTTCGGCCGTTCTCGTGACGTCACTGACCCAATTTCGTGCACGCCACCTTCTCGTGTATCCTGCGTTCTCATGTATCCTGTTAAACCAGCCGATGTCTTGCGTCAGGACTCGCGCGCGATTATAATGTTACCCCTTTTGTTTTTTATTCCACTCGACTGAGAAAGTCACGGAGAAATACATTTATATTATTCACGCAAATGTTTTTGTATAGATTAAATTTTCTTTCATTAAATAATTTGCACTTTCTACTAACGTTGCCTCGTTACTGACAATGAGACGCACTTTTTGGCGGATATGAGGCGTAAGAGAACGTTACGTGCGACGCCGTTACGTTGTCTCGTCCGCGATTACATCAAGCGAGCCGGCGGGACCGCGACGGAGGAAAGACGATAGGCGGATCGGATCGACGCGGCCGCCGCACACACGGGATCCTTCCCACGTCGTCATCGTCGAAACGTGCTGAAAGCGTGCTGCTCGCGTGGCCGTTACGCGAGAACGACAAAGTGGGAGTAAGAGAGTTAGAGAGGAGCGGACAGAAGCGTCGCAAGAAGAGCCAGGCTTACGCGTCGCGGAGGATCTTTCTCACGGGCCGTGCGAGGGGAGAGGGCGTCAGGTGCGCACACAGGACCTCCTTCAGGAAGAAGCACAACGGTTCCTTACAAGGATTCGCGACTTCTGCCTTCCCACGCTCCTCCAGTTGTAACGGCTAGATTCGAATCCCTTCCTTCTTCTCGTCTCTCTCCTCACTCCCTTTCGGCTTCCTCATGGCCCCAGGGTTTTTTTTTGCGCGTGACGAATGGCTGCGGAACCATTTAGAGATGATCGAAACGAAGCGCTCGCGAAATGACCGTGAGGATATGTTTGTCTGTATATGCAAATAATTGCAGGGTGAGAAGAAGCCGAAGACACTTTTCTCCGCACGGCAAAAACTTTTCGATCTCGCGAGAAAAGAACTGCATCGGCGATCGGTCGCGGACCATTTGCGCTTAATTAGCGAGCTACGGTTTTATTCGGTTTGCGTGCCCGTTGCGTAAACCGCGTTTGTGCAAAAGAAGAGAACGGATAAGAAGAAGCACCGCCTCTACCTGAAAGATGCGGCGGAACAAAGAAATGAATAATTAAAAGCCTCTTCCCCCGTGCGATTGAGAAAAAGTGCGGGCGCGGTCGTTCGCCCGTTCGATCTGACGCGCTCTCGCTCCTGGAACAAATCACACAAAGCTGCGGATCACAAAAACGCGGATCGATTCGATCGGTCGAAGCAACAGCGTCTTGCTCGCCGACGCAGGCTCGTGCACTTTATTTGCCTTCGATTCTTACTTTGTCAACCGTTCTATGGCGGTCGTTCAAAATGCTCGAAAAGAACCCTGAGGATATTCGGTCGCGCGTCTTCTTATTTACGATCCATGGGAAGAATTCCACGGAGACGCAGCTTTCTCGGCCGATTTTGTCCCAATTATTTGGTCCGAGGAACAAAAAATCGCCACGTGACCGAACACGCACTTCGCACCTGCAGAAAAATAAAGCAACGACACTATTCGAGAACGTGGGAAACCACCGAATTCTGGATTCCTTCGACGAGGATTCAATTGATGAATTGGTAAATGCCCTGTTCTGCCCACGCGACCGACACGCTTTCGGACGTGTAACATAGCAACAGGTTTTTAAAACGAAGTAGATCGACTATATGATTTGCGTGGAATGGTGTGAATTTTTGATTTGTAGAAAAGTAGAATAAAAAAAGTAAACTATTTGCAAAACAATTTGTTTCCACAATATTATTTTCGTTAAAAAAAATTTTTTTTCAATATTTAAATTTTAAATTAGCAACTGAATAAAAAAAAGTTAAGGTTCAGCTGTTACATAAAATTTTTTGATGAAAGCGCCATATTTTTACCGTAAGAGTTTTCGCGCAATTTAAGGGGCGTAATTCTACAACGTATCGTAATTGCTTGATGAGGCGAGCGGGTAAGTATCGTCGTTCGATTGATCGCCGGCCGTATTCGGAAATTATACGGCACTTGTTGCGAATTTCGGTGAGGGAAAGAGAGAGACGAGGAAAGGCATATATTTCGTCTATTTGCATAAGACCAGATCGATCCCGCCTCTTTTTCTCCCAAAATAGCCAGTTAGCGGCTTAAAACGCATAAACGATTTGCGAGTAAATTTCACGTTCCGCAAACCGTGGCATTATCAGAGAGGCTTCCGTTTTTGCGAAAAGCAGGAAGTGCCGATGGCCGGTAATCTTCTGCATAATGAAGATCGTGAGAGCCGATTCAAGGTGACGGGACGAGCACCCGACGGGTAATCGGTAGAGAGATCGCGAGCGACCACGTGTCAGTCACGCTGTCGCTCGTGGGGGGAAAACAGGTTTCCCGATGGGGGCAATGTAAAGCGGGTAGAATTTTCGTATTCCGTATCTCGTTCTCGATCTAGCCTCACAACGAGGCAAGCAACGAGCGATTTTAATCGATGCCGTAATGAGCGCGGCAAGATCACACACATACACACACAGTCATCGCTTCTCGAAGAAATTATGATTCGAAAATTATAATCTACGCAAGATGATCTTCCGATAATAGCGAAACGTGCGATTACATGGAAAATTAATTAGGGGGGATAATTACTGTGCCTTGAAGAATCAATGAAAGAATGTTTTCTTGTATTTTATACGCGTAGATCGATCGATTATAGCTTAACATCGAGATCTGTTAGATCTGTTACGATTCTATTTTCTTGTCAAATAAGTGGAAGACTGAATTCAATCCGCATGTCAGTGCGGGGAAAATCTCCGTCCACGCGTCCGCCACGCTCCAAGACGCATGTCCCGGAACGGTCGTTAGCGGTCGCTTCGAATAGTCAGTTAGACGTAAATCGACCTTAGACGACCAGGCCCTACGGATTGTGCGCCTCGTGGGAACGGAACGGCCGTCGGCGCTGGAGCGTTTCAGGAAGCTCTTCATGTTCCGCTCCCGCGGTCACCAAGACGAGAGTAGAGCGGGCTCTCCTCAAGACGTTCCGTCTCGGTGACGGCGACTCCTCCTTACGCTCTGAATCGCTTCGACGACGCCCACGCTCCAATCCGGAGTCGTTCAGAAACACTCGCGGGTTTCCGCACGAGCAGGCCGTACATGTGAATAAGTTCTGTAATTATATAATTACTTTTTTGGATGTTGTGTATTGTATCAAGCACAGTCAAATTTTTTTCGAAGACTGGAGACACGTTTTTTTTTGTGATAAAAAATATATTTAATATTACAATGTATGTACACAAGTATATTGACCGGTTTTTTATGTGTCGGCGTCGCGAATAATCAGTAACTAAATTACCATCCAGCAACAATAATGACAGTGGAAGACGATGTAATTAAGCGGGTTAGCACGTCGAGGGACGAACGCGCAAGCCCGACCAATCTCGGTGCGCCACCGGTCGGCTGCAATTTGTAAAGACGAAACACGCCTACCGTGCTATTAAGTTCGATCGAGAGCCGAGGTGTATCGGCTTACGATCGAGGCAGCTACTTTATATCGCGTGTGATATTGACAGCAAATTATTCCGAGGTGTACAAACCGATTACAACGTAATCTAACATGTGACCACGCCGGCCGAGGCGAAACTTTCACTTGCAAAAGTCACTCGCAGCACATCTCATGATTGTTTCCAAGAACGTTCGACTTTTTCAATCGGATGATAAGTTACGTTCACAAATTTTCTTTATAACAAGAAATTATAATTCTATAAGTAATGCAACAATCTCGGTTAAAATCGTAAATACAACATACAAAAACACGCCGGCTTCCACGGCCATAAAACACGGGATCGGATTGATCCCGCGTGTGGTGCGTTCCGAGGATTAATCTATACTCCTCGGCGTGCCTCGTAATTTGCGCGCATCATTTCTTATCGCGCGCGCACGCACTACGTGCGTGCTGCAGATTGCACGCGAGGGCATCATAGAGACTTGTGCGCGCGATCACAGATGCCGAGAGGCGGTGCGCGCGCGCGTCAACATTAAACGACGCGCCGCGCGCGAGGTGCGGCCGCGGCGACTGTTCGCATATACAGGAGGAAAGAGCTTTCTGCGAATGCACAAGCGGCAGCGGGACGTCTTTGTCGGGACACCGGAGATTTCGCCGGAAATGACTGCCGGCGCAGCGGGAATTGCAGCCACGCAATGTTTGTTTCTGTAATACCCAGGAAATACGCGCGCGATAAATGACAGAGGCCGCAAAAATGAACGAAACGCTTAGCCGTTCCTGTATCATTATATAGACTTGATCGTGCGGGTCTCGACTGGAGAATAATCATTTCCTACGGAAAAGCAAATGTATGTATTTTGTTGTGTCACGTGTAATAGCAAAACACGCACACGAATAACCGATCGAGGTAACAATTGAAGTAATAAAATCCGAGCAGTATGGGAAAGTAAGTATAGTGATTTTTTTTCATATGTTTGACACTTTTAACACTAAAGTTCTACCGAACGAGATTTCATACGCCGCCATCTGGCATTATTGTGCGTAATCGTATTTATGTAATCGCGCGAGTGTTACGTAATAAAATCTTTTCTGCGGTAAAAGCACAGTTTCAAAACGGTGTGATATAATTTCGATTTAAGATAATGCGTTACTTATTAAAAAAATTTGTATATTCTGATTAACATTTATTTTTACGAGATGCTTTGCGAAGTTGTTATTCGCATACGATTTGTCGTGTTTCCGCGGATGATTCATCCCGGTCCGATGATCGAGAGCCGAGGCGCGTAAATTCGCCTTAAGCAAGCCTGCATTCGTCGGCAGCTGTCTGATGGACCGGGCGAATCGCGAGAGCCGGCGACGCCGCACCATCAACCAATTCCTCAATAACCGAATGACTCCATCGTATACTCGAGCCCGGCCGCTCCCCGTTGCGGAATCCCCTTTCCCTGCGTGTTACTCTCGCTCTTTCTCGCTCTCGTCCACCCTGCCGCCACCTGCTATCGGTTTTCCGTTGGGTCGAGAAGCCGGAGTTGAAATTCCCACGATCGCGAGCACCTGCGCTCATTCAGACAAGCGATTCCCGCGATAGACGCTCATGAATATTTACCGGACAACAATGAGACAGGATTTAGCCGCGCGAAGAGGACACATGGCTTATATTCCTCCCCTGCGATCTTTCCCCGTGCCTTTCCACCCCCCACGATGCCCCGATTTCTCGTGCCGGCTCGTGCGTACACACGAGCAGGCACGCATTCATTCACGAACCGCGCGACCGCGGTCTCTCATTGTGCCCGCCAACATTGTGTCCAGCATCCCTTTGATTCCCGATAATTTTGTATTCGTGAATGAAGGGTGTGGTACGAACGGGTGGTGAGTCGAGGGGACGGGAGCGGGTAGAGACAGCGATGGGAGTCCCATTCATATACGAAAGAGAAATAGCCGGCGATTGCACGTGTTTTACGGCGTTACGCCGCTGGCCGCGCGATCGCGCCCAGACCGGAAATTGAAATTTTGCGTGAGGGTATGCGGCGAAACGATTCGGGTTCGCCGGTCTTCTCTCGTAATGGCAGAAGTCACCGCCGCGAACTTCGTGAATGCGAATGTTAAAATTATGCGCACAAAAGAGAGACTGTGTGACGAAAAGAGAAAAACACATTTCTCTCCGATATTTTTATAATTTCAGCCACGTTTTATTCATACAGATATGCTTATCTCACTGTGGTTTATTACTATTTATTTATTCTTGTTGTGTGAGAAATTGTGTGCAAATCGGTATAATCGTAGGTTGAAAACGCGCAAGGGCTAATCGTGAGAACAAGGATGTTATTAATATCCTTGTGTTTAACATCCCTAATGTTGCCCTTAAATTGCACCAACGCGAGCATTGAATACATTAATAAATTTATCTGTTTTTAACAAGCGTCTGTGTGCGCGTGTGTTTTTTTTTCGTGCGAATGTTCGCAAAGTAGTTGAGCTACTTTGTTTTTGAAAAAAAACCTTCGCTGATCGACCTAAAAGTTAAGAAGATACGTGGATCGATTTTTCGGCATGAGACGTATTATCGGCAAAACTGTGCGTATGCGCATCGGTATAATCAACGTTAATTAAGATAGAAGATTAAACGGCGAGAGTGCACATTCCCTTTTAATATTTGGGTGACTTGATTAATCAGATGAATTTTTAGTGCAGTCGTTAATTTTTGTTTTCCCCTCAAGTTCTTCAATTATCGAAGCCAAAAACCCGATAGGTCTTATTAGATTTTTTTTTATCCTACTGTCACGCACACACATTTGCATTCAGATCGCGCTTCAATTAAATTCACGGGCACGACACATTAAATTGAGATTTAAGATTTTATCTCTGCGCTACTGCTTTATAAATTTTGCCGGCTCTCTAAAACGTCCGCACTTTTAGACGCACACTGTTCTTTAATCTCTCGAAATGATATTTATGTACTTCGATGATATCTAAACGAAAACGAGAGACGTTCGCAAAGAATACTTGAAAGTTCCCTTGAAAAAATGTTAATTAAAAATCGAAACCGATTACCCCGCTTGATTATCGGCGATTCGCGGCAACTGTCGATTAATTTTCCCACTTGATTCGACAACTGAATTCAAACCTCGTTAAATGAAGCGATTTGAATAACAAATCACTTCAAAACAAACTTTTATTTATTTCATTTTGTATATTCTGGAGTTTTTATATTTTTTGACGTGGTTTTTTTCGCTGGACTAACACTAGAACAGCACATTTATCTCATATTCGAGGATGTCTGTGAAAAAATTGGATATATTTTACGAATAATGCGTTTTTTTTTTTACGATCGGTTACGCGCGACGGACAAGAAAGTGGACGGAGGAATTAGACGCGTGCTTGGCGCATATACGCGTGCACGCGAGTCACGGCGGCGCGCACGGCCCGGAAAACAGGCGGGAGAAGGTGGCAAAGAGCGCGACGACGAGCAAGCGGGAACGATTGCGCGCGAAGCGCAAGAGAACGTTGGCGGCAGAAGAGACGTGGCTACGCGCTGCCGGTGACGCGCGGCGGGAGGACGACAAAAGGGGGGCGGAGAAGGAGGAGCAGGAGGAAGCGAGCAAAAGGGGGCCCCTTCGTCGGAGGCTACCGTGAGAACGAGGCGAGGCATCGCGTCCCACACGGGCCCTTCAGCCGGCACGGGGCCCGACAAAGACCGCAAACAGTCCGGGCCCCGAGCGCGCTCGGGCCCGGGCCCGTGCTCGCGACAGAGACAACGACAGGCGCGAGCCTCACACGCGACTCGCACACGTCCGAGCCGCCCGAGCCGTGAACACAAACCGCGTTTTTTCATCCTCGGCGCTACCTCCTCCACCTCCATCTCCTTCTCGCTCTCCTCCTCCTCTCTTGCCTTCTCGTTGCTGCTGCTGCTGCTGTTGCCGTTCCGCCGTCGATCTCCTTCTCGTGTTTCCGTCTCTTTTTCTCGGGGTTTACGCTGCTACCGCGAGCAGCGGGCCTCCGCGGTGACTTCGCGCTTTTTTCCTTTTTCGTCTTCTTTTTCGTTATAATACCGCTCGCCCCTTCTCGGGGTCGGCGCTTCGCGGCTTTTTAGCGTGCTGCGATATGTCTACGTGATGTGATCCTATGATATCGATCCTTGTTTCCTACCGGAGTAAAGAATATCGCAAACTTTTTCGAAGATTTGCACAAATCTGTTCCGGTACAAATAGACTTTCTCTTATTATCTACATGTGTACAGTTTCTATGTTAGAGGTACAATACGTAAGTGTATTTTCGGAGAAATAAAAATAGAAAGAAACCTGCAAGATGTGTAATTAAACAAAATAACAATGATTTCGTAGTAGCGAAAGTACATTGTATCGAGCGAAAATCTTTACAAGGAAACGCATAGGAATGGCGCACACATATTGCCAATTATCCAGAATAAACTTTCAGTTGGAAAATAAGCTGTATCTACTTAGAAAGCGGAACTAAAGTTAATAGTAGTAAAATCCTTCGGGTCACTAATGACGAGCGAAGACAAAAGAGACCCATCTCTCTCACAAGCGAAAATTGCGCGCTCACGTCGAGCGCGAGTGTATTTGGCTCGTTCCTTCCTTCTTACCAACTTTCGCTTGTTGTTCGTCGTCTCTCAACACCTCTTATCCAACCCGAATATCTTGTTCTCCTGTAAAGTAACGCACGACGCTGTTGTTACCTTTTGACCGGCTTTCTCGACGACTTTTGGTCGGCCGATTACGAGTCGCGATCGCCCGTGCGTTTTCGAGTATTATTCTCGATTTTGTTGTGCACTTTCTCCACCCGCCCTGTTCTCCCCGTTCCTCGGCTCCGGCGCTTTATCGCAGGGCCCCAATTTTTCTGGCGGAGGCCCGTGCGAGAAAAGGTGCCGATTCGTGCCGCGCGAAGCATCACGCGGGGTCTTGGCCTCGCCAATCAACCGCAATAAACGTAAAAAAAAGGGGGCAAAGCCCAGGCTACCTCTTTTTACGTGCACGCAAAGAGGAGATCGCGGCGATCGTAAACGCGGCCGAGCGGGAGGGCGCGCCACGATGCGATTTTGCACCACGTGCGTGGGAAATGAGGCTGAGAAACGCGGCGCGGAAGCATCAGAGAAGCTGATTTCGCAGCGAGTAAATCGCTCGTAATTTCGGAAAGACCGGAGTATCTTGGAAAAAGAAGTTTTGTATCTCTCTTGATTTGAAGGCAATAATTATTGCGTGCAGCGAAGGCGCACTTGACTTCGTTGATCTTTCTCGTACTTCGAAAAGAACATCGCGTTTCAGAGAAAGTTTAACGTTTCTGCCGAAAATTGCTGTGGAATTTCCACGCAAAAAAGTTCTTCGAATTGTACTTCCTACTTTTGAAATCAAGCTTTGCTTTTGACAAACAAACAAACAACAGTATCTGTCTTTGATAATTTTGATCATTTGCAGCAACTAAGATACAATTACAAAAACTTTTTACGCAGTGTGCACACACAGGAAAGGAAATCCTGATAGAGATTAATTCACTCACTCGATACGTTCTTCTCGTCGCGTATTCTTCGAGGAAGCCTTCGGCCAGGAGTTTTTTTTTTTTTATTTATTCCATCTCATCGATCATCACGCGGGGCCTCGTGTTCGCCGCACGAGTCTCACAGTTCTCGTGTGTCTGTCGGTTTGTCGGGCGAGAAAGAGAAGAACGAACACACGAATGAGCTCGCGCGCTTGTCGATTGAAATACCAGGAAGGAAAACAATAATTAGTTGATGTCACTTGGCGTTGAAACCCGCTCGTGCAATATCGCCGCGTCGTTATCAGAGCGCGTTATCGCTTGTGCCGTATCGCGCGAGCCGCGCTACGCGAAGCGTGCGAATGTTTACGATTCGTGTCGGATTGTAATACGTCAGTGGCGTCAATGAATGCAAGCCGATGAGACGTACGCGTCTACACATGAATGACAGCACCGGATATACTTCGTACATACACACGCACTGTATCGAACCGTGTCGTAGAAGATGATAGATCAGCGATTATGTATATTTAATACACACACACTACACATACGTGCGCGCAACGATAAAGAAACGATGAGACAGGATGGAGTAATACAATCAAATAAAAATATTGTTGATTACAGTTTCTTTGGCAATAATTTATTTTTGTACAATTTATCATATAAATCTCATCAACGCGATATTTTTTGTTTGAAAATTTAATAAGTTAAAGTACATGAACTGTCACAAGTTTGTATAAATTCTCCAAAGTAAATTGATTTAATTTAATTAAAGTAAAAGAAACAAAATAGAAGTAAATATTGAAGCACCGAATCTCTGATTTTTTTTTATCTCTTAATTTCGGAGCATATGGCTAGGAGAGAATTTTCACGGCTACATCTCGACGTGTCAAGTCAACTTAGTAACCAGAAAACTCTGTTCGAAGAGAAGCCACAAAGTGAAACTAATCATCAGGCCCAGAGAACACACAAACGATATCTATAAAATTTCTCCGCTGACGTGAACGATAAAGGCAGATCCGTAGCAAGAAGGGCTAAGTGCAAATGCAGTCGGCGCGTCTGCAGTGTTCCTGAGCATCTGGCAGCTTTAGCTCATACAGAGATAATCTTAATGAATTTTGACTTATCATGCAAGAGCGAGGGCCGCCAAAAATTCCGACGACGTGACGCGTCTCTTAAGAAGAGACGCTACAATGACATCTTTTCAGGCGAGCTGCACGTCACGCGGCATGAAACGCTCGGGACGATCAGCGCTCATCGATATCGTTCTTAATTGCTGATTATGAAGCGTCACAAGTGTGATGAAGTGCGGCACAGGACGCGTCGCTTTTAAATAATTTATCTTGCGTGCTTGAAGCCTTTTTTTTACAACATAAATCGATCCTTTATTAATTCATTTTGAATCGTTTACGATACAATTATGGTAATTAGTAATTATATAGTTCAATGTTAATTAATTGTGCATATGCTCTTTTCTATCGTTCATGTATGAGCAATATATTTTTTGTGATTAAGTGATAGTTTCATACGATCATAAAAAGATGTTCAATTATGCAAAGATACTTACATACTTACATACTTATCGTCATTTTATTAAGATAATTTCCATAATTTATATATTCTCACAGCGTAGAAGAAGTTTGACTCTTTGTTTTAAACGCGTTTAGTTATATTCATAAACTCTTAGTATCTAACCGGAAGGCTAGAAACATTTTGACGAATGCGATACGATCGCGTTACACAGAAGCGTCAAACGTGCCACGGCAGTAATTCCGCTTCATTATCGGCGGATATGCGCTAATAGCGTTCCGATTGAACGTTGCTTGCTTTCACTGAATGCGATGGCTCGTGTTACCGCGAGACGCACTGCAAACTCGGCATGGTTGCTATATTTTGCAAACAAATTCGACGCACGAGAGCGCTCTGCGCGTGTAAAATTGGTAATCCAATCCTATTCGCCACGCAGGGAATTAATTATCGTATATGCTACGTAACTTAAACAGTATCTGTTAAGTGGCATCATTCGCGGTACAATCGACAAATAAAGTAAAAGTAAAATTAATTTGTTAATAAACGTGACATATTTTAAGCAAGATCGATATAAAAATTTATTGTTACTATTCATTACCATGATAATTATTTTTTCTGACTTTGATAATTGCTAAAGAAAATGTAGCAGCATTAATTTGCAACGTGTGTTTTTGAGCACAAATCGTTTTATTTGTACAAATAGGAAAATAAAAAACTGTTGGAAAAATGCGCAATTGAAGGATTTTTATTGATTCTCATGACAAAGTTTAGTGAAATCGATTTGGCAATATTGATTTTAACTATTCTCACGTGCAAAAAGCGCTCTCTCACTTGTTTTTTTGTCAGCCTTGTCGAACACGCGCTACCGCGCGCTCGTGTGAGTGTTAAACACAACGAAGCATTTGGAGCGACCTTCCTATCCAAAGTAGCTTCTCCGGAGGGTTCGAAGCGCCTGGGTGAGGGTAGCCTGTGTCGGAATGGCAGCGGAGAGCATCAAGCCAGTTGGTGTAGAGACTCCACCAAGTGCACCCGGCCGTGTATCTAATGCCAGGCTTTTTTTTTTTTTTTTTTATTCGCTTGCATCTCCATACGTGAGATGCGTAAAATGTCGCAGCGCGACGCCGTAAGGCAAATTGGATTTTAATTAACGATCAAACTTTTTATTAATGAGATTCGACACGTCGAAAGATATCATTGCAATATTTTAGCGCAATTTTATTATTTGATAGATTTTTTGCTTTAGTGTTTTGCTTTGGTGATTTTTTTCCAAATTTTACATGACAATATTCTGAAGATTATTCTTGACTGCCGTTGGAGCAACAACTTTTGACGAAGGTACATCTTTTATTTAACATATCTATTGTTTATTTTATTTATACAAATATTTTTTCTTATAATTTTATATTAGAATGTACGCTAAGTTTTTATATCTTTGTGAAGAAAGTAACTTTTTTGAAGTTTTTGTAAGATTGTACCTTTATACAATTTTAATTTTCACATTGAATGTAATATCAATCTTGTAGAGAGTGTGAATGAATATGTTACATACAGTTACATCGCACGTACACACACATTTTATCGATATGTAAATTAAATCCAGTGTCGGTTCTCGTCGAAGAACTATCCGGAAACTATTTGATCTACGTCTTTATAAATTGCGCCTGTCGATCGTTTGATACCCGCTGCCAAAGGCGCTTACCTGTTTTATTTATCGAATATAAGTTTGTCGACTGCTGGCGAAACCGCATTTAATTTTCTTCGTACATTTTACCGAGAGATATCCGGTTTGACTAGCTTTACTGACGATTGTGATTGCTTAGTTACCGGTTATTTGTTCGAGTTATTTGACTTCGTCAATTTAATTTATTTGCACACACAACTATCCAGTTATACACATTATTTAGATTTTTTTTGGAACATTAGTAAGTAAGAAAAAATATCTGACGTTATTCTCTTTTTTTCTTTTGGCACTTTTACGCTTGTCACACAAATAAAGTTTTACATTTTTATAATTTTACTCCATTCTGCTAGGTGTTCATTTAAGTTTCGTCTCTTGCAGTCTTTGGTTTTTTTCCGGATTTACGACCTTTTCGCCTGCAATGATGTCGTACGATTATCCCCATCCGGTTTCAAGAACATATCAATATAAAAAGGTAATAAATCAATCGATGAATCGAATCTATATTTATCAAAGAACTAATTGCGTAAGCGTAACATATTTTTTTTTTACGATATGCGTACTTGAAAATGTATAATTACACACTCCATGACATGTTTGTGAAACATTTAATATCCAATTGAACATTCAAACTGAATGATATCGTATTGAATATTCAAACCTGATATTTTGTAACAAATTCGCATGCTTTTGCATATCGCTCCTACGTGTTGCGAGTTGAAATTCGCACGTGAGTTAATTACGTGCCGGCACGTACATACATACAAAATACCTTTTCTCACCGATAATTTATCAGTTCGACGACTGTTAATTATCTTTGCGTCGCGCGCAATATTACATTAAAATGATGCCGATATATATTGATTAATTAATATATGGTCCTACATGCAATGACTTTTATATTGTATAATAGTATTAATTATTACTTTTTGAAGATAATTTTAGTTATTAACGTTGCCTTGTAATATGTTACAATACGGGAAAAAAAGGAGCCCGTTAATACTTTACCTTTTACAATTCTTGTGATTTGACGATTCGATAGCTTTAAGTGGCGAAGTCTTTAAATCAACTGCGCTTTTGTTTCTTGTGTATCAGCAATCAAATGTTTCATTTTCTTTTTCGATGACAACCTGGCACTTGGTGTACGGCATAAATTTGTATTCTTCCTCGCGACTCATCCGACCAAGAAATCGTTATTGATGCGATAAAAAAGAAAAGACGCGAAGACATTATTGAAGTTAAATCAGCCGGTTCGGTTATCTCGAAAACGTCGCGTCGAAACGACTGAACTTTATTTCGCGCCGTCAATTATAAATCGACGATTCCCTTCGTGAATTATTTACGAACGAATATAAGTATAAATGACCCGCTTATCGCCGCCTTTGCGTCCCGATTACGTCGTAAATTAGCAATTTACAATAGTGATTGACGATCGAAAACGCGCGGTCAAATAATGCAAGATGATGCAAAAGTCCTCAAGATGGGCTCGGCCGGTGTGTGATGCGCACATTTCAGGCAGCTGTCGCGGAATATTGATTAATAAAATATAACGTGTGTTCAATGGCAGATAACGAAGCCCCTGCTAGAGAGGAAGAGAAGAGCGAGGATAAACCGTTGCCTCGACGAACTCAAGGATCTCATGGTGGATGCCTTGGAGGTAAAACTGTTGGGTTTTCACGGTTAATATATTAAAATATTTCTATATATACAACAAAAATAAAATAATACATTAATATCTAAACAATATAACAGATGGTTACTGTAAGACAACTTTCTTGAATTATGAGTAATCATAGCCAATCATTGAATCCCAAATTAATCTCTTCACCACATTTTACATAAAAATAAAACGAATCGTAAGACGAAGTTGTAAATTACATAAAGCTCTTGTATAAGCGCAATAAAACGACACTTCACGCATTACGCTCGCAACTTCTTGCGAGTGACAATTAACTCTCACTTCGCGATCTTGCGTGGCTTTTTTCGCATGATCGAGACAAATTGTTTAACGACGAAAAGAAACAGGGACTTTTCTGTCTTTCTCTTTCTCTCTCTCTCTCTCTCTCTCTCTCTCTCTCTCTCTCTCTTTCAGAACAATCTCAGAGTCGATACGTTCAACGAGCACGTGCTATGTTTTTTTTTCCGGTCGCGCGTCGAGCGAGGGAAACCCGCGCGAAGTTTCTTGCTCGACTCGATCGGCTCTATTTATGACGCCGAGTTCCTCCTCTCTCCCGCTCGCGCGTCACCCCTCAGCGGCAATTTTACGGATCGCGCCTAGCAGGAAACGCATTCTCCGGTCGCAACTGCGCGTGCAGGCGATTTTGCTTTTAAATATTCCCAGAGCGTGAGAACCCGAGGAGTGAACGCGCGATATCTAGTGCGTAGTCATGCAAAGAGAGCAGCACACTTCGCTAAACGCGTAGGCAATGTATTTAAATAAACATTGCATTTTAACCTTTCCACAAATCGCGTCCCATCGTCACGCTCCGTTTGTTGTTTACGATGACGCACTTTCATTTAAATGCGTCATTTATACGACTAGCAATTAACGTGATTGCAAACGCGATCTTTGTCAACGGACAAACAAAACTGAAAATTAAAACTTAGTTGTTTAGAATTAAATTTCTAATTAAACATTTTAATCTAAAAAGTAATATTCTTAGTTGTGCGTTATAATAAAATGATTGACGAGAATTGACGGAAAAAACTGTTATTTTTGACCATTACGGTGAGAAAGTTCAAGCCTTGTTTTTTCCCGAACGGAATTACGCCTCGAATACAGCGTCGACTCGAACTCTGTGTGTAAAAAAAAAAAAAGATTACACGTTTCCCGCACATCTTAAGCGATATTACCCACAGTATACGCTTCGCTACCTGTAGTAATTTATCGATACAGTCTTTTCGCGCGATACAATCGTGCCGACGACGAAATTGTTACCACACGTGAGGCATACGCGTCGGCCATCGCTGCGGTCGTAACTCGCTGAATCAGCGTGAAAGGTACTGATTTCACCAATGCTAATTTTCCAACGACACGGCAATTTTTATTTTTCCGGCCCGATCGGCACGTTTCGTACGGCTTAATACGCCCGTCAACTGTATGATATTCTTCTTCGCGCGCAAAACGTCGCGAACGGTCATGGAGCGTAAAGCTTCCACGCTCAGGCGCCGCGATTCCCTTTTTATAGACCAGCATTCTCTCGATCGAACGATCTAAAGCAAACTGTCCCAAGCAACAGTTATGAGAGCCGGTAACGATATCATTTCAATAGCGACTTCTTCTAGATTGAAGAAGCCGACGTTCTTCTTCAACGAGAAAAGTGAAAAAAAAACGAAAGAGTTAGTTTGACGGAGAAGCGCAAAATTGCACGATCAAAGAGCATTACGGTCGATAATAATGTTTACAATGAATGTTTGATTTTAGTTTAAAAATTGGAGAAAGAAATTGACTATTGTGTTTTTTTTTTCATAATATTACTTTTATGTTCCGTAGTTTTTTTTATTAATTAATTTCAATATTAAGATAAATTTTCTTGTCAAAATTTTAATTTTACACAAAACACACGTACGGCTGACAAATCTGGCGAATGACGGAATGATTTGCAGACCGAGGGCGAGAACATCAGCAAGCTGGAGAAGGCGGATATCCTCGAGCTGACGGTGCGTCATCTGCAGAAATTGCAGGCCTCGCGACCTTCCGGACTATCGGCGACGATTACGAACGGCGACGAGATCTCCGCGGAGAGTCGGTGGCAATCCGGCTTCGGGCACTGCGCGGCAGAAGCCTGCAGATTTCTCTCGTCACTTCCAGGTGAAGCCGCGGAGAGATTGGCGAGACACCTCGCAGCTGGTCTTCAGAAGACAAGTCGGCACGCAAATTCCTCGGTAATTATCGAGTCAATATTGCAATTAGCGCAATGAGAGCGCGGGGAGAGAAAACGTGATAGGACCAAAGTTTCAGGGAATTCATCTCGTACATCCAAAATTTGTGCGGGAGACGACCCGTGCTGCTTTCAATACGCAAAATGAGACATTTAATATGCGGTTTTCGGCGCAATATTACATCGCGTAATTTACCGTACGATCCGGTTCGACGCAGCTAATTATTGTCGCTGCGAGATAACTACGACTTGATGAGACGTCGCGTATGCATTGAATTTTTCATGCCGCCGCACAATAGACGCTTACGAGACGAGGCTGCAACCTGCAATTTATCTTGCAATAAATTTTTTATACTTACGCGCATCTGCAAGATTGACGAGTAAAAAGCGGAGATCGCAGAGGCAGTAATACATGTACTTAACGCCAATTAATTACAAACTTAGAAGATTTACATATTCATTTATTTTTTGAATAATTACGTAGTTAGGATTATACGCGTTCCGTTATACTCACGTCCTGCTCTTATTTTGTTTTGATTTTATTTGAGAAGGTTTCTTACATTCGATAAATAGTTCTTTATTTTTTGCACAGATTTACTCTTAAAAACTTAAAAATACAAAACGTATCACACTTTTATCTAAAAACGGTATAAAATCACGTTAGAATTTTGCGCGAAACTACGTTATGTCCAAACTTGGCGAGAAAGATATTATCGCAATCATATTATACGAGCAACGGGAATAACGCGACTTGCAAAAGATTTATGATCGAGCGAGGTGTTAACGATCGTCGTAATGACTATAAAAAACGTGTTCTCTTCAGCCGAAAGCCAACCTGTTATCGCCTACCCTGGCCAATCTGGACCACATCGCCAACATCGTGGCACCTTGCGGCACGTCCACCGAAATTGACTCGGCGATACTTCCTGCAAGCACATCGCCGATAAGATCCACGCCTCACACCGATAAAACTGTCGACGACGCGGCCGCGTCGACAACCGTTTCTTCCACGCCTCGATGTCGATCTTCGGTGTCGCTCGTTAATGCCAATGAGAAATTAACAGTAAATTGCAGTGCCAAACCAAGGAGTCTGAGGGACCGGCGAGAATCGACAACAAAGATGGTGACGACGACGAGAAACAAAACTAACGATCCGCAAGACATTAACGCTGATGACGACGAAGAAATTGATGTTGAGCGCGTGGACGAACGCGACCCGATGTGGAGACCGTGGTAGTCCCCGAACTTGTGTAACGATAAGCGATTGATAAAATGTATTTCTTATAAAAAAATTTTTTCACATTTTGCCGTTCAGTTCTTTACGTATGTACTACTATTACAGAAATACTTGAAATCTTGAAGAATTTTGTACTAAAATTTTGTGAAAAGAGATAACAAAAAGAGGAGAAAAAACAAAGGAAATATAATAGAAGTAAATATAATGAAAGTTTAATTTCGAGTTATATTGTTTGAACGATAGTCTTTAATTTAAAGTTTTTTTTAATTAAGAACTCTGGCGATATTACTGTTAATATATTCTGAAGATAAATAATACAAGTTTATACATATATACACTTCTCGAAGTTTGTTCAAACGATGTTTTTGTTGCATTAAATATTTTGATTACAATACTTTGTACCATACTTATGCCAACAGAGATAAGAAGCAAGCAGATATTAATAATACCCGGTTACCTCAATCCATATTATTCGAGTACTCATATCTTCCAGGGACTAGTATCACTCGGATATTCATATTGTTCGGGTATTACTCGCACATTACAAATACACATAGAACGTTTATCAGAGTACTCAGGTATCCGAGTATGATTAGTTCTAATATAGATATATATATGTACACATACACACACTCATATAAAATTATATTCCTATTAATAATCTTGTGTTAATTTTGTTATTTTGGTACTTGGCTTTAAAACACTAGATAAATATTAGTTTATATTTAAATAATTATATTATTGCTTAGACTTGTGATATTAAAAAGTTTGTTCAACTGATATACAAGATAAAAAAGATGATAAATATCAATTTTTACGCACTATTATTACATTCCGAATTAAACAATATGTGTGGCACTTTATTCTGAATATTTTATCTATTGCTGCATTATTTGTTTTTTTTTTATACCGACAATTCTTTACTTAAGATGTATATTTTTATCACATAACGTAAGAAAAGCGTTGTAATTAATTTTATAGTATAGTTTATTTGTATATAGGAATATATATGCAAGAATATACTGCTATATAATTATTTATGTTGATTTATTTTGATGTTAATATCTACATGTATACTTTGTGCGTGATTAATCTGTGATAGAAGATAAGAATATATATTCGACATTTTGCATTATGTATATGGACCAATCAAGTTTTTAATAAAATATTTCAAACTCAATTTTTTATTATTAAAAGTATTTGTGTGTGTACAAATTTTATTTCTAATTTGGTAAAAGAATGAACACTATCTTCTTGATATCTTCTCTCAATATCCTTACGAGATATTTTTTATAGCAATTGTTTCGATTTGATATTATAGTTGATTATCTTTTATTTTTAAAATATAATTGCAAAAGCACTAATTACGTATATTTTTATAAAACAGCAGTGTTAATGTACGTGACTATATTTGTAAAGTTTTTATTACATCACTTAAAGTTGTTGATATGTTAGATATCTTCTATAGTGCAGATACTATGCCATCTACGAAGATACTCGACAACCTAAACGACACGAGATGAAAGAACGAATAAAAAAATACTGCACACATAAATGTATTTTTGTTATATATTATATATAATCCGTATATCCACAACCACGTGGTCATTTTCTTGATTTTGACAGTTCTTCAAAATTGCTGGACTGATGCCACACTTTCAAACGCGACAAGCCCGAATATCGACATAAGCGCAATGTCCACGGTGCACATTGGCAACTACGTAGCGATGTCAACGAGCGACTTGTCGGTTCGTAAGCCACAACTGAATATGGTTCTATTCCGAGCTATGTTCAAACGTGAAAAACAATGCCTTTTAGCCCGAATATTTACTAACCAATAGTTTGTACTTCTAGATTTCTACGACCCACATTTAATTAATGTTTAGTTTATTTTCTCAAATTTGTCAGTTCTTCGATATTGTTGTGCTGGCATCGCACCAATTTTCAAATTCGAAAAGCAATCACGTTTCTGCCGATTATCATGATGAAAATTGTGAGACATCGGGGTAAAGAATATAAATATATAGAACATGGTAGATTGGACTACGACTATGTTGTACACAAGTGAATATTTATTTTCGGAGAATATGTTGTAGTTTGTGTATATTTTTCCGTCCCACTTTGCACAGACTGCGGACTGTCAGATGCATTATTTTTTACTGCTTCTGGTGTGGTTAAAAAATATAGCACACGCAGTTACATGTGTAACTTTGAACAAAGCAATGTAAATTATTGCGTTTCCAAAAAAAAAAGAATTTCTTTTTTTTATTTGTAGTTTGTTTGGTCGTATTCCTGGCACAGAGTAGAGCTGGAACTTGTGGACATAGCACGGAATAGAACCATGTCCACCTGTGGTGTACACACCGACATGTCGTTCGTTGACTTGGTTACGTAGTTGCCAATGTGCCACCATTCGTGGACGTTGCGCTAGCTTATAAGGCGGGAAAGTTATTACAATTTCTCATATAGTTCTGGCCGCTTTCTTTGTCTCTGATTGTATATTTTCTTTATTTCATAAAAGATAATATATATGAAGTTGAATCTCTTTTATAATAGCGAGTGATGTAAAGACTTTCTATTTTTTCTTCTGAAGATAATTTACCTGACTTTGTCATTAGGTGATACCGCAATATAATATCGTTCGTATTCTTATTGGCAAACGTTATTACATCGACCGTTGTTACATGCTGTGTTCGTAAAATGAAAATATATATATGCTCGTACATGTAGAAAAACCAGTTTTACAAGTTGATAAATTCTCTTGTAATTACAACAAAAACCTCTCTTTCGTAAAGTATGTAATTTTTATATAGTTTTTATAAGGTGATATTTATAATTTATTATTTAGTTTTATAGTATAGAAAGCAAACTATTGTTTGTAAATAGATTATCAAAAACGTGCAAATGTCTTGGAAGTACTAAAGTTATAAAGTCTAAACGTTTGAACACATGTTATATGTATAGTGTCTTATATATCGTTTCAAAAGTAATAATATTCAACACATTGGACTTGGTTTGTACAAAACTGCTCTTTGAAGATGACGCCGCAAAGGAAACGCAAAGAAAGGAAATCGGGATGTTTCTCGCAGATAAAGAATTTCATCTTTTCAGCAAGGACACACGCAGTTTGCCAACAATCCCTTCCGTTCGCCATTATTGTGGTTACTAAATCAAAATAACGGCAGTTTTGTTATACGTCCGACCGCACTCACCGAACAAATGGCAGTGTAATTTATAATATAGCTTTGTCACCATTCCGACGGTATTGTGACGACTGTAATTTAAGCGATGCTGTGTGTCGGGTTTCTGATTATATAAATATACAAACGCGACATTAAAGCGGAAAATATAAAAGCTGGAGTTTTTCCTCAGTTTTCACTTTGTTACAAAGATGACTTCGTACTAACTTCATCAATAGGTACTATGACATCGGCGATTTTTTTGAATTGTAAATACAAAGAAAAAATTCAAGGAAAGAAGAAATTTGTGTATACTTCATTTATTATTTTTATAATAAACTCATTATGATGAAAACGCATGTGTAGGGTGTAAAGAAATATTTAAAGGAAAAATATTTAAGAAATCAGAACCTTTTCGCTAAAGTGGCGTGAGTCTAATCTAGATCTTTATGTAGCAGGGCTCAAACTATGATCAAAACAATTTTAGAAAGTTTTAAAAAGTACGCATAACAGAAATAAAACTTTTGAGCAGTTTTAAATGCATTTTATTTGGCAAAAAAGAGTTTGTATATTCTACTAATAACATTTCCACACTTCGCAAATTGCGGATTATCAGATACACAATACGAATATGTTTTAATATATTTAAAGATACGGGACATATACTGGAAACTGTCGAACATGGAAGTTAGAAGGGTAAATTTTCCTTCTACGATCCGTTATTCCGCAATTTAAGCTGCGCACAGTGTACGTGAAGTCGTCAGAAAAGCGCCGCGGCCATTACGACTTTTACCGTGGCGGTTCGCGCGGCGCGTCAAAGAGCGCTCATTAAATGCTGGCAATTAACTGCGGGCCAAGTCCCGGGGCCCGGAGAGTCTCTCGCTTTCCTGTTCCTTCGCCTCCCCCACTATTGCTTTCTTGGTCTCTATCTTGAGCCTCATATGCTAGCACCACTGGCAATAGTGGTGGTGGTGGTCGAGACTCAGGTGTAAATGCGAGATCCAGCTCTAGAGTCGAGGGGCCCACGCGCTTTAATGGGCCTTGCCAACAAGAACGATCGGCATGCGACCCATCTATCACCCTGCGAGCTGTTATTTAATGGTTTGCATCTCGCTCCGGTCCCTCCGCCGCTTGTGAAGCCTCTGGTGACGTAGCCTCTTCGCGCGAATATAGATATATGTATACGCGTTCTCGCCTCCTGGGCGTGCGTGGAACTGCAGATTATTAACTTCCTACCGAGACGCATCCCCGAGACCACTGTCAGAGATCGACTGTACATCTGCGAGTAAATTTTCTCTTGACTGTATACACACTCTTCGCGTTTTGGATTTTAATTTGGAGTATTTTTCTTCGAAATAGCGGAGTTCTGAGATTAATCAGCAAGAGATAGAGTTGTAACACTGATGATTGCGGCATCGCTGTGCTCTCCTGCAATTATTGAATCTCATACAATCAACCCGAGTATCAACTTGGTCTCACGCTCTGATACACGTGTGTGGCAATCGTGTAGTACGCCATGCGACCCGCCTATCATCGGATGATCTATGATTTAAAGGTGGCGTATTGCAATCTTGCATCGCGCTACAGAATTCAAACCGCAGGTAACGTCCGCCTTCGCATTGCACGCGCACTGGGCCGCAAAGATTTATCAACTTCTCATCAACGACTACTTGGCTTCAAATATTATTCTAGATGATGCTTCGAATAACACGATCCCGCTCTTGCACCAGGAGGTTGCGGGCGGAGAATGATTTACGAGTGTACGTAATGTGTAAGGAGAGTTACCTTCTAATTGTTAATAATAACTCATTCACGAGAGGTTTTGCGAACGATTAATAACTCAAAGAAAGAATTGGAAAGCTTCGGCTTAATCTTCCAGAAACAAAACTCTAATTTACGTCTAATAAATTGTATTTCACATTTTTTTCTTGAAGTTCTCCGATAAGTTTTACCGACTCAAAAGTCACGCAGGAAATCTGTTGTAAAATTTCTCTACACAATCGATCTTGTCGATGTAAAACAGATGCGTCAGCATTTTCAAAACTTTGTTACAAGTTTCACAAAAAAAAAATAACTGGAAATCAACGTGACCGCTTTTCTGAATATAGAAATGAAACACGCTGTGTTCTGCTCTTGCAAATTTTGTCCAATAATGCGGAACTTCTTACTGCCCGCTCGCTGCGAGGCAGTATTGTCGAGGACTCGATGCCCGCAGGAAGGTAAACTGTTGTTACCGTGCGATACATTAGGAATCTTGTCAAAATACATCAATGCATGAGTAATAGCACAAACACAGACGAAAGAAAGAAAGAAAGAGGTGAATACACGTACCAACTCGTGTACACGAGTGAACGTGAATGGACGAGCGAATCGTTATTCTCCTCGGGGAATATTTCGTTTCGTTCTCGACCATTTTGATGAATTCACATTGTAGAACGAGTCCCAATGGGAGTCCCAATGGGAGTTCCGTTAATCTCGAAAATTTGCGAGAAAATTCTAATGAAAATTCTAATGAATTCAGAAATGGTAGCTAGTGTCAATAAACTCTTTTAAATGCAGCGTGTTAAAACAACAATAAAACTTTTGAAAGTCATTTTACGTGTGAAAATTTCCGCTATAATAGACTGTGTGATGATTGCAGCAAAGAATGATCTTTAAGCTTCAATCAAAAAGCATGATAAATTATTGCTTATTGAAAAAAAGAAAAAAATAAAATTAAAATTAAATTAAATTAAATTAAAGAGGATTAGAATATTATCACGAATTATCTTTTTAGAAGTCAAGCATACTCTAAAGCTATACAAACCATTCGCCATTTTTTTATCGAATTGTGTCCT
Organism: Pseudomyrmex cubaensis; assembly: GCA_014825685.1. Taxonomy (NCBI): domain Eukaryota; kingdom Metazoa; phylum Arthropoda; class Insecta; order Hymenoptera; family Formicidae; genus Pseudomyrmex; species Pseudomyrmex cubaensis. The sequence continues at coordinate 51,987 of QVOA01006696.1, read as the reverse complement.
GCGAAAAACTTCAAGGATTTTTCTCGGCCGAGCAGATAACAATTAGACGCGTTATCCCCAGAGGGGGAACGGTTTTTATATATTGACATCTCTCACCGTGAGCGATCCGCGCTCATGTTTAGTGACACGCGCCCACAAGGGAAAAGGATCTTCGTAAATTTTCGAGCACACGGGAGATTGCCTTACATCGGGAGATACATCTGATCGCGGCGTTCGAATTGGCTTCTCGAGATCGTCCGCGACAATCGATCCCGGCAGACCGATTGATCATTCGAACGGTAGACGTTCGCAAGAAATCATAGATCTTTCCTTCGAGCTCTTACCTTAGACATGTGGAAGTTACAGATTATTTGCAGTGAGCGATTGTCATTGATTGAGACATGGTCATTTTGACGGATATAGCACTCAAACGGGTTGCTTTTCCACACGAGCAAACAATAACCTCAATTTATATATCTTTGAGGTCGGGATATAATCTTCGTGCAGCGCAGATATATATTCATCACAGTCGTCATTTTCTAAATTTCAATTTGCTAGTTTTATGAGACGCGCGAGACCTACGTCTTCTGGCGGAACTAAAAATATCCGAACACACGAACGCGCGCGAACGAGATGCCCTAATCGAGCTTGCGTCATCGTGGGAGCGACGATTATTAGAATTCGTTGCCTTCGGTGCTAATATCCTCCCGAACAATCTCTCGTGATTTTCCACAGCGCATAAAAGCTACGATGTTTGCTGTCTTTAATGGCCACATAACATCATTACAACCTTCTCCGCAAGCGTATTCGCCGTGTGACCATCCGCCATTTCTATCTCAGTTTTTTTTCTTTTTTTTTTTTTTTTGCTTTCCTCCGCTGCCGCTTGGCATCGCATCGCGTCGCAATAATTAACTCCGCGTCGCGATAATATTCGCGAGCACGCTCGTATTTTTCCGGGATTATCGCGTTTCGAGACAACGGGCGAATTACACGCCCTCCACACGTGGCAGGTGGCAAAGCGAATTCCAAGCGTGAAGGTTGCGGAATTTGCAGTCGGCACAGATTCTCACATTGTCCGAGACAAGACAATGAATTACTTAAAGTCTTAAAGAGAATATTGCGTGTGGCATCCATGAAGTACAAACGATTTGTTTGGACTGCGCTAATGAAAAGCGACAATCTACGTGCGCATAATTCTTACGTGCGTTACATTGAAGAGAGGTCATTATTTGCCGATCTTCGATTCAACTAACGTTCAAATGTTTTGTTCGATCGAAGAGATTCTTTCAATCGATCTTATTCTTCGAGTTAATAATAGGAGTAGAGTAAAATCAAGAGGATCGATCAATTCGTATTGTAGCGGCACACCGAAGCAATACGTAATGTCGTTCATGTGATCATTTGCATGATTGCGGTAGCGCAAAATACGTACCTATAGAGAATACGCTCCGCGCGGCGCCAATCTATTCTGGAGCGTTTAATCTGCACGGCTATCATCTATTTCCAAGGAGCGCAGACGCGATACACGCGGGACAGGACGCGATAGCGCACGTGTCGTGATTGTAGTTTATGGGGAGCTGATTGCGGGAGCGTGGGACGACGACGCACCGTTGGTCGGACGCATGGCGCCCGTGGCCGGACGCCATTCATCGACGGTACTTACACGTATCCATTCCGGTGTCAGTGTTTCGTTTCGTAATCATTAAGATATGCATTATCCGCCTAATGACGAGCGGCGCGGCTCAACAGCGTGTCCGATCGGGGTGACTCTGCTCGGAGCGGCGAGGGCGCGCATAAATTTCGCGTAAAAGGGCCCTCCCAGTCTTCCTCTTCTTCCTCGTGTGCGTACTCGATGCTGATTAATGCGGATTGCGCGCGCCGACCGGGGCCCGACAATTAATTAGCCCTCGTGATCCGCGCGGAAAATTTCGACGTTGATCGACGTCGCGCTTAATGCGGGACTTCTCACTCGGGATAAATTAAATTACTTCTCGTGTGCGCGCGAGCGCGCGCGATGTGAAATACTTTCGTTGACATTGTAAGCTACAATACATCGATTCGTAAATAAATTTAGGAATATAAGACGTTTTTCAGGATCGCGTGACGTACACCGAGAGATTTCGAGTTATAAATGTATCACAGCGAGCGCAAATGTTTCGGTGCAACGCGTCACACCCCGAACGTTCTTTTCGCGCGAACGGACAAAATAATTGTCGCGGCCGATTCGCATCGCGCAAGGCTTAACGCGTATATATTAATGCGGGGCGCGGGATCTTAAGGCCTATTGTGCCAGATTGCGATGTCCGTCCGGCCGAGTCCTCGCGGCTTTTCGGCCGATGTCCGAAGTGATTACACGCGAATCAGACGAGGTGGTTTCGTCGCGGCGGGGAACCTGTCCGAAATGTCTAATGTTTTTTTTTTTTTTTTTTTTTGCGAGATGATCACGCGGGGTGATCCCGCGATCTTCGGACGACTCGCTGAGATTTCTTTTCCCGTCGCGCCACTTTCGTCGTTCATCTTGCACGTCGATTCTCATACACACGCAAGATGGACAGTTTACGACATTAGTTACGATCGGCATTAATTAAATGGAGGAATAATGACGTTGTCGTGATCGCGATTACACGCGGCGCGCCGCCGTGAGAAATTAAGGACACGGGAAGAAGCGTGTCCGTGCAAAATGCCGATATTCCGCTATCGCACGGTGCGCCCTGTTTCCATTTTCCATCTTCTTGGGCGGAAGCTTTCAGCTGAACGGCGGGTGGTGGTGGCGCATTGGAATCGCGGCGGAATACCGCGATTCAATTAAACGCACGATTACTCGGCAAATGTAATTAATTTTAATTAACGATGCGGAACGGATCGCGACCGCGGGAGCGTATATTCGCGCAACAGCGGGTCTCTCTGATCTTCGCGCGATCTCATTGTCGGAATCACGCGATCTGGCAACGGAGGCGGTCAAGCGAGTTCCACGACGAGAGATGTCGACGGCCGCGACGCTCGTGTGAATCGAAGGTGAATTAGCTCGTTCATTTAACCTCGATCGCACGATCTTATTCTGTTTAATACAAGTAGTATATATAAATTTATAATTCGGACGTATCTTTAGTAGCAGAACGCGAGATAGTGTGAAGACCTTAAATAAAACTATAATATTTTTTACATGTTCATAAATAAAAATATATTTAAATATTCTTTACATAACGTATATTACTACTTTGAAATTATCACACAGACAGATAAGGATTTATTATTCCTCCGCGAGCCCCCAAAAATATGTTCAAGCGAAATTTTGAAATCTCTTTTCTGATCATAAAAAATGCAATCCGCGTCGAATCGCACGGAAGAAATCGATTGATGTATCGATATCGCTAATCGCCCGCGAGGGGTGTATCGCAAGCCGAGTATGAACACAACGAGCGCGTCGTCTTCGTTAGCGTGTGTATTAGTGGAGGAAGTTTTCGCTGTTGTGCAAGGCGGAGCCGGACATGCGACCACCTCCACCGCGGTGAGATCACCTGGCAGGTGACCAATGCAGCGGCGCCGATAAAGCCATGAAAGAGCACGGCTGGGACCGTCGGCTAGTGGTTTCTCAAAGGGGGCCCCACGACGGAAGGCGGAGCTTTCCTGAGGAGGCTTTCCTGCTTTTAAACCTGCCTTTCTTCGTTTCTTTGCGCGCCGTCGACAATCCCGACCGAAGAAACCGGCAGTTCGAGCCGAGACCCCGGAGCTAACAGGTCAAGCCTGCGCTTCGCGTGTCCCAGCAAAAATAAAAAAAAAAAAAAGGAGGTGAGGCCCTTTCGTTTTGGCTCTTCTTTGACAGTAACCCTGCAGGAGAGTGTCGCTGTTGCCGTTGTCGCCGTTATTTTAATTATATATTACGGGTAAAGTGAGAAAAATATCGGATAAAACGAAAATTCGAGTAAGTTGTGAAAATCGGGTGTGAGAAGAACTCGAGGGAAGTGAGAATCCTTGTGTGGTGCTGGTGGCCGAGAGAAAGAGAGAGAGATTTCTCTTGGAAATAGGGACAGCTAGATGGCAGTCAGTACTCTCAACATGGCACCCTACTTCACCGGATACCCTTTTCAAGGTATGAGGTCTTTTTAATAGATTATCGGGAAATAACTCGAAGAAAAGAATGAAAAGACCATTTTATATGAAAAGTGTTTATAAATATTTTAGTTTGGAAATTCTTTGGCATTCTTTGTGATACAGTAAATTCACACATTCCCACATTTTTCGATGCGACGGTAAACGAGTTCATGAATTTTTTTCTAATAATATAATAATTTAATACAATTTATTGTACACGTATAATTTATTATACACTAATAATTATTCTAATTATCTTTCAAACGAGGAAAACTAATTAAAGAGTTGTTTTAATTTGATTAAAAATTTGTATGGCAATTTGTATTTGTAGTTTTGATATGATTTACAGTAACTTGTGCGAGTCTGTCTCTTCCAAAACGACAAAATTAGAATTTATTTATTATTTCGTAATATTTAGTTTCTTAAAAGAACAATGACATCACACAAAGCATTTCCTCTATTCTCAGAAACTCTCTTCCTCATCGAGAATATTGCTATTAACGTCAGCATGAGTTTCGCGAACGACGGTCAACGCCTGCCGGCAACGGTGCCGCAGATACTTTACAACCGATGTTAATGGTTTTACGAGATGCACTTTGACAGAATTATTCACTGCCCGCTGGGTGCAAACTTCAAACAGTCGCGACTCCGATCTTTATAACGACCGTAACTGTCCCGATTCGCGACCGGTCCCAACCTTCCGATTAATTCAGTCTCTGAAAGCTTATCAGTCGCGCAAACTTACGACACTCGGATCTATATTATGTAATCCGGATGTGTAAAGACTAATCTACACAGAAGTCGCGGCAAGCATTTTGCAATGCAACACGTGGCGCGCGTATCGTCTACCGTAATGATTTAAAGGCCAGGAAAAGAGAGATTGTGCATAAGTAATCGCTCAGAAGCTTGTACGTCGTTCCGCATTGTGTAATTTATGAGTTGTGGGAACAGTGCAGCAACGCCAACTAATAAGACAAAGCAAAATAAACTTAACAGTTTAATTCTTTGTACATTCAAATTTTCCGCCTCTCTAACACACCATCTCAGAAGAAATAATTAAAAACAATAAACTTGCGTTCAACTACGTTCATGTATTGTTTATTTCATTTTATTTTTTTATTAAGATCCTCAAATCTCTCATAAATAATATTCGCTCTATGTTATTTTTTTAAACAATACAGAACAATACAGAACAATAGAAAAACTAACAGTATGTATTCACATATCTGGAGCGCTTTCTCTCAAACGCGAGCCTTTAAATCTCCCTCGTCCAATTCTCGAAGCGGGATGAGACTCTACTTTCGAATAAAGTTCGACACACACAGATATGCCGCGTAGTGGGCGTCGGAACGTGGAAGAGAGTCCCGTGGAAGGCTTTACGTACTCATGGGTACCTAATGTCTGATATCGGATAGGCCTCGGGCGACGGCACGTTGATTGAAGCCTTCGCGCCACTCGGAACTTACACCGCGCCGCTAAGTACATGCATCCCTTCGGTACATGCGGTTACTCCCACTCAGGTATGCGCGCGTGTACCTTCCGCTCTCATCTTCCGCCCATCGGGGACCGCCCGTAGTGACGATCGCTACAGTCGTATCGCGGCAGATTGCGTAATTGATGAAATGAACGTCGCCGTCCCCGCGAAATTAACCCCTTTGCTCTCGGGCGGGATTGTGTTCGCGCGCGCGCGCGCGCCGCTTCGCAATTATTTATCGCCGTCGAACACCCGCCGCAGAATGCAACATGCCGTTTATGAAAAAGTTATTATTATCGATTTTTGTGCAGTAGATTTGAGTATATTAGTTGATATCTCCGATCTGTGCAAAAGTTTAGGAGAGTTTATAAACGTACAAACTACAATATTTTATATTTGTGGTTTTATTGTATAAAAATAATATCATCATCAGCTCTAAGTGTTTTTTGAAACATTTTTTTATTTTTCTTACAAAATTAATTCACTACAAATCACCGGGAAGGTAAAAGAACGCACAACTGATGTTACATTGACATTGACGTTGTAATTGGACAATAATCGGTTGAAAGTCTCGAGACTAAGCGAATTTAACGATCACGCGATCACATCCTATAAATTTTGCCGGCCGTGAGACGCGTTCCGCGTACTTTATCAATCGAAAATTGGACCTGATCGCATAGCACGCATACGTCTTTAATGAGATTCCATTAATACCCGAATAACGTTGTTATTACTGCTTAAGAGCGATAAGCAGCTGCGACAAGAGGAGACAAAATTACCATAAAGAAAAGTATCGTAAAGAAGCGTAATTGCACGGTTCTCACGTAAACTACGGAGTGTCGTAGTCGCAAAATACGGTGTATCGGTTCTTCGCACGTAATAATTTATCCCGGCCGATCGGGGGAGAAAAAGGATTAATTGACGCTTGTAACCGCGCGTCCTCGCAGACGCGAATAATGAAACACCCGGTCGGATATGAGCGCCGCAATTATTTGGGAATTCTCTAAGTTTCCAACGAGCAACCTTCGGTTGTGACGACGGCTCTTGCCTCGCAGGTAAAAATTAACGATGCGCGACGCTTCGCCGGGCGAATTCAAATTAGATGAAAGACGCTCCCTCCCCTCCGTGCCTCTGCGTCGCGTCACACGAATCATGGACATTAAGTCTGATCGCTGACAATCAATCGGCCGTTATCAATAATTCATGCTAGAAATTATTTCCTCGATCACGTTTTACTTACACCATATGTCCCGCTCGGGGTCTTCGTACGGGGTGGTCCTCCACCGAAGTGGCCGCGAAAATGACTACCGCGCGATCGCGCCATAATAAATTACGCGAGGACATAAATCACTCACCAGCTGCTTGGATTAAATCGTTCTCTCTCTTGAGAGATAGTCGTTTTATATAACCAAACTTACAGCGCTGTCGCATTAGAGAAAATAAAATACTGAGAAGAAATAAAAATATTCGGTTTTACATTCTTTTTTTTACATTTGCAAGTACTTCACCGCGGATTTGTCGTCAAAAAGTGAGTCTAGTTTTGTGTTTTATAAGAGAGGGAGAAAGGCTCGTAAATTCCGCAGAGATCGGGAAAATATGTACAGGCTTTTGCAATCGATGTCGGGACTAATCGCACAAAATGCACAGTGGGAAACTTGCAAACATGGCGCGGCGCGTTTCGCAAGAAAACGCGCGGTGAACAATATTCATCGGCGAATAGGGAACAAAAACGCAGATAAAGGGCTCGCTCGCGCGCACGGACGGTGCTACATTCAACTCCCGATTCCGTGACTCGACTTGCCGATCGGCTCGAAATGCGTAAAAGCACCGTCCCGCGCAAAGCAAGCATATATGCATCATATACGTCTTGCACGTGCGACGAATGGTAGTCCGGCATTCCTGGCATTCATCCTGTGCGGCCGCACGAATTCCTATAATAATCCCCTGCAACCTGGCACGCGGATATCTTGATGAGAAAATTGATCAGTCACTATATTAGCTCTGTCTTTAATTATCGTTCCCATGTTATTTCTTTTTTCTCTTTTTACGTCCATATTAGCGCCTGCAAAGGCTATCAAGATAAGAGAAAGTAACTCAATCTCCTTCTCTTTCATTTTTTTTTTTCAAGTCTTATTAAGACCTTTAACCTTCTCTTTTTATCAACTACGATCACTTTTATTTCTTCGTTTTCTAAGCTAACATGACATAATCTATACGTATTGATTTCTTAACTTTTCTCTTAATTATTATTGTATCTCCAACATTTCAATATATATCCATATTACGTCTACTCGTATTGATTTCGAAGTTTCTGTACACGATGCATCCAATTTATCCGAAAATTTACGCCGGGAATATCCGCGGCGTTCGCGCGCCTCGCACTGAAAACTCGTCGTCGAAGGCGGCGGCGGCGGCGGTCGGCGCCTTTTGATCTTGCCTGTAATCCCGTCGGGCCCCGCGGCCTGACTGACGTCATACACCGAAGAGGTGTTCGGCGGGACCGTAACCTGGCCTATACCGCGTCAGGCGTGTGTAGGAGTGTGTGCGTTGCACGCACTCGCGGATATGTCCTTATACCGAGGGTTTCTCCCGACCAAGGGCGGCGGCGGAGACGACGCGGAGGGGGATGTAAATCTCCGGGCCCGTGATGAACGACGAAACGGGACTACTTTTGTGCCCGGAGAACTGGAAGGGGGTCGTCTTTTGAATTACGCCGTGGTAATTAGCGAACTCTTAGACGCCGCGCGTTTCTCGCGCAGCAGGTAGCCGGCGAAAATACATCACGAGCCGCGACGCCGCAATCGCGGGCGCGAGAGAGTGTTTCGGGTGCAAGAAATTCGCAACGCGCATTCGCGAGATGCAATCGTCTTGTCATTAATAAATTCCGGCGGGAATTTTTGATGAATATGTGACATTTGAATATATACGCGTGTGTTTTAAGTAGAGATACTTTGCTGCAAATTTTCTTAACGAAAAAGACTCGTACTAGCTAAATCTCTGAACACACATGCAGCGCTTATAAACGCGCGCGCATCTTCTTTTCGCAACGCGTCTCTTATGCAAAACCACTTTTATGTAAATACTTACAAACGCACAGAATGCAGCTCCCGGTCGTTCGAGGGCCCTCTCATTGTCCCCGCAAAAGCGCTTTTTGAGGTTTTTTCTCTCGAGTTTTAAGACCGCCTCATCTCCGCCACCCCTTCTCGCCCTTGTTCCCTGCGTCATACCGCGGGCTTTTACTGCTCCGTGCAAAACCCAGGGCCGTAACTCGTAACGCCGAGTCCTCTTCCTCGTGGTTTTCTGAAGCACGCGAGGTTTCTACCGTCAACGTCGTCCTGAGAGCCATCTCACGTCCGCGCGCATCTCATTCCGCTTCTTTGTCCGCGCGCGTAACGCCGTTTGTTTGACTTCGTGATTATAATTAAGTTAATGAAGAAGGTGCGCGCGCGGGAAGGTGGACTAATTACCGGTAATTAGCGACGTTTGAGCAGTACCTCGCGTGTCGCCGCGCTTTGTCCGCGATTCTCTTTTGCGCGAGTTTATCTTCTTCTTCTTCTTTTTCTCCGTCACTTTTGTGTCCGGCTTCGTTTATTCTCATGTGCAAAAATGGTCGCTACTTGCGCATACCGCCGTGTTACATTGTTCCAACGGCAAAACAACACGCTATTTTTCCTTCGACGCTAATGTCCAATATAAACAATGACAGGCTTTGTTTTTCTAATGTCTCACAAGATGCAACACATATTTAATTCTACAATATTTTTTTAAACGGTGTTAACTGCTAAGAATAGTGTTTGCAGACTTCTATTATCTATTTACTAATTCTACATCACCTTCGTTTGAAGTTCCCGACACCGTTTGTGTGTCAACAATCCTTTGCTCGTCTCTTCCATTATTGATCATATCTATTGTACAACTCGTGACTTTTGTCACGTAAATAGACGCGCTGCGAACACATTCTTGCATCTTTAAGAAGCCACCACAGTTTCTACCCACAAACAAAAGTGCGTTATTATTATTATTGCAGGACAGGGTCGCGTGAACCAGTTGGGCGGTGTGTTTATCAACGGCCGTCCATTGCCCAATCACATTCGGCTGAAGATCGTCGAGATGGCGGCGGCCGGTATCAGACCGTGCGTCATATCGCGACAGCTGAGAGTCTCACACGGTTGCGTCTCAAAGATCCTGAATCGGTATCAGGAGACGGGATCGATCAGGCCTGGCGTTATCGGCGGCAGCAAGCCACGAGTCGCCACGCCGGAAGTCGAGGCGAGAATCGAGGATCTCAGACGGCAAAATCCAGGCATCTTCAGCTGGGAAATACGCGAGAAATTGATAAAGGTCCGTCGATATCGCCGCGCCATTGCATTTCATTTCAAATAAAGAGGAGACTTCGAGACACATGTATTATGATGCAAAATATTATAATTAATTAAGAAAAAGTATATTATGTGAAAAGAAATAAATTAAAATAGGAGGGAAATAAATTAATTTAATATTGATTAATGAGCAAATAGTTATTTAACAAAAAAAATACGTTTTAACAAATAAATTTGCTTAATAAATGATGTACGTTATATACATCAATAATTGCGTTAGCTTTATTGACAATTTATTTGAATATTTATTTATTGTAGCAGAAAATATTGTAAAGTATCTATAAAGCGCGCATTTAAATAATTAAAAAGATTTTATTGCACTTTAGTAATGTCATATTAATAGTTTAATTAATATTTATAAGCAAAGAAAAATTATACTAACTGGTCCAATGCGGTTCTGTCAGCAGGACGGAGTCTGTGACAAAACTTCGGCACCTTCTGTGTCTAGCATCACCCGACTTTTACGTGGACCAACCAATCAGACTCGTCCCAGCGATGATCCGCGCAGAAATCATTCTATCGATGGGATTCTCGGTGAGTTTATTTAAAATTTTACTACTCTCGATGCGACCCAATCGTTGGGAAAGATTTGCAAGAACGGATATTCGTGTCTCGTCGTTTTAACACTGCATAAACCACCGAGTGGAGGACGCGAACGAAGCATCCGAGGTTAATCGAGCGATAAGCGTAATTATAGCGTAGCCGTGTGTTAAGTTAATTGAGGCAAGGCGACCGTGACGATCGCGGTTGTGCGTAGCTCGCGTGCTCGCTGAATCCGAAATGCGCATTTTTTTTCGTGTGCGCGTAACGCGATCAGGAAGTCGTTATCGTTTCACATCAAACTCCTTCGAAGGAGTTCGGAGGTTAACGCAATTATTAAGCTTATGTCGAAGTAATAAGGAATTCAATTACTGTGATCACACCAAAAGGTGTTATTACGCGATGTTATTGTTTGTTTTTATTTATTGTTCATTGCTTTATTAAATTTATACGAATCTTTACCCGTGCGCGCACGTGCGCAGATACCGCGCGTGCGTTTGTACACTACAGAAACTATTTATCGAAGTATCCAGCAGTTTCACGGGCACGACGAGATTGGTAGAAATATAGGTCTGGTCGGCGAGGAGCGTAAAAAGGAATTCCATTCTTTTTTATTTATTACCGGCGGTAAGGGGCGCGAAGAAATATTAGACGTCCCGTAGCGCGTAGATGTGTCGAGTTTATTACCTTGTCGGGAAGATTTAGTTTTGATTAGACGTGTATGCCCGAGATTGCGACTTCGCGCAAGAAGAGCTCGGCGCGCTCGACCTGTTGCTCTTCTGTCGCATTGATCAATCTTGTCACATTGTTATTTACAAGCAGCTATTTTTGTGATAATTTATCACAACAGTTTGTTTTTTTTGTATCGCAAAAAAAATATTTTCGTTACGCAAATATTACGAGATAATCTGAGTTTCATTTTAATTGACAAACTTAAAATATTGACCAAAGTTTGCAAAATATTGAGATACTACATGAAATAATAGATCTCGTCAATTTTTTGTTCTAAAAATATAGTTCTGTGTCTTTGAATGAAGCGACTGACTGCAAAATCGGGATGTCAAAATAAAATTGTCCAAAAGTAGCAATTCAATCACGAACGATCTTCGATAGAACCCTCGAGAAAGACACATAGATCTTTATTGCGTTCGCAAGCCGGGTAAATTATGTATTATGATTCGAACAAAGGGAAGAAACAAGAAGAAAGTCAGGCGCTATTCCCCGCCGCTAATGCGCCGCGCCGCGAAAGGAAAGACGAAGGAGAAGACGACGACGAGAAGAAGAGAGGAGACGGAGCAGCGAAGAAAGACGAAGATTCTTTTTGAATGCGCATCTCGAGCGTAGAACCTTCACGCGTCTTTTTATTCGATCGCAGCGTGATGGTTTAGCCTGCGAAGTCGGCGGTGTGGTTGGTGTATTGGAACGGCGGCTTATGACCGGCAAATATCCAAGGACGGTGGAAATGAGCGAGATAACTCGAGCGATAGAGGCACTAATACGATAATAACGCTTTATCGCGGTAACAATAAGTAATACAATTTCGAAGAATATTTGCGGTGTCGTATTCGGTTTAATTTAATTTTATGTATTTTACTTATATTGCTCTGCTGTGTTATATGTGCGGGGAATCTCATTTGTGAATTAATTTTTCAAAAGATGAGATTAATAGAAGGTAAATATAATGTCACACGCGCTAGATGATACGCACACTATTGTTAAGTACGAACCATTAAATAGGTTCAACGATGAGAAATAGGGAGCGATCTAGCGAAGTAACTACATGAGACGGAACGGAACGACGACGTGCGAGGGAACTTGAAAGATCTCACAAATATACGCGCTTCAATCATTTCGCCCCGGCATCATTCATCTTCCGTGTTCGTCTCGCTCCTCGCCGGGACATCGGGTCCCAGAACGCAAGATCATCCGGCGGTTCCAGTAGCCGAGAACACGCGCGATAAATAACCCCGCGGTCTGTCTCACTTGTAAAAGAAATCGGAAGGAACGATCGGGAGACGTAAGAGAGAAAAAGAGAAAGAGGGAGAAAAAGTCAGGTAGAACAGAGTCGGAAACACAAACGTGAAGGAAGAAATCAGGTGGAACGGTAGAGGAGAGCGAACAGTCGAATCTGAGTAGAGAGAGAGAACGGGAACGGGAACGAGAAAGGCATTGAGGAGAGGTGAGTTCACGAAAGGTGCGCGCGCGAGCAAGACGGAGGAAGATCAGCGCGCATATATACGCGCGGCGTGTGGTCTACCTCGGCTTCGTACCCGCCGCCTGCCTCTAATCTTACAAACCGCCAACAACACACCTCGTACCCGCCGTTTTGTTCGCGGAACACAACGGCACCCTCTATTGATTTAGATGCCTCTTGCTGCTCTCCAGACCAGACTTGTGATTGAGACCTCCGCTGTTTACTGCGTCCGAGACGATGACGACGACGACGACGGCGATGACGACGATCGTCTCGCCTCGCCAGTCATTTCTCGATAGTAATTGTTTAACGTCAGCCGCGCGACGTTCCTCGGCGAATGGCTCTCTCGATGTCTTTCGCAATTATTGTACTGGTCTCCGCGAAACTCGGGCAATATTCGCGCGTAAGAGATAACAAAATTGGATATCGAGTTCTGATTAGAGAACACGCCAGTAAATAGAAGCGTAAAATTCAAAATTTATTTTTTTTTATCTGTGAAAGCTACTTGCACTTTTTTTTTTATTCATAACGAAAATTCATGGAGTATAGGATAAACGTTGATAGCTTGTGAAAAGCGTTAGAATCTTGAAAAATCGTTAGGTATGCTTCTCAAAGCGTCGCGACGATTTACGAGCGTGCGGCAGTCTTTAATCTTGCGGGAACCGCCGTGCACTTCGAATTCCGGCTGACGTTCGCGCAGGTGCTATTGATTTAGACGTTCGTTGGCCGCCGGTCGATCAATTTAATCTGGGAATAAGTTTGTAAAGTGCAGAGTAGGACGCGAAAAAATAAAGAACGAAGAGAGCTCAATGCTACCTTGACACACCCAAACTTTACATTGTATGTTAATCGAAGGTGCACCGCGAGAGATGCATGCGAGAGAGAAAATCTGTGCCTGTTAAAGAACATTTCAGGTTTTTCATAATAACATAAATAATTGTAAAACGTTATACGTTACAGATTTTCTTTGTTCTAAGTTGAAGATACATCGAACGTGTGTTCTTTTTTCTCGTATCAGTGAAAGCGATTATTGATGACGAGGTTGTTTGAGGTCAACGTAACAGGGACAAACCGTGGCGAACAAATTGGATCCCGAAAAGGGTTACACAAATCAAACTCGAAAATTCCATAAATAGTGTCTCGTGAGACGCCAACGGACCAACGGCGATATTCCCCTTCGGAAACTCACCACGGGCTTTCGTTTAGCTCGGATGGGACGGGACATGTCAAAGAACTTAATTTCTTCGCGGCGGACCCTAATTTCTCCGGTGTTTTAGTTTAGTATAGGTTCGGCTGGGCACGGCTGTAATCAGAAGGGTCTTAATGGTGGGTTGCCGAGACCGGCGTGTGAACTGTGGGCGTGAACAACTCGCTTCCTATCTTCGATATCTGACGTGCAGCACGTGCTGGACCGAGAGAGTGCTCTTACCGCACTATTAAAGAACTCGCGCTTATGTTTCTCTCCCGAGAGCTATCGACGATGTTTAATGTTCGTCCCATATGAAATAAGATTGTTTTTGGTTTTAGTTGTTTTTTTATTTCGTTAATAAAAAGAAATAAATTTTTATTCCGGCGCAAATCTTTTGAGAATTAAAAAATAGAATAATGTTTGTGTGCTCTCTTGATTATTTCTAGCCGGCAGCAGCGGTGACGATTCCGACACGGAGAGCGAACCTGGCATCGCGTTGAAAAGGAAGCAACGTAGGAGTAGAACCACTTTTACCGGCGAACAACTGGAACAATTGGAGACAGCTTTCGCTCGTACGCAATATCCTGACGTGTACACTAGAGAGGAACTCGCGCAAAAGTAAGTATTCCACAAGGAATTGAAATATAATTAACTTTGAAACTATTTAAATATAACAAAATACATCGGTATTTCAATCAGTTGATTATTTTCAACGTACGAAATTAATTCTAAAGAAAACCTTACAAGTATCACAAATATCTGTTATTAAAAAAATTTCTAGCGACATATGAAAACTACATACATATTTACATTCTCTTACTAACAATTGCGGATATTTCTCTCTTTTTACAGAACAAAACTGACGGAAGCGCGGGTACAGGTCTGGTTCAGCAACAGACGTGCCAGACTGCGCAAACAGTTGAACAGCCAGCAACTGAATGCCTTCAACACCATGAGTTTACAACCCTTCCAGACGCAGCACTATGGCAGCGGTGCCGAGAGCTATCAGAGCTACGGGCAGGCGAGCGTGGCCGCCGCCGCAGCAACCACCGCCGGCTATTCGCAGCATTACAACTATGGAGAAAACTACTATGCGCAGCAGCAATGGTCGCGGGCGACTCCGGAGAATTACGGGTAAGTGTGTTGCGGCAAGTAATTATTGTATTTATGAGAAAACTACTTATTTTATAAATAATAAAAAAAAGGAGAGAAAAAGAGAAATTATTTTGCGCAGACTGTTGTACTGTGCATCTTTTTTCGATTGCGATTCTTCCGATTATTATTATTATTATTGTTCTTGTTTTTTTATAATGAAAGAGCTCGATAAAACGATTACGCGGCTAAAAACTCACCTTTTGTAGCAAACATAACATTTATGTTATAACGCGACTTTTACTGCTTTATATGTCGTAAAATTTGATAATTATCCGCTCGGACGATTTAAAACTGTAGACGCGCGATCGAACGCGCGGTTGTCTTATATAGCAGACACCCCCGCAACGATTATCCGCGATCGGTTAAAGGTAGATCACGGCGCAGGTATTCTCGGCGCGCAACGTCGAAGGATCAAGACCCAGGTTGGATTATTAGCCGGTAGCGTTTCATTACGGAGGCCCCAAGAAGCAACATAATTGAGGACCACACAGAAAACATGTCGGTGGGGCCCTCATTGCCTTTCTCTCTCCTTCTCTCACATCCTCCTTGTTCACTTTCTCCGTCCCCCTCCTGCTTTCTTTCTCTCTCTCTCACACTATCCACGGCTTGGGTGAATCGGCTCGTCCGCTCTCGGCGTGTAACAACACACTGTAGCAACCCGGCCACCGGAGCAACCTGTTATTACGCCACAATGGCTGAATTAATTGTTCCAAACACCCCGGCTACGCCGTCTTTATCTGCGCGCGTTACCGCGCGCGCCTCTTTCTCGCGGCGGTGTTTCGAGCTTTCCGTCTCGCTCGGACACCGTCATCGTGGAACTGGGCTCTCGTCGTGCCGAGCCATCACGTGGCAGCGTTCGCCGGTTTTAAACATCCGGGATAATGCCGGGTGGGACCCCCGGTGGAGCGTCAGTCTCTCTCTCTCGTGGGGGGTCTTGTCTTCGTGGTCGAGCTATCCCCCCGAGATCTCGAACAGTTTCGCCGTTGTCGATGGCTGTCGTCGTTTTTGCCGTTTTCGCGTTTAGGCAGCGCGAAAACTGCACTATCCGTGGAACGACCCACGGAGTCATGTTAATGATGTAAATTCCTTGGGCGGAAAACAAGAGGAGACATATGTTACGTCGATGCTCGACAGGAGAATAATTAATGTTTAAGTAATGCGGAAACCGTGAGAAATGTTTTTCTGAATGATCTTTTTAGTACGTACTTGCAGAGAATTTTGGAAAAGTAGTTTGTAAGAAAAATATTTGTTTTAAGACTCTCTATTGTTCTAGCATGAGAAAATGATCGCACAAGGTTGTCTCACATTGCACAACATGGCTTAAAGTTCTTGTTCTTGCGTTCTTGAAATGTACACAACTGTTCATTTAGAAAATCTTTGACTTATATGTATTATATGAAAGAGAGGAAGAAGCTTATGTGTGTGTGTTCGCGCGCGCGCGTTCTGAACGAGAACGATAGAGAGAGTTAAGTTTCGTATTTTATTCGACGACCAATTTTAATTCGATTCCCCGACGAAACGCGAGTTGTAAATTCCGATCATCGTTCCGTATTCCTAAGAATTCGTTAATGCGACCATAGAAAAACCTTGATTTGTGGGCGGAGAGGAAGACACATTCTTCCGCGCGAAAATAGATTCATAGACTGGAGTACGATAAATCGCGCGGCTTCCGCCAAAAAACGTCGCTCTCAAAAAAAAAAAAAAAAAAACAAAACGAAAACTTTATAGTGTGAACTAGGTCCGACACAGATGAGATTTAAGGTGTGCTTAACTGTCATGGTGAGACGCTCAAAGGGCCGACGCTTTGTAATCGTTACCGATACGCTCTGATCGCTTTAGAACATCGACACGTATGTTTCGCATTTATTTTAATTAGAAATGAAGTTTTTTGTGACTCTCGACACTTCGTCAAAATTAGTTAGTTTTTATAACTTATGTTTTGTATTAATTATTTTTGTTTCAATGTGTATTGACAATGTTATAAATTAAATAATTTATAGCAATTATTTTTTGGCGTGAAATAAAAAGTGACCAAATGATAATGAAAGCGAAGGGCTTCACTCCATCGTAAGACGCGATTTGAAATTCCTAATCACGGCGGTGTATCGAAATGCTCAAAGGACCGCGACGGCGTTTGGAAATCGGTCCCCGACACGCCCTAACCGATTCGCGCAGCGTGTGTTAGTGCGGTTTCGCCTTGCAAACGGCGGTAACCACTTTGAGAAACACACGCCGGAATTTCATTTTCACATTACCGCGCGTGGACACCTTTCACCATTGTAACTGCGACTCGTTTCGTCTCGTCTCGTCTCTCACTATGTCTCCCACGTGTGATCGTACACATATTCGCGTGCGCATACAATAGTTAATTTATATTCAACAAATCGAACGAAGAGATAATTATAATCGGATCGACGAATATAAAATATTCCTTTAAATATCGATTAACATCTAACTCGTATTTTTTGAATCGATTTTATCAATCGTATTTTATTATCGTATTCACTTTCACGATTTCGCAATTCCTGATTGATTACTTCTGATATAAAGAATTTTTCCCAATTCGTTTAAAATCGCACGTTAACTGCATTATCTTCACACAAATGAACACACTTACATGTAGAAAAATTACGATAAAATCGATTGATATTTATCAAATTAAATAATTGAAAATTGCAGATTATTCAACGCTTCCCATTACGGTGGTGGCAACCTCGCGTCCAATCTGACTTCTACAAATCTCAATCTGGGCAGTTTGGGCAGCAGCGTCAGTCCGACCGCGACCAACGTGAGCGCCTGCATGGTGCAAAGTGGCGCATCCGGAGTGCCGGTCTCGACGGGGATGACATCCCACGTGACGCCGCACAGCCCTAGCGAGGCGAAGAGCGGATATCCGTATCTGGGTGGCATTGATTCTCAGGTTTGCGGAAGAGTTCACTGAATTAATTGTGATGAGTGATCGAATTAATTATTAGTAATAAGCTTCACCGCGAAAAGAAGTTATTTAAAACAATCGCTGTATCGTTACTTATTTATCATTTTATTTATCTCGTTTTTCAAAGCCGGAATTAAATAGCCAAAACTGTTAACGCGTGTGTGTTTCTATTCGCGGAAGAATAAGTTTCTTTTTTTTCTTAGATTTTATTGTTATTGCTTTTGTTATTGTATTGTTATTTCTATCGGGAAATTGAGGACGAGTGCAAAAAGTTAATAAATCAAACATATTATGCTTTTTTAGTTTTGTCATTATTTATGTAAATGTGAAAACTGTATTATAAAATGTGTTATAGTGTTTGAACAGTAAAGAATTTTTTATTTATATAAATATGTACACTGATCGATTGATCTTACTTATATAATATGCAATGTATTGTAAATATAATATTCACACAAGCGTTTTACACCGTGTGATTTCTAAATATTTATGTGCATGATAAAATATCTTAAAATTCACGTTGAATCTCGTAGATGTAAGTTGCGCACCCGACTTCTAAGAAGTATTGGGAGAAGATTAACTCTCTTTAGAATTAATTAGCACTTACGAGCGCAGTTGTATAACAACTCGATGCTTTAGAGAAGAATTACTTTAGAGTTGCCTTATCATAGTAATAAAGATATGAAATATAAATATATACGTCTCTAAATTTTACGAATAAGGCTGTACACATATTTGTGCGTAAAGATAGTAATTTAGCGAGTAAATTGTAAAAAAAAGTTATGTGTAAAAATATTCTTATATCACAATTGCGATGTTAATCACGTTGTGATTTTCACCAATAGGTTATCTAATTGGCCAGTCATTTGATTACTGTACAATGTTATATAATAAATTGATTTTAAGAAAATTGTTTTGCTGTTTTCTTTCTTTCTCCTTTTCTCTTTTCTGTCAACAATTTTGTATATGTGTGTGTATGCAAGATAAGCGCGTACATTTCTTTTCATCGTATACTTCGATAAAAATTGCTATAATTTCAAGACTCCGAAGATAAAAATTCATATATTGTACGATATGATTTAAAAATATTTAACGATCAGTCTAAAAAAAAAGCACACATTATTCGCGATCGGTTCCAAATCGTCAGGCCGGTCTCCCGGTTTTAAGCCGCCCCCGCAGACCGTCGTTGATCACGGGTCCCGTCGTCGACGAGACAAGAGAGAGAGAGGAAAGAGAGAACACCGCAGGGTTCTACAAGTCCCGAAGAGCCGACAATCGACCGCGCAGTGACAACGAGCAATCAGCCTGCCGTATATCTACGGGTCCTGTCGCCACGCATTTGTGACCCATTGTGTCGACGAAGTAGGTGGTCGATCCTTCTTTCTCTCTCTTTCTTCTTCCTTCTGTCTGTCCGGACTTTGTGTCCTCCGCACAACGATTACGCCCTACTTGTGCCGCGTATACGACTTTAACCCTTCGTGTATCTCATTGCGCGCGGACACGTTCACAGATATGTCGCGAATACGGGTTTGCAATCTTCGTGCGTTTGCTTTACACGAAAGAAACATTTATATTACGAATTTACGCGGTATAATAATCTAACGGTGAAGTTGCGTGAAGCGTAATTTTTTCGAATTACAGACTTATTTGCATCACTAAAGTAGTTTTTTAATTAATCAAGATGTACAAACCTCTCGAAAAAATGCAAGATGTGCATATTATAAATATTGCTCAGAATATTTTTAAATTGTTTTATTGGGAATTTTTTAATGTGAAAAAACACATGTTTTTAAGCAAGAAAAAAAGGTTACGCAAGTTTATCTCGGATATATGTATCAAATAACAAGAGATGCGTTAACCTTCTCGTCGTTTGAGAGATGACCAAATTATACATGGCACAATATTTTTTTTCTCGACCTCACATATCGCTCGCCTGCCTCCGTGATTCGCTATTCAATGATCTCCGCCCATATTCCAACCCCTATATAAGCTCGATACGGGGTTGCTACAGAAGCGGCTCCTTTGAGTCTCGCCTTCCACCTTCTTGTTGCCAATCCCCTATTGAATATCTCCCTCCAATCTGTTGCTCCGGAATTACTCTGACCCCTCAATGGCGATGTGGTAGGTCAAGGTGGAGAACTGGTACAAAATGGCACGGTCGCGTAGTTTATAATCGTGAGAACCATCGTAAAAGTACATTTAACAGTTTTAATGCGTTTTACTTCTCGATTCTTTAAATGTCCAATTTTCAAACTCTAGTAATCGAACTTAAGAAGAATATTCGCAAAATCTGTTGGTTCACAACGAATAATGTTTTTATCATGTGAACATTTATGTACATTAAATTGACATATAATTTGACATGTATTTCTTTTTGTGTTATATTAATTGCTTTATCATTTATACTATGGTTTTTAAAAGAAAGACATTGTGATCTTTACTTCTCGCCGCGTTTTCCAACACAGTAACCAGAACAGATGTATCGGGAACTGCAAAGCTGATAAGTGTGACGACCTCCCGGACTTAGACCGCACCCTCACGATGGAAATCTAGGGGCGCTACGATCAGTCCGTGCGTGCGCGTACGTTGCGTGACTTCGGCTTATGTGCACCACGATATGTATCCGAGAAAGAGACGTATATTTTCTACTTTTTATACGAGAACGTAAAGCTAACGCAAGATTTTATTACAATGTTCATTTTAGACAATTTGTTATAAATCTCAAATAAAATCAACATAATTTCCTCAAGTGAAGAAGAAAAACGAAGCTGTAATAATTTCTGCAAAGAACATAGTTTTTTTTTTCTATCTCATAGTAAAAACTAACTAACTACAAAACTACGGAAATTCCATACAGAAACTATTCGCTCGATGATGCAAAATCCTTTCACTTTGTCATTAACGCATTGCGTCATTGCTTTTTCTACCTTACAGTAAAACGAAATTGGAGCTTCTAAAATTTATCGTTTTAGTCGTTTAACGTTGACGGGGATTTACTATTGATGTTGATTTGTTTCCTTTTGTCAACGCGCTTTACGTCATTTTATAATTTATAGATTTAATGCACAAATAAAGCTACGACTACCGTCGAGGGGGGAGATAAAATAGGACGAATGCGAAAAACACACACGGAACCAGTTCACGCGAACATGATGGCTGCTCCCCCTTAATGGCAATGCAGCCCCCCGTGCGGTGCATCGTCGGCCCCTTTCAACCAATAGGATTGCCCGCCGTGTTTCGAACAATGGTGCGCTCGAATAGATTAATCAAACTTAACCGAGCCAATGAAAGCCGTGCAAATCCCGCGTGGGGGATGCGTGCGTGCGTGCGTGCGTGCGTGCCGTTCGTTCGGCTGCAAACGAGCAGTTGCATGCTCACCCATTACGATTTCTAGCGAAATCACGCCGCGGAACTATGGGAAATATATCGTACAACGAGGCCGCCGGCATCATGGTGTTGCGAATTTAATGACGATCTCGAATCGGTGGCGTTTAACAACGAAAGGATTTTTGACATGCGGAGAACCCTTGCTTCTCAAGTTCTGCGACGTCATTCACGAAATTGGGAATAATTCTTCGAGCATTTTGTTAAATTTAAGTGTTGTTACAATTCAATTAATTTTAAGTTTAATTCTGACAATATTTTAAACATATAAGTGTAAAATAAATACATTAATGTCTACTCGTATAATTACAACTAATTTACACGACGTTTGTTGTTATGTAACAATATTTCTTTGCAAAATAAAATTATTTTTCTACATTTTCTACATTTTACTACATGTATTCATCATCATATATATATTTATCAAAACCGCTTATTATTTTTACTTTGTTTTTTGTGTAAATGCACATACGAAAGTACTGAGTATGTTCACAACGGACGGAACAGGAACCATTAAATTTACCAGCAACAAGCGGGGAACATTCGATTTATTTTTCGAGATGCGTTAACGTATTTCGAAATGGTACCAAGGGGACACGTGAGGGTCGAAAGGGAGAGGATATTTCGGGGGCTGTTGCTGTAACCAGGACCTTGATGAATGAACCAGGACTTCATGCCGCCTCGGTCGGCGTTACTCACACGGCAGCTGGCTACGCCGCGTTGATTGGTCGCGCATCACGCCGCGTTTGTGGATCTTTTGCAAAGCGATCTACGTATACGCGTCTAGGGTGCCCCGACCGGAGATCTCTCGTAGATCCACGTTGTTGTCGCTCGAAGGGTGTCAAGGTGTGTACCCCCACCTCGTGCGAGGT
This sequence comes from Pseudomyrmex cubaensis, assembly GCA_014825685.1. Taxonomy (NCBI): domain Eukaryota; kingdom Metazoa; phylum Arthropoda; class Insecta; order Hymenoptera; family Formicidae; genus Pseudomyrmex; species Pseudomyrmex cubaensis. The sequence goes on along the minus strand of QVOA01006696.1, from coordinate 29,794 downwards.
CCCCCACAACTATGGCGGACTTAGTGTTTGATCAAGCGATGTTTTTGCGTATTTCCGAATATATTAAATTATTATTAAACTGTTGAACATTAATATTATTTTTTATTAGTTAAAAAAAAGTTAACATAAAGTTTTTTTAACGTACGAATCAATGAGAGCAACACAAACTGCTCGATTTTAAACAAGAACTTTTATAATTTAACTTTTTTTATTAGTGTATCTATTTTAAAGAGTAATAAAATTCTTAAGTAATAAAATTATTAACAAAAAATTTGTTTTGCTTGCAATTGTTCTTATAGCAATATGTTCTAACTAAAACTATCTTGCGAATACGTCAACTGGTTTGGAAATCTCGAGTTTCTGGTTCCTAGTTGCCCGAGGAAGAAACGGGGAGGGTTCCCAAGTCTTTTGAGCAGAACTAAGTTTGTAACGCGTGATGACATGCTTACTTAGAGCAGTTGACGCCGATGCCTTTACGCTTTTCGGCCACCGACCGGCAGTGGAGAATTTGATTAGGTCAATTATGCGGCGCCGATCGGATCTTCACGTGAAATTAGATTGGCCACGTCGGTTATTACGCCAAACAAACAGCCTTTTTATCTAACTTGAGGCCGCTCGTTCCGTTCGCGCGCCCGATCTCTATCTCTAGGCTTATGAGCCGGTGCTAATTTAATTCACGTTCGATATCGCGTTACCATTATTGTATACAACACATCGGTAAGTCAAACTGCTTCCATTCATGTTTTGACACTTGAGTAATAGACTGAATTTTCATGCCACATTGATACACATATTAATTTACAATCCTATAAATGTGATGTTTAACAGACACGCAACCACAGATTAAGAAAAGAATTGTAAAAGTCAAATTACCCGGTTCTTTTTCTGACGATTCTATAATTCTCTTTTACAAATAAAACTCTTAGGAAAAAGCTAAAACTATTAGAAAAAGTTTGCAAAACAATCGATGTTTTCCTTGTAGCTCCTAAAAGCGACACAAAGCGATTTAAAGTTACGAGATCTCGAAAATCTTTTTCTAGTGGAAAGCATCGAAATTACTTACGCGCGATCGTAGGTCACGTAGCTATAATGACCCTCCGGAACTTTGACACGCACAATTGTATCTAATCTCTTTAAGATCAAGAGGGAGAAAATCGACTGAAAGCGACTACAGGCGTGAATCGTTCAGAAAAGGATTGGATCAGTAACCCTGGGGGAGTCCGCGTCACAAAATCTTGACCCTCATCTCGTTCGCGCGAAAAACCTTCAGAAATCTCAGAATCTTTCGCTGCTCGCGCGCGCGCACGCTGCGTTACCAAGCGCAGAGATTATCCGAGTTAAAAATGTCAGAAATACAATACGATTTTGACGAGATTTTACTTTCGATACACGCGATCGCATTCTTATGTCAGATTTTACCCGAATATGTTATATTTATCTGTTGACACTTGAGCAAACTCCGAGTGACTTCTCTCTAGGTCGAAAATCGCCAACGCGTTTACTTTTGTTTCACACACATGTCTTACTCATTGACGGTGTTAGCAGATCATTTTTCACTTTTTATGCATAATATTTACATAATATTGCATAATATTTACATAATTTACATATGTTAAAAGTTAATCACACGTTAATGTACAAGTGCAAAAATTGAAAAGATTCTATAAAAGTCTGAGAAGATCTTTCGATAGTCGAGTGTTGAAAGAGCCTCGATATTTCAAGAGATCCAGAAATGCCAGAGCATTGTTGACCTAATGGCAGGTTCTCTGCTGGGGGCAAGCGGTATCGAAGTGTCAAGTGTAAATGCAACTTAATCAGCTTTGTGGAAAGAGATGACGTAAGGACAGCGATAAATCAGATAGTTTAGATGTTACGCTAATTAAGGGTCTATGTAAAGAGTGAGAAGTGTGATCATTTTAGTTGATGTTCTTCTTGAAACTTTTCCAGTGAAGAAGTATCTATCATTAGGGAGAGACGCCGGTTTTCAAGAACTCACAATCTGTAGCGAAAGCGAGATCTTGTCGCAAAGTTTTCTGGCGTTTAAAGAGACGGTCAAAAAAAAGGAAAAAAGATGCTCATCGTTTTCCGTCTCTGTTTTTCCCGGGACACAACAGTCAAGCGTACAAATATGATTTAAGCGTGAGAAGTCGAGAATTGTGAAAAAGCAGTTTTGGTTGAGTCACTTTTTAGCTCTCTGACAAAGCTCGGAAGAGGACCACCCTGTCTCAGCATCTGCGCGCGCAACTAGATCAAAACTGTAGTAGAGCACGCAATAAACACACACACACACACACATACGTACGTAGTGTATACATGCAAATTTAAATGTGTAAGTGTGTGTGCGGAAAAAAAATGCGTGGAAGCGTCCATAGCTAAATGTTGACGCGCGGTAACATCGCCGCGTTTGTCGCTTTAGTTAGGGTAGTTAAGATGGTGCGGCTGGATTAGTTTCGTTTGGTTATGGCGATGATATAGACGTGGACACGGGGAATTCGACAGTCCTCGTTAAGCGATCGCGCGCGTGGATCGACGCGGATGATCCGTTGAATGCGCTGATCCATCGTGACATGCTTGTTTAGACATGGAAGTGGTTTACCCCTGGCGAGATAATTCGGCAAACAGATTTATCTTTCTCGACGAAAACATTCTTCACGACGTTAAAAGTAACCAAGAATGATTTTTATTTGTTATTAAAATATTTAGTTTTGTAATTTTTTTATATTTTATCAAATTTTTAATTTTTAAAAAATATAACGCCTGTCTTGAGAGTCTCTTCAAATTTGCTTTATTTTTCGACACATTTCACGAGCGTGCGCACTTAATACTAATACAATTTATAAGAACACCCGAAGCGAAAAAATAATCCGATTTTCTTGTCACTCGAAAAGGATTTTTGAGGCAGAAAGAGCGATTTTCGTTCTTTTTCAATAGACGTTGCCAAATAAACAGCGGTTTCAGAACTCAGAAGCTATAGGTCTAACGACAAACGGGGTTAATGTCAGCTTATCCCAAAACGACCTTCGAGCAAGCGAAAGAGCAAGAGTATCATTATTCTAGTGGGCGGTCCTTTCTGTGCTCTCAAACTTCTCAATGATTTCTTTATGTATATTGAAGTGATAGATTTAGTACAATATTTTCTAACATGACGTCTCTTTTCTCGTTTTGTCCGATTGTCATTTAATCTTTTCAGCTAAATATTTTCTTTCACCTTACTTTAGCAACTTTATCCACGTGCCAGATATCCGGAATATCTCAGATAAGTACGAGACGCAGGTACTTATACTTTAGTTATACTTATACTTTAGATAACAAAACGTATATTTCTCGACCCAAAGAAATCTGATCTCAACAATTTTTACTGAGTCACTTTAAACTCTCGAGATCTCTCGAAAAACGAAATGGAAGAGTCTCTCTCGCGTGCGTGCGAGATCGCGACGTGCCGTTTTGCGCGCGATTCCCTCGATAGCGCTCCTCGATCATCGAGTTGTTCGCGACACTCACGGGAAGTCCCAGAAGAGAGCGTTGTTCTTCTTCTGTGACGGGACCATTCTCGAGTTTCGATCAAATCTCGGGGACCGGATTCGCAACGGACCGCGACCAGCTGCCGGGTCAGCGAGAAATCATCGTCGGCGGCGGCGGTGTTTCTCTCACGGGTTCCCGATCAGGAGGACACGGCGAATAATCGGTAAATAGGACGAAGTCGCGAGCGGGCGACACCGGGCCGCGTCCAATCCGTGTTCACGCAGCAAGCGGACTGTGACGAAATCCGAGACTTCGGGGACGCCGGCGGATACCGCCGCCGCGAGCGGGGTCCTTTTTACGTTCATATCCTATAACCGGTGTGTGGCCAAGAACAGGGCGATCGACTTGGCTCGTGTACATAAAGGATCAAGAGCGCGTTCATACGGCGCACTGAAGATGGATGTGAGAGCGGTGGATGTGGTAGCGGGGCACGAGTCGTTTCTGTATGCGGGTGGCACAAAGTTCGGATGTGTGATTCGTCTTTGCCATAGCTGACTGTAATTTATAATGTTCCAAAAAAAAAGAGGAAAAATAAATTAATCTGAATAAAATACTATATCGAAGGGAAAAGAAGAGAAGAGCAAGCGGAAAACTAATCCGGCAGTAAAGTTTGAAGAACGATAAAAAAAAAAAAGCCGTTAATCTTCTATCCTTTACACGGTGTAAAGTAAATTTAAGTTTAGTGGTAAAATAAAAACAAATAATTAATATTGTGGTTGCCACTGTTAATTAACGATCGAATATTCTCTTTAGCGCGATTGTAGTTTTTTTTCCGGTCTAAGTGTGCGATATTACATTATCAAATGCGTAATTAGGAGATCACAGATCCCGCCAGCGACCGGACCGAATCACGTTTAATCGATCGTACGTAAAACTTGTATCTGATTTTAATGAGACTGCTCGCATCGCTGCCGCCTTGCGAAACGCCTCGAACACACTGCCGACAAGTGCGCAAGACGCAGATTTTAATCGACGTGATTCGAGTAAAGCGAGAAACGATCGATTAGATCGTCGACGTGCGGCTGCCGCGCGGCAATATCGGATATCGAACGAAACGCACGACCGAGCACAAAGGTGCCGCTCACCATCGCCGCTGGAAAAAGCGGCGGCATAAATTCGCAAGACATATTACGCGAGGAACAACAACCAACGCCTCCCTCGCAAATTTATTCGTTTGCTTACAACAATGCGCATAATCTTAGAAGACGTGCTGTAGTAGTGCAAAAATGTGAAGAAAACAAAAATAAGTGATAATATTATAAAAATGTTAATGTATTTTATTTTGGATCTAGCTTAAAAAGTTTGCCTGTAGAAAGTACTAACCGTACTTTTCTGGTCGTATAATTTCGACTTAATTGAGTCTGTATAAGAGAAGACAGTGTATATTGCGCGGAAACTCGTACGAATCGCTTGAGAGATTTCAATTCGGTTTACCGTAATGTTTGACCTGCATTCTCTCGCGTTCGTAGCAAAGTGCATCGTCGCTTTTGCCGCTAGGCGTCTTTTCTTCTTTGTCATTCGTATTTCGTGATCACGCAATATCTGCTCGAGTAAATATATTGTATATTCGTCACGAGGTGGAAAAAATAATATTCCTCAGATAGTTGTTCGAGCGGCGAATCATTTAAGCAAAGATCGCTTGTTCGAGTTTTACGACACGTCCGTCTAAAAACCTTAGCGGTTCTAAAATTCCATAATCTCTAAAATATCGCCGTAATAACGCGCAACTATCCCACTAAAATATGCGTAGGTGTGAGTTCCATCGCCAACGAAGCCTATTTTTTCCATCGTCGTTCGGCAGTTTTGCGATCCTCATCCTGACTCGCATGAGCCACCTCCGACATATTCATCGCTTCCGAGACCCGTACCGAAGCGACGGGCTTCTCGTTTCCGTCGACAGCTAAGCGATCCCCGATCGCGGCCGCATTCGCACAACTCATCCTTAACGTGTTCCTCTCCGAGACATTAAAGTCACGAGCAAACGCGGAACGGCTAAGCAGACTATAACGCGTCGTCGTCCGGAGAGTTGCTCTCGGGACCTCGAACCATCTCGGCGATGCGGTGGAAAGAGAAGAAGATGGAAAGGGAGAAATCGGGCCGAGGAAGAGAAGAAGAAACTTCTCGGCAAGCCCGAGGCCTCGCAATTTTTCAGTGGGATTTATTAGAGCATCATTCTAAGACTTTACGACCACCTGGCCGAGAGCCGGTCGTCTTCCTTCGCTCTGGCACTTCCACCTCGTTCCGTCCCGCTCTCGACACTCTCTCGTTCGGGTCCGACAAACGCGGGAGAACCAGCGAGAAAGGGTTGCGCGGGAGAGACGAGCGTTCACTCGCTCGCTCGCTCGCTCTTCTTGTCTCGTCTCGAGGAGAGGGCAGCTCAGCTAATTATTTTATTCTCACGCCGGGGCCCGTCAGACTGCGCGTGCCTTTCATTAGACTTCCTCCTCCGCATCCTCCGGGCCTCTGATCATTTAGCGAATTACTTCGTTGCGGTGCGCGACATACATCGTACGTTGGGTGTAGAAAGATACTTAAAATTTTTTTTTAACAAGAGAAAAGAAATATCTGAAAGAGTAAATTTAGATAGAAATAACTGCGATGTTTTATCTCGTGTTGTTTTTTCGCGTTCCATAACGCTTGCCATTCTCGAAGTCGATTTTACCGGCTTATCTCGCACCGTGTCGCTGCCAGAAGAATTGAAATCTGCCAATTAACTCCTTATCGGCGCTTTACGGCCGCGGAACATGAGACTGATGGCTCCACGGCGAAGGCGCGGGAGGGAACAGGAGAGGTATACGCCGCTTTATTATCGCGCGAGGTACTCGAGGGAATAAACGTGCTCAAGTAACAGCGAGACGCAACGTGGCAATATCGCTCGCACGTCCCCGGATTTGAGAATGGCCCGTCGCGCTCTTGCCGCGAGTTATTTAAATAAAACCCTTTGTCGGGCCGGGTCGAGCCCATTACCGAAGTACCTTTATAGCCACGCGTGTACGCCGATATGCCGGATTACCGTTTCCCTTTCTTGTTCCTTTTGCGGCTTTCCTCCCTTACTCTGCGCGCGCGCGCGCGCGGAGACGCGTGCAGACGCGAAACTCAGCACCGAATACATTTCGGACGCGCGAGAGGAGAGCATAAAAATATAATTACAAGGCATTAAGAATTCGAATGAAGTGATGTATAACTACCGAGGGCAAGTATTGCTTTTGCGTGATTGAATTTCAAAATGACTTGCAAAATATATGCAAAATGTTCTCAAAGATTTTGATTTGTTAAATGTTTATGATGAGAACAGCACAAATGTTACTTTTACGGTGACGAACAGCTGTAGAGATGCCGAGTCTCGCAATTACTTATACATATAGTTTGAAAAACAAGATGAGGATCGTTCCTCGCAATCACAAAATATACAAGAAGTCAAGGGTTGTCCCGTATTTCATCGTGCGTAACTTACCTACGCACGAAACCGCGAATGCCCATTGCGTGTTACGAATTTACGCGAGGGATACTGCTACCGCTGGCAAAGTTCAAATCGAAGTACCTTCCGTACTGGCGCCACATCAGTCTACTCGCAGAGATTGCAAAAGCTGCTTGCTTCATAAAGCACTTTCGTTTTTGCTGCACTTTGTGCTGTAAATTTTCTTCGGAAGCCTTCTGCGGAATTGCGCACGAACAGAAATCCCGTTTTGTTGCTTAGACGTAAATTTTGTTCGTGTTTTATTCTTTCAAAAAAAGAAAGCATAATCGAGTAGATATATCAAAGTTTTAATTACAATTAAAGTTTTTATACGCATTTTTAATGAAAAAAGATCGTTAATCATGAAATAAAGTTGAAATACACAAAGTTTTGAAAACTCGATGTCTAAATTATGATATTTGACAAATGACGACTTTTGCTCCAAAGTCCCAAGAGACTCTCGGAGACGTTTAGATACTTCACGTTGATTTCTTCAAAGAGAGGAAATTCTCCCAGATGTTCGGGAGTCAAGGGATCTATCGATCACGCGTCTCGTAGCGACCAATACCTCAAGTGTATTGTGGGAGTTACTGGCGTGAGTATCAGATGGTTGAGAAGAAAGAGGCGAGAAAAGAGGAGGCGTAGTTGGGAGCAAGAACGAAGCGTCTCCCGTGTGTACGGGGAGACTATTCGTGGGCTCACTTGCGAACTATAAGTCACAAAAATGCATCGAAGCAACGAACGCGGTCCAAGTATGAACATAATTCAGCTCGTTATACGCGAGCGGACCTCTCTCTTTCTCTGGGACTAGACCTCACGAGTGAGCCTTATGGGCCCCCATACGTCGCTATAGACCGTGTGGCCTATGCGAGGTCAGAGGGTCCTCTGTTCCAATTTTGTGCCCAATAAGACTAATTCCCTCAAAGGTGCCGCGCCACGGATCCGGCCACCTCTGCGACGCTCCCGCGCGCGAGAACTTATCGCCAAATTTTACGTAAATTATGGGACGCCGCGCATTACACCGTGTGGCAGTTTCCGTCGTAAAAAAACGCGTTTTTAAAACGCTCGTCGTCATCCGACGGTGTTAAAACGAACTAGTCCCGACTAATGAATACAGCGATTTTTTCAGCAAATTGTCTATGAATTTATTTATTACATATCGCCAATTATTTTTGAAATATTTTTGTAAATATGTAACTTAATTATTTTAAAATATTGAGACAATTTTTTAAAATTTCCAGTACAATAATAAACGATCTTTTTCTTAAGCATCTATCAAGCATATATCAAAGCTCTCAGATGCGCGCTCTTGCTTATATGCTTCAGAAAGGATCATATGAATCTTTCAACTGTTTATTCTTCCATAGATAATGCATCAACCACAGCAAACAGTAGATTTCGTATTTAATTTCTGTGACCCATTACGGAGGAAATTTAAACAGACACAGAAGAAATTTAAAAAGACACTTTTTCTCCGCAGTTTAAATATGCCGGATGGTTGCCTGACGGCACAACGACATATTTGTAAAGTTATGCAAAAGATGTATTCATCCGCTCAATAAGATGATCAGAAAGATATTTGGGACATTTGGTAGTCTAACGAGATGGGTCGCGGTTGAAGAAATACACGGTTTTTCTGAACGTCATCTATTCAACCCATAACTACGCGAAAGGGAGACAAGAGACCCGCATTTTTTCCAATGTTAAAAATTGTAATGCGCATAATTAAAACTTTTTCTTTGAACCGAGAGTCTCTCTTCGAGAAAAATATTTTGTATAATATGTATTCATTATATTGACAATTTTCTTTAAAGTACGAGAGTCTTTTTTCGCGGTTATTGTAAAAATTGCTTAAGATAAAACGATAATAAAATTTAAAAAATGTAAATAGAAAAATTATATAAGAGAAAATTTGTTTGTTTAATAAAACGAACGCCATTTTTTGTATAAAATATATAAAATTATAATAAAAATATAAAAACTGCAACTGTACATATTGTCAAAACTAATTAGTCAAAAATTATTTAAAGAGGAAACCGCTTAAATTTCCATTTCCAATATTATGAATCTTCTTTATGCTGTGCACAACGATCGTGCACTACGATCTCTCTTGCGTGAATCCTCACGTTACACGAGAAATCTCATTCGGGAAATAAATATTTTCTCTCTCACCGACATTTCTCATAACTTCAAACGCGTAATAAGATTTCAATTCAATTACCGGAAAGAAATGACTTGAGATCGTCGATCGTCGCTTCTCCTGATGACCGCGTCTTTTTCTCATCCGCCTACAAATTCGAGCGTAGAGCGCAAAACAATTTTGAGGGTCCCTTTGAAAGATAGGCTTTTTTTCCCGTCCTTCTACTTCCATGCTCGACACGTTCCCGCGGCGCGCACGAATTTCTATTAAAAGCGGCAATTAGTCTAAGTCCCGATAAATCTTGATGAGTGATACGCCGACATCAGTCTCGTTGTCAAAGACGCTCGCGGCAAGGCCCGTACCGATTACCAATACACACGTGATGTCGCACACACATACGACACGTATACATGTAAAGCGCGAGCGTGTCACATATATATCCATACACGATGAAGAACGCGCTCGCGACGGACGAATTTCTTCGGACTTTTCTACGGCGAAGCAGCGGTTCGTTGTTATGTTAAACTAGGTGAGAAAGAGCCACGACGCGCGGTGGCCCATTAGAATTTTTAATGTTGGCCGTTTAGTGGGCACTGCCCTCGGAAATCGAGAACTGCAGCAGAGGAACGCCGCCGCGAGGGGCCTTCTAAATGCTCCGGCCTCTTTCCTCTCCCGCTGACCGCTTCCTCTTTATCTTCCTGTCTTCTCTTCTTTTCTTTCTTTCCTCTTTTACTTCTGTTTTTTTCTCTTTTGTTTTTTTCCCGACCGACTCTTAAACGCCCGGGCCTTTCCTTCTTCTCTCGCGTTAACCACGCAAGAAGAAGCATCGGCTTCACACGAGAGTTGTGTTTCGTGATTACGCAGCTACAGGTGTTTCTCGCGGAGATGTCTAATCAGAAAGCGGAAGCGGAATCGTTTTATTTCACGGTTTAACTGCCAAGTGGTGGTCTATCTCTTCTCAATCGACTTGAACCGGCACGGTTGTATATTCATAAGGGAATAGGATCGTTCCTTATTCGCGCGTCGCGCTTTCTCTCACGTGAGTCGAGCGCAAAAAACAAATTGCAGCCTAGACGATAAAAGGTATCAATGCGATGTCGATTTCCCAATCAATTACCCAATCCTTATGTGTTCTGAGAAACCAGTACTGCGCGTATATATTTATACATACACGTGACGAAAATAAAATTACTCGCGAGTTCTTCTTAGAATATTTACGAACTTGCAAAAGTCAATTTTTTACTGTCGTTGAATTGAAATAAAACGGGTAAAAATTCAGAAATTACGATTCGCAATTATATACAGAGTGCAAAAAAGAAAGAGATTGCACAAAACATATTTTCTGAGAGTAAAATTCCCACAATAAAAGATTCAAACATTTTGGCACCTTTTGTGAAACCCGTGAAACACACTGCGCCATTGTGTGCGCGGGCTAAATCAGGTATTTCCTGATTCGAAAGAATTTTTAAGAAGAGGGATAAAAAGATGAGCGTTACTACCAACGGTGGGAAATACAATTTTAAAGCAGACACATCGATCGCGACAAGATCGTCAGGTTTTTGGCGTAAGAATCACCGAAATCTTTATAAAGCGGCGAGATCGCCGGTTAATCGATTTCTTCGCTTACAGCGTGCTACCTGATGTTTTTTTTCTTCTGATCCGATCGTCTTCTTCGTTCTCTCTTGCTTGAACCAATCGGAACTATCTTTCGCAGGGATTCGATGACGTTTGGACTAACAGCAGTCGCGTGAGTTCACGGTAAATTTACCGGTTCCTAGACAATGCACGAAAAATACCGGGAAAAATATCGCAAAAGGTTTGTCTACGCTCGTACGGGAGACGGAACAAACTCGGCTTTGCAACACTTCTTTCTTCGCGATGACACGCTCTGTTCAGTTAAGTGTCCGGATAAATGCATTTTTCCGGTTTCTCATCAGTAGCTCGTTAAAACTGCAAATTTGGCAAAAGGGTTGTCAGCAAGGGAGAGAATTGAAAATAGCGAATTGAGTTGAAGTGACATAGGTGATTGCTAAGAAACTTTTTTTTAGCTTTAAAATGTCTCAATTAGCAGTCGGAGTGGATACAGATCGAAATAATGGTTTTTCTAAATGTTTAAAATGTATAATTGTACCTTCTAGATTGAAATATTACTATCACATAAACGTCGCGTATTGTAGTTTATCCCTAAAAAATACGTATAAATTTATAGCACGTCGTACGGTGTTGTGTCACAAAGCACAGAAAGAGATGTTTTTTTTTAGTTTTATAGCAACCTGAATTTTATTACGGTATAGTTATTGAAGGTATAGTTATTGAAGCTCCCCCCCGCAGAGAGAGGGGGAGCTTCTTAAGATAATCTTCTCACACTGCGTGCTCTCCGTTACGATACTCGGCACTTTATTTTTCTGGATTTTACATGTAATATATATAGGTAATATATACATTTGTCGCCTATTGAGGTGAATCGACCGTTTTCATTAACTTTTTGACCATTTTTTAAATTTTGGTCACTTTTTTCTCAGATTGCTCAGATATCTTAATCTTTGCGGCTATCTTCTTACAATAAACTTGTTTGCAGTTGAATTTTCAGAAAGAAGTCGAGTCAATAAAACGTGGGCTCCCTCCTGGCGCTCTTATGACATGCCAATCGTTTGAGCTACTGTGGAAAGAAACTTAAGAATAATGCGGACGCATTTTATGGCGCCAGACAGTCAGCAGAAATTTATACCAAACCTATTATCCCATCATTATGAGAAAGAGATGAGAGAGATGAGACTACCAGACAATTTTGATCGTAAATTTTGCCTTATTTTGAATGAGACAGAGGTGACAGAAGGTACTTGAGAAAAATAGGAAATTTACGAAACTTAGATAATGCAAAGAATGAGTTGATTGAAAGGTATTTGTGATTTGGTCAAAAGATATTGTCAAAGTTGTATGCGTCTATATTAGATTTTCGTGTGTGTGTGTTGTGTGTGTGTGTGTGTGTGTGTGTGTGTTGTTCAATGATTTCTACTTTTTTGTAATCCACTTCTCTTCGAAGATGACATAAGGTACAATTTTTAGTCTCGTAGACAGAGCTATCTTGCTTTCACATCCTGAACACGAAAAACAATATTCTTCTTGTCATTAATATTTTACCAAAGAATGGTTATCCTCTTAAATTAATTTTTGATTCCATAAATCATAGATTAAAAAAACTTTTTTATAATAAATTGAACACTGCCAATTCTGGAGGACCACATGATGACGAGAGAGAAGTATAATCGTTCTCCTCTACATAAAAAACTTCTCGGAAATTGTATCTAAAATATTTAGAAAGAATGACTTCCTGATCGGAAAAAAATAAATTTTTTAACAAACTCAATAACATAATTAAGGATAAAACAGACCATGATTCCCATACAAATATTGTATATAGAATCAATTGCAATGATTGTTTAGCGTCTTATGTTGGGCAGACAAAGAGGAGATTAAAAACGAGATTTAAAAAAAAAGAACACATTAATAATATAAAAAGTGAATCTTCGCAACTGTCAGTAATTTCGGAGCACAGAACGGATTTCAATTACTCGTTTAACTGGAATAACGTCCAGTTTAGATCGTGAATCTAACTATTACAAAAGATTAATTTCAGAGATGATTTACATTAAACAACAATCACACACACGGCTAAATTCTGTTCAGTTATTTAGAGTTGTTCGACAGTTCGTATTTCAATTTGATTTCTATGTTAAGAAATTCTTGAAAAACAACTGTTTAGTGGGGATAACTGTATAAATATCGTGCCTCTTTCTCTGTCTCCAGCATTTGACTACGCCCGGCCAAGTAAGTTTATTGTAATTTTATCCGAGTGACACAACTACTGAGTACTCTGTTTATTCTTTATTGTAGGCTGTCATTCACAAGGTAATCATACTTTTTTTTACATACGAACTTACCACAGCTTCTTATGGATGATCAACAGTTAACTTTTATTACACCACGACCGTTTATTATCCGACAATTATTAGACTACTTTTTATGTATTTATTATTCTTTTATGTATTTATTCATCTTATTAATTTATTCATTACGTCTGAAGAAGACTTAAGTAAAGGTCAAAATATATTATATGTTTAGAAAGTGTTTTGTATTTGCTTATTAAAACATCTGTTATTTTGGCTCAAATTTGATCTACCTATTATATTATTTTAATTTGACATAACTCATCTACAGTTCGTAACTGGTAAACTTTTAAGTTAAAATAGAATTGCAGAATGTACTTAAATTATTGTAGTAGACAAAAAGTGTACAATAAAAAAAAAACAACTTTCTTTTTAAAAATCACAAAACTGAAGTTGTACTACTTGTGAATTAAGCTGCTCACATCTGAAGCTTGAGGTCGCGTCAACGATACGAAACGTTCTTCCTAAAATTTTCTTTCACGACCGACAATTACTTCACTCACCGCGGTATCGTCTCTGGTAGCGCATCTATATCGGTAGCAGAGATGTTGTATACCGCGATGTAATTCTACGCGACGATATACGTGGAGACACGTTCTGTGGGCGGCTCTGTGGGCAGAGCCGCCCATTGTGCGGCATTCGTTTACCAACCACGTGGCAGGGCGTAGCCAAGACTGGGACCCCAGTTGGCATCATGAGTCCCAGCGAGAGACCGCGAGAGGCCCCCCTCTCGCCCTCCGCGTTATTTCTCGGTCAGGGTGCCCCCCTCGGTGCGCTCTCTCTCGAGGGAGAGACACACGAGACACCCGGTACCCCAGCTGACACGTTATTGCCGCAGTACCCCTCGTAACGAAAGCAACGGCGTGCTCGCCGATTCGTTTTCTTGTTTCTCGGCCCAGGAACGTGCCCGATCGCGACGTCACCCCCGTCGTCGAGTCGCGGCAACTTCTCGTTCGACGCCGTTTTAAACTCCTTGCTTGTTAACGGCCGTGTTTTAGTTTTTCTTTTCTCACAATATATTATATTCGCTGGCCCTATTTGTTTCTTTTTCTCCGCACTCTTCTTTGTGCGGTTCTCATTGGCTTCTGTGTCTACGTGGGATCATAGAGCGTGATTGTCAACTTTACCCTCTTAAACCTGAATGCTGACGAGGAGTCATTTTTCTTCGAAACAAGTGACGAGTGCGAAGGACGCGCTCTTTTCGACGCAAAAGTGGCAGTTTCCAGGCAGTGTGTGTAAAAATAATCGTGCCAGTCAGGCTGGACCGTAATCGTAATGGATGTCACCAGCGGAATGAGGCCTATTTTTGGCGGATATCCATTTCAAGGTTGGTTCGCATCGTATGAAATTAACAATAGTTTGAACATATACTTACACCGAAATTATATATAAATCAGCAAAGTTATAGAATAATAAAGTAAATCACAATACCATACTAAAAGCTTATTAGAAGATACAGTATATAATGTTGGAAAAGATACGATAACAGAACTTTTAAAAGTTTCAATATAAAATATGTGTTATTGTTTCTCGAGAGGTTTTCTTTAAAAAGAACAGGCAAATGAAGGGGTTTTTAAAAGGTTAAGGTAGAAAATACATATTGCACACCGCAGACATATGTAGATTATCAAAGTTTTTAAAATAAATTAATTAGAAATTACGACATATAATTGTACTCTGTACAAATACAATTCCCAAGCGATATTATAATGCAGAAATATTGTAATAGGAATAATTTTGCGATTTGCATTTCTTAATTGCGACACACTCGCAGATCTTATCTGTGGCTGTCTGTGCGTCTCTGCGAGCGATAAAGACGGCGCGCACAAAAGGGTGCATTTGCGTCGAATTACGCTGACGTTAATCGTCGCATTTGAAAATCCTATTAGCGCGATTAAATAATTTACGCAACGCTGCGTCGGTAACAATGCGACCGCTTAATCGTCACGTTCGCGCTCGGTTATTAAGACGATAATTAAATTCAGTCACGATCGCCATTAACACACATTCGATCGATTACACCGCCGCGCGTGATTTTGATAAATCAATCCTGTCCAAAGCGAACGACTCCGTCGTAAATTAAATGGTAACGCGCGTTTGCCGCATATTAAACATTTCCCTTCGCCGCGTTTTAATTGATATTCACATATTTCATACACGGGTTCGCCACGAAATAGAATAAGACAAATCTATTTTCGATACTATCGCGCTCAGTCGTATTGGCTACGCACATTTTATTAGTGGACGGTAATGTGCATAATATTTTTCTTTAGCTACTGCGGCACAACGTGAATTAAGAAATAATCCTCAATACAGTATCGACAATTATTAAAAAAGGGTTAGGTTCATTTTTTTTACAAACATAAATTGCAACTCTTGAGCAACAGTATAAAACTCTACGCGATAAAATTGTTACGAAATTATACAAGTCTCCTTTTCGAGTTAAGAACGGGTTAAACTAAATTTAGAAATAAGAAAAAAAATAGATTACAAGAAAACAATCTCCCCAAGAAAAGAAATGTATTCAACGCGAATTGCATGCTGCCATAATTTACTCGGCATAAAAATCGTAGTTATACAGTAAACACAGTAATTCCTGTGACACGCATGCAAGATGCACCAGACAGAAGTATGAAATGAATATCTCGACAAACAGGCCGTTCACGCTCGCGTGACGAAAGCGACGATTACCATCGCTAATGCGGCCAAAAACTATCTTGGAATCCCGAAAAGAGAATATCCCCGCGCGCCGATCGAAAATTACGACACACAATCGCTTTCCGACAATAAGATTCTGGTCTCGCTGTGTTTCCTTCACGGGGCGCACGCGGCCTCAGCCGCGATTATTATAATTACCCGTCCCCGTTGTGTACTCGGAGCGTCCGTAATGCGTAAACATAGTAATTACGCGCGTGCAGCGCCGCGTGCGCACTTAGCCGGCGCGGCCTGATGATACGGGAGCTAATGTCACGTACGGAAGGGTGGCTAATTCGACTAACGATCCGACTTTATACTCGTTAGTGCTGGAATCGGCCTGGTGCACGCCTCCTCGCGCGCATAACTTCTTCAATTTTACGGCTGTTAGCCGCGTTTTTGGTATCCTCCGCGCCGCGTGAGGAGAGTGCGCGCCCTCCGTTCTGTTATCTGGATTTCATGTTTGCGTCTCGAATCCGATTTCGCCGTTAATTTCAAGCTCGAAAGCTGAAATTTGTCCCCACGAGATTTCGATTGTCAAACATTTCCGCAATTTTCACGAAAAAATGAAAATCTGCTACTGCTTGATGCTCATATCTCTTTTAAAAACATTGACGTAACTTTTTTAAGATTTTTAAAAATTTTTTACAACAAAATAATGTTTAAAACAAAAGTATAAAAATATACACTTATTTCTTAAATTACAATTGATTAAATTATTTTAAATTATTTTAATTCAAAAAGAGAGAACAGAGATGGAGAATGCGGATGACTAGCATCACAATTTCGCGATTAATTTTTGCAGGACAAGGACGGATGAATCAGCTGGGAGGGGTGTTCATCAACGGTCGACCTCTCCCTAATCACATTCGTCTGAAAATCGTAGAAATGGCTGCCGCTGGAGTTCGTCCTTGTGTTATTTCCCGACAGCTCCGTGTCTCTCACGGTTGCGTCTCGAAAATCCTGAACAGGTATCAGGAAACAGGATCCATTCGTCCTGGAGTGATCGGTGGTAGCAAACCGCGAGTGGCCACACCAGAAGTTGAGGCGAGGATCGAAGAATTAAAGAGGGACAATCCGGGAATATTTTCGTGGGAAATCAGGGACAAACTCATGAAGGTAAATCTAAATATTGAATTGTTTAACATATTTCTCTTAATTATTTATATAATATAGCGCATATTCGTGCACGGTAAAAAAACTACACGAGATTTTTGGCACTTTGTATCAAAGTGCACATTTTCAAGCCGCGATTCATTATTCCGGTCACGCAGACATTTTTCCACCCCGCGAAAATCCCGCGAGCCATCACTCGACCCCTTCGATCGAAGGTGGACGTTTTCTGCGCGGTTACTCGATGTGTGTCTCTATCTCTCTTGGGGATCATACTCAATGGGGCTTTTTAATCTTGTGCACGCGCGAGGCGTGCACAAGGCGAGCGGCGGGGTACGTGAGCGGCCCGAGGCAATTCGCGTGTCCTTTAATACGTTACTGACCGCCGTCTACACCTACGCCTCATTGGCGTAACATCTCTGCGTCTCGATTTTCGAGTATGCAAATGGACTTTTCCTTATGAATAATCTCTTCCGCATTACACCCCCGACGTGTCCGTCCGATGCTTTTCCCGATAAAAAAAATTGCTTATATGAGAAAGTTATTAACGCGAAGAGAGATAAGGAGAGGATTAATTCTTCAGCGCCCGATACTAAATTTGAAGACATATTTAATATATTTTATGTTTAATTACAAGTTTCTGTTTAATTACAAGTTCGTCTTACAGAGATGTTACAATAAAAAAATAAATAAAAGAAGGCATTGTATTATATAGAAATTACTAAAGTGGAAAGACATAAAATATATAATAAAATTTACGTACAAAAGGTATGAAAATAGAAACTAATGGTTTATTACTAGTTGAATTAATTTAGTGACTTTATCACATCGACATGAATTTTAATTTCATATCCGGGTTTGTTATATTTTTATTTTTTTGCTATCGCATTTGATCATCGGCGCGGTAGCACTCTTCTCTCGAAGCAACAAACGTCAAGTATCGGATCTCTCGAAGCCCCGGAGATATATCTTTTCATATCTGCTCGATAAAATCGATGGCGGTTCTCAAACTGAAACCGTGCGAAATTCCGACAGAAGAGTTTTGCCCTCCTTTGATGGAACGCCTTCGTTGCTGCGAGCAATTTCTTTGATAGAGAGATAAATCTCGCTCAAAAGAATCATACGTATTGTCTGCGAGATCGATAATAAAGAGAAAATATTAATTGAGAACGTTTATACATAAAAATGTACGCGAAAGATATAAAACAAATTCTGAAAACAACAGTCTATAAAGAAAACTCTAAAGAAAATATCACAGAAAAATAAAAGACAAAACTACAAGCGCGAAAAGAAAGACTATATCTATGAAAGAAAATAAGAGAATGACGTTGTGAATATAAATAAAAGGACAGGCGAGGGAGAAATTAGGGAAACCGCAAAACGAGAGGACGAAAAAGGAGAGCGGAGAAAAGCGAACGAAAGAAAGAAAGAGACAACGGGCGAGAGTAAAGTATCGGGAGTGATCGGAGCGTGTGAGAGAGAAGCGCCGAAAACAGCGCTCAAAGAAAGAGAGCGAGACCGAAAGACGAGAGAGCCGCGTCTGCAGAGAAGGACGAAAAACGGTTTCGAGAACACGTACGCCGCTGCAGTGGAGGCAGGCCGGTCGTGGCCGGCATTAATACGGCATTTAATGTTGGAAGGAGGCGTTCCTGGGCTCTGAGGCCCGCAGGGCGCCTCTCTCTCCTCGTCGCACCCGGGACCCGACTGTCTTGTCGGGCCCAGATCGGTCTCTCTCTTTCCTGTCATCGCCCCGGACCCAACGCTTCGGCCACCACCGACAGAAGGATCGTTATTGTTTCTGAGATCGGCGATCCGCCAGATAGCGATCGACACCGACACGACCCCCTTTCCCTTTTTTCCTCTTCGACCTGTCTCTTTTCCTCTATATCTCTTTCTTTCTCGAATCGTTGCTCTCTTTCATGCTTCTTCCACCCGCTCTTTTTAAATCTTTTGCAAAAGCAAAAAGCAGTCCTTGGCTCGCGGGATAATGTTCACTCGATCTTACCTCCTTGCGCTTTCTTTATTTATCTCCGTTCTCTTTATAGCGAATCGCTCGTTCGGCACGCACTCTCGATCCCGCCGCCCGATAACGCCGATCGGTATCGGCGCGTGCGTACGTGCACAGATTTTCGCGGCTTCGCGAGACAGTGTTGATACGGTGCGGTGAAATTTTCTCGATACATAATTACGAAGATACGTGGAGAAATCGTGAATATACGCTGTAACGAGCTCACGACCCACGTGCTGTGTCCAATGTCGATTCGTATCATTTGTGCCCTTATTATTCGGATTATCAATTTTACTTTAAGTAAAAATGTAAATTTCAATAAAAATTTCAATAAAAGTAGCAGTTTTGATCAACAGTTGTTTTTTATTTAATTGTTTTAAATATTCTTACATGTATAAATATATCAAATATTATATAAATAACTAGTTTTTTAATATAACACAATATATGTCAGAAATTTTTATACGCAATGAAAGAAGTCATTATATGAAATGAACTTGTACTTGACCGCTATTATACTGTACAGTGTACTGTACGGTATTCCGATACTCACATATTTTATGGCGACAATCCATTAACGTTATCCATTAACCTTGTTGAAATCGTTGAAGCCGCGCAATCACAGACAAGTTAATGGATCCAACGGATCCTGTTTACGATCTCTTGTGACTTATTCGCTTTACTCTCGTAACGGTCGTATACAAGAATCCCAAAACCTTTTGCAATCAAGGAAGAATCATCTTTCGCGCAATCGCGAGTAACGGAATCGCGTCTATTGCTATTATTGAATAAACGATTTTTTTTTCTCGCAATCTAAGACGCGATAATTAAAAATCGGTCGCGTCAACATCGTCCAATCATCTCTGTTATTCGTTCACACAGTCTTTGAACATTTCATCAAGACACACGCGGAACTTTTGATCGCGCGCGTCTTGAAAGTGACAAATGTTTACTTTTGCGGTTTCACGAAATGACCGATTTGTTCGGTCGGGATCATCATCGTTTACATCATCCGTACTAAGACTGCGCAACAAGACCTGTGATCTGCGCGCCGTACTTCGCCGCTAAAAGACTGCTTTCGATTTCCACGGTTATCTGCGTGTTTCGTCGTCGGCGCAACCTCGTTTCGTTACTCGCGGCGCGAAGTGAACGCGCCGCGTGTAACGGTAACGTCGGGCGCACAATGTGCAATAACGCAGAATCTCACGGCGCGGCGCAAATGTGTATGCCGACACGAATATAATCGCGCCAAATTGTAGTGCAGTAGCCTGCAGTTGCGAGTGCCACACGCGGGCTCACCACGGAGCACGTAACTCCTGCGATCGATCAATTCACATTTGCCGGTTTCTAGGAGCGAAGAGGCGAGCGAGCGCGCGCGCGATCGAGACGGAAACGTGCGAAGCTTTGCGTAAACCTAGCAATCTCCGTCTCGTAAATTGCGGACGTTTTTATGCGACTTGAATTAATACGGAAACAAAAGACGGGATCGGTAAATGCAATAAGTTTTTATAGTAGCAACATGAGAAAGTATCTCTCAAAATTATACTCTCCGCTATAGAAAGCGTTTTGCAACAAATCGCCGATATTATATAATCTTACGTAATCGTAATTTGTAGTTTTAGTAACAACAAAATAATTTAGTTTTTTTATTTTAATAAATCTGGTTTGCGTGAAGGAGGGATTCTCGGATCCACCAAGCGTCAGCTCCATCAGCAGGCTTCTTCGAGGCGGACGACCAGGAGATGACGGGAAAAAAGATTACACAATTAATGGCATATTAGGCGGCGGTAAGTCAAAATTCTTCTTCTCTTCGTAGTTTCTTTTTTTTATTTGGGATACATTTCTACACACACACATAGATTAAATTTCGAATAATAAATGGGCGATCAGTTCTCTCAGCCAATCGAACTGTGTATCTCTTACATTCGCGCGATGTTTATCGCGGCGAGAACGGTGCGAACGCGCGAAAGCCGCGGTAAAGTTCTCTCATCGGACAGTCGAAGGGTTAATTACCCTTTTAGGCTGTCAGCGGCGAAAAAGAAATCCCCGCGCCGCAGCGGTCCCGATATAGCAAAAGGAGGAGACCCACACTGTACTTGGCGCGGTATCGCGCGCGAGAAATATGGAACGTAGGGAAAAAAGAGAGAAAAAAGTCGCGCACGATCCATCGTCTCGCATCAAGAGCTTTTAACCTCCGCCGGGGCCCGTGGACCCAGTTTGACGCATACGCTAAGGCCGCATATACCGGAGGCCTTAAGCGCCTCCGCTCTTCGCCCTCGCTGTTAGGGACTTTCGAGTTAGTCCGAATGAGCCGGCAACGGACCGGACGGCCCCAGGATTTAATCTCCGGTGGGCGTGAGCGGGATTAGCCAGGTTACCTACACGTCCGACAAACGGATTACAGAAGTGTCAATATCTTACGGGAGGGATATTATATCCCTCTTCGTTCGCGTCTCGCATCATCGTCTTCCTTCTCCCGAGATTTGTGAGACGATTTTCGCATACGATATCGTGCCTGATTATGCGATGGCATCGGCAGCCTTCTGTAACATCTCTGAACATAAAAGACGCCACAAGAGTTTCCTGTCTATTTGTTGTATTTTTTTTGTAAATGTGAAGTTTGTTTCAATACGTTTATTAAAATTTTTTATTTCTCCTTATACTCGGAAATAAATACAATTTTATGTAAAACTTAAATTTATTTTACAAAAATCTTAATCTAATATTGATTAATTTCTTTATCTCGTATGAACACTATATAAAGATATAAAGATTATCGACTAACAGAAGTTTATTGAATTTAAAAGAAAATAAACAACAATTGTATTCTTTTACATGTTTTAGTTGCAACACAAGACGTAAATAACTTCATTAGACCATACAATCTTGATCACAAATAGCAGCTATCGAATTTTTTCGATCTAGATCCATATCTCGTTTTGAGGAAATAATTCGGTTTTTAAGCCAGCGGCTATTCAGGTATGCACGATCGGTCAGTTTGTTACAAGAGCGAGAAGGGAATCTGTTTTTGTGATTGATACAGGTAGACACGGAGGAATTAGCGGTACAGGTGTCCCAAAGTCTTAAAAAGTCAAGCCGGCGTGGATGCTGCTGGGGTCGAGAAAAGATCCTTCGATCGCGGACCGTCGAGAATGTGAGGAAAGAGTCGAGAGCCAAGAGGCAAGAGAGCTGGGCCTCAAGGCTCAGGGGCCCTGTGAGGGTCCCGCGGAGATCAAACGGGCCGCCTGCCACACGTCGACAGTGGTGCTCATTCATGACTCCCCGTCGTTTCCCGACAGATTCCTTTAATTAATCTAATCGAGCGAATTGGTTTCGTGGTTTTGCGCGTGCGAACTTATTCGCCGATATTCTCGCGCGGAAGATATTTTACGATCGATTCGGGGAACACCAGCTCCCTCGGGTAAAATCTGGTCGAAATATGTAAAAGAGGCAGCAACAAAAATCTTCACGTACACAGTCAGAAATAACCAGAAGCAGTCGATAAAGCTTGGAGAACAGTGATTAAGCTTTCGAAGCAGGCGTGAATTTTGCAAGATGAAAAAGCGCCTCTAGAAATATCTTATCGCGCGTCTCAAACCGCGAAACCATCAATTACAGATGCGTATCGCTTCTGGTGCGCTTAATTATGCATAACTCGTGATATGTAACTGGCTCGCGCGCGCACGCGCTTCATATAATTTTTTTCCTAAAATTGCGATGATAGAAATCTCGTTCGCGCGCTCTCTGAGCGCCGGATTTGTGCAAAAATGTGAATAATTATTTAACAAGCGGGTGCGCAGCATTTTTCGCTCTCATTTACACCGCCGTTTATACGATATTTACTGCCTTTTTGCCGCGTCTGGCAAAAATTGATTAACACTGATCGATCGAATTAAAGCGTCGGCGATGCAATTTGCCCGCGCCGTATGCGCCGCTCTTGCGCGAATCTCGAGACAAAGAGCGCCGGTTGTCGGTCTCTCCTTCTCTCACGCCGTTGGAAATAAATAAACGCCGAAATGGACGCGGCTTTATGACTTCCTGTCATTACTATCAAACGCGAAGAAACACTTAAACCGCTATTAAAGTATTGCGAGTGCCGTTTCTAAACGTATATACCTTCCACGGAAATTCATTAACTATTAATTCGGAAAAAAATTTTATTTAGACACACGAGAGCAACTTCTTATTTTTAACGTGTGATTCTCATCAAGTATTATTTTCTCTTGAACAGCTTATCTCAACTCAAATTTTTAATTCTAGTTAAAACTCCATTATTAATCGAACTGGGATATTTAATTTTTACTATCCGCGTCACATCAGCGTTTAAGTGTGTCGACAACTCTAAAACAAAAGTTCGCTAATTGAATTCACCCGCGATGTTAGCTTCCGATTTCACTTCATCCCGATTTTCGTGAGCAGATAAGAAGGAGTTACTACTATCGCGGTCGGCGCCGCGTGCGGCGGAATAACTTATACATGGTGGACGAGTTTGCTCGCATGCTGCGCGCAATAGGAAGCGAGGGCAATCGTGATAGGGAGCACCTCTGGACGGATATACTCGTACTATGGCGGAGAGGTGTCGGTCCGGGTATAGGTGTCGGCAGGCGAGCAGGAATGACACGTAGCCTGTGGCTTTCTTATTCCTTCTTATTCCGTTCCTTTGGCTTCGGCCGCCGACGAGGGATTAGCCTAATGGGTCCTGCTCGCCCTCCCCCACGCCGTCCCTCCTCACTCTCTGCCCTCCTTCCCTCGCTACACACGTGTATAATATGTATATCCATCCTGATCCCTTTCCCCTCGCCTCGTCTCTTTCTCTTTCTCGTTCCTCCGACACGATCGAACCGACGAGAGTATATCCGCGCGATGAACAACGCCGCTAAGTGATTCACAATCAGGTTTATTGATTGTATCGACGATCGACGCGGGATCGTTCGCACGGGGGGAGTGCGCCGCCAACACGCTCACGCGATACTGTTTTTAATGTTTAAGCACCTTCTTCTCGACGCGCACACCGTCGCGCGAGATCCCTTTTCTTGCCGATTCGCTTGCATGATTCGCAATCAAATTTGCAGATTACATCGCGCCGATCGACGTCCGCATTGTTCGGCCGTCGCGAGTTGCTCAGCGCGCTATTATCAAGCCGCGCGCGAAGAGTCAATAAGATCCCCCTCGAAAACCGCTGCGCGATAAGATCAAGATGGATTCTCTCGGTGCGCTAAAAACGGTGATTTGCATGTTGCGTACATCTCGCTTCCTAGCCACTTTGCTTTATTTCGCATCCGAAAGGAGAACCAATCGATCCTATAACAAATAAAAAATACAATATTCACGCGCGCTCAAAAAAAAAGTTTCGAGATATCGAAAATATTTGTCTCGTTCGTTAGCGTAATCTGTAGAAAAAGAACTTGGTGTAGAGACGGGATTAATTGTGCAGCTTTTTAATTATTCATGACTTCCTCGCTTTATTAACGCCATATCAAGGATAATACTTTGTTGCATCACGCCGCTAATGTTCTTATCTGCAAGAAGTCGCGAAACATCGCGCTCGAGAGTCGACACATCGACGCAATGAAAAATGCGAGAGAAGTCAGTGAGCGATTACACGGGCTGGGAAGAGAAGGGACGCAAGAACGCGAGAAAGGGAGCAAGAGGAGATCGGCTGTCGGGACTGATATCAAAGCGTGTATCTAATGCGCCGTACGAATCGGGCTGCGGGAGCGTGGACGCGATCCTTGTCACGCGAGCGTATAATCCTCCCGAGAGCGATACATACTCGGTATCGTACGACATGTGTCCTTACGGATACGGCTTTTTATCATCATCGGATTGAATTAAAAAAGCGTTCAAAGTTTTATACGAGATAACCCTTTCGACTTTATTGATGATTCCCGTGTATATTGTAAAAATGCAAAGTAAATTATAATATAATATATCTATTATTTTTTCTCGTTTTAAGTAGAAAACATGTTATAAAAGTACGAACAGAAAACTAATTTTATAATAATTAACATATTTGAATAATCTTCTCTTAACTTTACTAATAAATATATAATATATATATAAACATATAATAATAAATAATTATTCAAAGTTTTAGATATTTTTAAAAACTTATTCTTTAATTCAAAATTATGAAAAGCGGCAAAATTTTTTTACGTGTGCGATGACAGTATAAAATATAGCGCACGTGATGTAAATTTCAGCGATTACATCATCAGTTTAATTTCTCTTTTCTGCATCGCCTCCGCCATCTCTTCTGGGTTACCTCACCCTTCATTTTCAGTCACCTCGACTCCGTGGCTTATAGTAGTCTTCTCTTTCATTAAGTCGCGATTTAATCGAGCGCACTTAAGACCCGAGACTCGCGCGCGTAGAAAAATGTTAATTACGTGGCAACAACATCAACTCGAGGACGATCAATCGGTCATACTCACAAAGGCGCTCTGGATATTTTTGCGAATGACGATACAGCTCAAGTTCTCGAACACGCGACGGTAGCCTGGTAGAATAATATTTTCTCCAGTGACGTAGATCATTGACCACGTAAATTATTATGTGCGACTTTTTAAAAACAGTGTTTTTATTTTTATTACAATTTGTAAAGAAAAAGAGAAATACATGTTTTCTCTTGTTTGAGTTGCGTTAAGAAATAAAGTAAAAGTTACAACAAAGAATGCGAAAACACATAACACAGCGTATTTTTGAAGAACATGCAGCGTCAGATTTCCACCGAATCTGGAAGCGATCATTATTACCAGAAACTTAGCGGCACGTTTGACTTTTTTCAAAAAAAGACCACCAGCGATACAGACTGAAAGACGCCGTTTCATCTTCTTGCAGTTAACTACCTCGTGATTTTGTGACCATGTCAATGAACAGGTCAAAACTGACTGTCAACGTGCAGTTAAAAGTTCTCTTACAAATGGAAAAAAAATTTGCTCAAACATACTCGTCCAACGTTTCCGCAATTATTCTTTAGGTTTTTTAATTGCCGAATGTATTGAGCATTTTTCCTACAAATTGTCCGTGCAAAATCTAACAAGTAATCGTCAGAATCGTATAATCTGGAAGCGATTGTTTGAAGAGAAAGAAACGGAACTCGGATAATAAAGAAAAGTGTTCTTGCACTGTCATCACAACCGCCCTTACGGCGGACCACCAACGACGACGGACGATGTACGAGAGAGATCGTGCCTCGAGAGTATTCAACTCGGTCTAATTGTAGCGGCAAAAGCTGTCGTCGAGTGTGATCGGCCACCAACCCTCGGTGTACACCGACTACCGGTCTCATCCCTCTTGCTATCCGTAATACACGCACACGCACACATACACAAGCGTTGACAGGAAGACAGACCGCGCACTCGGTTGTCAACCGCTTCGAGGCTCATTGTTGAAGTTTTGAGGACATTTGTTACCATTTAGGAGGACCTCACACACGCATCCACAAGACTCCCATGAGCGGTAAAAGGAGTTGGAAGGTGGGACCGGGGAGGAGCCCATACGGCTAGATTTATAACCTGCGAAGGTGCGGCATCTTTTCCGCCATTCAGCGGCCGATTCGACACGCGGAAAGCAAAAGGGAGGCGCAGGAAAGCCGCGACGATCCACATGCAACAGCGGATGCTGCTGCTGCTGCTGTTGGCTCGAGCCTGTAACCGTTTGTCCGCGATTCTCCGCATCAGGCTCCACCCCGTCTTCAGAAGGAACCAGCCGAGTGCGTGTTCATTTTTCGAACATCCTAGCGCAAATATCCTGTTGAGAATTCGACCATAGATTTCTCTCGCCTGAACATCAAAAAGATTACTCGTGTGATCGACGACGATCGGAAAACAAGCTTACAACATCGACGACAGTGTGTGACACATAAGCGGTTCACATCTCGCGATTGTGCGTTTTCTTCTGACATTCTCACGCAACTTAAATGAAACTCGCTCGGAAGTACACTCTTCCTAAAATATTACATCATAAAAAACGTTGGTAAAACGCGAGTAACCACAACGTTAACCTTCATCGCTGTCGAAACGAATGACGGCTTTGAAGTTATTTTGTGTTTTAACCCTTGATGTGTTTACGGCAATCTCGCCGGGCGATCAACGTGTTAATCGCGCGAAATGACTCGCGTGCGAGTCTATATGCAAAACCGGCATTTGCGCGTACATTACCGCTTGCGATCGACGAGAGGAGGCGACAGAGCGACGCGTGTACGCGGCACGCAGCGGGGATGCTGACCGGCACATTTCTGGATGACGTTGCTACGAATGAGATATTTGCTCTCGACACCGCGGGACCGCCCCCCTTTCCCACGTAATTGATTACATGCGTCTTTTCACGCGATCTATTCACGGGCCCGATCGGCCGCTTTTCATCGTCGAGAGGCCCGATATTGATTGTGCCTATCAACGGAGTCAACTTGGCTCCGTGGCGCGCGCGCGCTCGTCGTCGACAGCGACAAGATCGACTCGCGAATGAGATTCAAGATGTGCAACATTTGTCGTTTGCCGACGCGTCTGTGGCTCCCGGGCTTAATTTTACATCGCTGATAAACGACACACAAAGATATTCAACTTTACAAAAATACATAAATTTCGTAATCTAATTTATCGGTTCTGTAACCAAACCTGCGAGTTTCTTATTAAATTAAATAGGATTTTTACGGAAGAATGTCCCACGTCCAACTTCCTTCTTTTATTCGATCTTGATATCGAGAGTTTCAAAATACTAAACTATTTTATTTATCAGAGAAAAATCACGAACTCAAGCTCTACATGTTTCATCGCGACGTAAATTTTGAAGATTTTGAAGATAAAGTGAAATGCAGCTGCGCGATGACTGCCGCAGTCCAAGCGAGAAATCCACCACGATAGACGCGGCTTAATTATGTATGTACGCTAAACACTAATTGACATTTCCAGGCGCCGACGCGCTAACAGGACGATCGCGCGCGCGATAAAACAATAACGTGGCCGGGGCGATAATCTATAAAGCGTTTCATCGAGTACCCGCCTCCCTGTCCCGAGCGGAGAGCACGTTCGTTCTCTCATTACAAGTCCAACATATGGGCGTCTAAACGATCGCACGCACACACATCCAATCTTCTCTGCCTCTCGCTCTCGCTTTTTTTTTTTTTTTTTTTTTTTTTGTTTTTGCCGACGCGCGAGCAAAAGACGAGAAGAGTCCGCACGGAGATTCTGAGGATCAAAAAGAGACGGAAAGAGAGCCCTCTCTGAGAGGACCGCCGATGTCAGAGGCCGCGCGAAGGAATGCTGACTCGTCGAACACCACCGCCCTGGCCTCTCGAACGTCCCCTCGAACGCCGAGGAACACACCTGGCCGAACGCACCACCCCCGCCTCGGAGAAAAAACCAGTCGAACGGACCAATAATGATAATTGATAATTAGTCTCATATCTCGTCGGTGAATGCGCGTGGAAAACGAAAGAGACTGATGCGGTTGGACAAATGCGAGGTTTCTTAGGACGCATCAAAGACGAACTAAGTGTAAAATTATTTACGTTCTTTTTTTCCCGAATTCTTTTTTCAATTTTACAAATCACATCTTGAGTTCTTGCGTGTACAGAAAATAATTCGACGACGTTACACGAGATTTTACTCTTCGTTCGATTTCATACTTTGACTGACTTCGGCACATATTCTGCAACGTATGCGGGGCCCGCCTATCTTCTTCATTTCTTTCGTTCGCTGAAAGGAGTACGAAGCGCGTCGTGCATACACATTTTAATCGCGCGGTACGCATCTAGAGAAAGGAGATAAAGGTGGTTACGTATAGTGACCTTTTTCCGGCGACCGTCGAACGATCGCCGGAGGATCCTTCGACGAAAGATTCCCTTTGGCGGCGTCTTTGGCGGCTCGTTCACGTTCCTCGTATGACAAACGGAAGAATAGGAGAATGGCCCGGAGACAAGTTGCATCTACAGACAGTAAAAGGTGGCGGAACCCAGGTTTAAATTCTTGTTACCAGACTCGCCATCGTGTACAGGTGGAGAAGACGACGGCGGACATCGAAAGGTGTCCATCGGCTTTTTTTAATAATGCTCCTGAAGACGCACAATAACTGCGAAGTACGCGAGAACAAGCTCACTTGATCCTCTGTGTATTACTAAACACGTAACTCGATATCGGAGAAATTTTATATATATATATTACGTAATTCTGTTTTTATATTCAAAATTAATTTCTGCACTGGAAATATCGTTGCAGAAAGCAAACGATCCAAAATGAAATACGGCGCGAAACGAAAAAGTTAATTAAATTGAGGCTTTGAAACAGCAAAAAAATTTTGTCAATTAATTATATACTAGTGTGAAAATTCGGCGGATAAAACATTCCGGCGTTTTTTGTCTATTTTTGGTGAAAACCGGGCATTATTCGACTCGGCGTTTACAGACGCCAGCGTATCCGCCTCCTCCCCATGTACAAATAGAAGGCACGTTTCGCGTGACAAATGTAACGCCGTACAATAAGCAGAATGAACTTGATCTCAAAGAAAAGCCCGCTGGGAATTCTTGTATACTTGAGAAAGCCGCAATCGTGCCGACACGTTACGTTCTCCGTCGGGCGAAGTGAAAACTGCGAGGAAACAAGAGGACAGTCTTTTATTCCCGCCGACGGGATTCGAGGCAGGTTCTACTATATGTGAAAAAAAAAAAAAACAGGAAAAGATCTAAGCGTATAACGCGAATTTTGTTTTCCGAATTTTATCGATTTTCACAAACACGCTCGAATTTCTACAGTATCTTCCGACGCAGAGTTAAACAATCTTTCCAAGAAAATGTATTATCCGGAGTTCTCAGAGAACTCGAGTTCCTTTATAAATTTCAAGTTTCGATATAACGCGATTGTAATAACAATCTATTGCGGGTTTTCCCGATACAAGGAAGAAGTCTCGAGGAGATT